>QOCX01000235.1:199203-292666 GCA_005959815.1 Sarcophaga bullata
TCCTCTATCCTTTGTTTTCACACTTGAATTATTACAATTCATACTTGAAGTTAAAAAAAATTATACGAAAAAAATCCAATAAAAAAAGGACAACAACATGTAATAAAAAAAGGCATCCAGGGCACCTATAGAGAAAAAAACAACACAAAATAGCAACGTATCTCCTCTCTTCAATATGTAGAAACGTATGTATATCGTTTGGAAAGTTAAATAATGTTAATCAAATTAACCTTGTCCAGATGGTCAACATAATCGAGCATAAAAAATACAACAAAATAAATTCAAAAAAAAAAGAAAGAAAAGGGAACAAAAAACAAACAACAAAAAAATGATGAAAATACAAAGATCAACAATTTTTTTTTTTTTTTTTGGAGAATAGAAATTTCGAAAACATAACAGAATTTTTCCATAAACCAAGGGCCGTTCAAACTTTAGCCAATAAAATCTTGCCAACAACAGAGCAAACAGCAACAAAAAAAAAAAAAAAAAACAACTTCTGGTCCATTACTACCAGTACAAATAAAAGCTTAACGTGATTTCCTCTGCATACAAGTTTAAGGCGAACAAATTGAAGAAAACAGATTCAGTTTCTCTCTGACACATGGATTGTGTGGAAATTTCTATTTTACATAAAATCGTTATGCATGTGTTATTTGTTGGATGTTTAGAAAAAGTCCTAAAGCACAATTTTTTTTTTTTTTAAAGGATTAATTTCATTGTAAAACATAGTTATGGTAGCAGAATTACAACGTTTGATTTGAATAAGTTTTGTAAGATATTGATGAACAGATGCACTGCAGTACTTTAATCAATAATCAGATAATTTGTTTCAGTATGTAGAATTTCTAGTCGTACATGTGAATTTGAATCTATTTTCACAGTTTTCTGTCAATAGAAATGACCATGTTCGTAAAAGTGACAGTAGACATTGCTGTCAAAATTGGAGACAGTTTCGTAGCGTATCGACCTCAAAGGATACAATCTTGAAATTTAAATCAATTTTTTAAACGAAAACTGTGTTGTTGAATTCAAACTCAGGACCTCATTTAAGCACTTTTGTATTTGTATAGAGAAAAACTTTTATAATTCAACGTCTCTAGGAGTCTATCAGGGCTTGGGGTGGGTTGAGAGTATATACGAAATTATCTCTGTTCTTAACAAAATACAAAGGTCTACTTGCTTAGATTAACTTTGATAGAATTGCCACATGGGCCCTTTTTCTCCATATTACTCTAAGCCAAATGTATTCCACTCGAAGCAAAAGAAGAAGAAAAGCACTGAAAGTGAAAAAAATGGGATCAACAGAATAATATGAGAAACAAAAAGTACAAAAACAAAAGCAAAATAACAGAAAGCCAGCCACAGAATAAATATTTTTACAAGTTTAACAATGACGACGATGACAGTGGTATAGAAGTGGTTCGACCGAACATAAGATTAAACACAGAAAAACTTTTTTATACGTAGTTCTACGCATTCATTTTCATTTTTATTTCAAATTTACTTTTGTTAACTTTTTTCTTTTCTTTTTAGTTGTTGTTTACTTAATTCCGCTGATTTCAGTTTTATTGTTAACAATTTTTATTTATTTTTTTGTTTTTGTTTTGCTCCTGCATATGTATTTATTTGTTAAAATCTATTTTTGCGTGTATTGTAAATCAAGTAAATACAGACATCCCTTGCAAGATGGGTGACAAGGAAAACGCTTTTCATAAACAACTATGGACACTCAAGTCATGTGACTTGAAAGATTGGCAATTATCTTAAACTATACATTGCGAACCATTTTAAGCGAATAGACAAGTTGAATTGAAGAAAGAATCTCACTCTGTATTTCGGATTTCTGTTGAGTTCCTTCAATTCATTTCAAATTTATGCTAATTTTAAAACTGCGCCAAAGGATTCTTTAACCAGGCTAATCCTCTGCACTCAAGATCATCAAATCTTTCTTCTAAATAAGAAACAAATTTAGCCTTACCACACTGTTCCGATCAAATGGTTATGATCAATATCAAAACACACTCAATATCCAAGAATGCACGAAGGGAAACGTCGTATAAGAGCACGCTTTTTCAGTAGTCCATATTAATAAGAAGTAAAATTAAATCCCCAGTAAAAGATTTCAATAGAAATAGTAATAGATTGATCAGTCTGTATGAAGTATAACATCACTTGTCGGGAGTATTATAAGGTTTAAATAAGCCAATGGTCCACAAATCAACCCACAACACTATTGACGCTCATTTTCAGTTTGTATAACCTTTCAAGAGTCATGAAAATGTATCTCAGGCAAGATATCCAAAGTATTTATTTGGTATTGATAACTCATTAGTAGGTAACAAAAATAACAGACTATTCCACAATTGTAAAGGGCTGACTTCTAATTTATACGCACTCTTATGTATACTTGTGGCAATACTTATAAACGTATGACTTTTCGTTTTTCCACAATTTTTAAGGAACATTCCACTTTTTTCATATCATCTGGCATGTGAGGCCCTTTATTGGCATATACAGTACATACTACTAATGTGAGGCAATAGCAGCCAGGCAGGCAAACACATGCGTTCGTAATTTATCAGTAAATTAAGCAATTTATTTTATTTATTCAATTTTGTAAATCACAAACATTCTCTCAAGTTGAATCAAGCTTAACATAAACAATAACAACAACAACAACAACAACAAAAACCAACAACAAAAAAACAACATTAAGAAACTTATTAAGCTTAGCATTCAACAATTTCATACTCATCCAACCCTAGATACCTTTAAATGGAATGGAAAAGCAGCAAATGTATCGATAAGTACAAAAACTTAAAATGAATAATCGAAACTTCTAATGGCATTTGAAATTAAGCAATAAAGCAATAGAAGGATTATTGTTTTTAAAGTGAAATGTGGTAATAGAGGTCTAGCACGTGACTTGACAAAGAATATGTGCATTCAGCCTTTGCTCAGGATAAATTTAAAAGAGTACACGTTTTTTATCGTATTTTTTAAATCTATCGCTTAATATTTTTAAGTTGAATGCATAGTTTAGAGCATTTACACTGGATTACAAGTAAAGACAACAAATTTCCTAGTCCACCGAATCATTTGACCAAAGATAATGGACTTTTTTGTTAGAAGAGTTTTTAAGCAACATCATTAAATTATTTTTGATTTTGTAATCTGTAGCTGCATTATTGTTGTGACGAAATTAGTAAATAAAAGTAATTTGGCAATCGTAAATTTGCGCATTAAGTTTCATTTTTAATATAAAATCTATTGGGTAATTAACAAAATAGGCTTCTAAAGTGGCCATTCAGAAAGTAAAAAATATATTTATTGTTTCAATTACACTTAAATCACATACATATGACATATGTATCCCACCAGTGGTGTATCACAGTTTTATTTCAAATTCAAAAACGTATTAAAAAAAAAGTATTTTTCGCAAAATGTTTTCAAATATTAATGCCCATCAATCTATATTGATTACAAGTATTATTATTTCGCATAATATTTTCAAGTATTAATGCTTATCAATCCATATTGATTACAATGACATTTCGTAAGCTTCATCACTGTCCATTTTAAAATTTCAAAATACTGAAAAAAAAATTGATTTCCAGCATTCGATATCATTTTTTATCTTTTTTTTTAACAAAATAAATATTAAAATAAATATATACATACACATACAATATG
Source organism: Sarcophaga bullata (assembly GCA_005959815.1). NCBI lineage: Eukaryota > Metazoa > Arthropoda > Insecta > Diptera > Sarcophagidae > Sarcophaga > Sarcophaga bullata. Next base: position 202,897 of record QOCX01000235.1, read on the forward strand.
TACATCCATACAACCAGTCAAATAAATCAAAGAAAGTAAATAAAATCAAATGTCAAAGTCACTTGAAACTTATCCGATAAAAACCATTTATTTCGATTATTTACGAATCAGATTTAAGTGCAAGCGATAACAGTTCACAGAAAATCCACAATTTTAAATAAAGTTTGTATTAACAGGATAACGGGATTTGCAACAAATACAAATAAAAAGAATGATGGCGACTTTAATGTACCCTAAACAGCATTTAAATTTAAATTAAAAATGAGTACCCGACAGAGACCTTTAATAGCTTCAGGACCTTCCTTATGTTTTGAAAATTATTCTCTAAATTTTCTTTTTCCATGTTTTTTATAATTCTCTAAGTCAATAGTCCCCATTATATGCATATTTTTTAGGTGATTTGTTTACTACATTCTTGTGCCATTGAGTATTTGCAAGATGTTTCTTTTTTAAAATATACATCGTAATCATACTCTTGTAATCACTTGTACGATTATGAATAACAGCAACTTTAACTGTCCAAAAAAAAAAAATAAGGAAGACAATCCCATGCGATGAGTTGTTATTTTTCCACACGGGGAAAAAATCGTCTGCATGAATCAACTTAAAAAAAATTGTCTCCTGTTTAAAAAGCATGTCCATATATATTTAGTGTTTGTATGTTCGACATGAGAGCAGCTTAGCTCAATCAATCCCGTTGTAGATTGAAGCAATCAATGGCCACAAAACAGTTTAAAAAAAGCTGGACAAGAGCTACATCATGTGGATAAGAAAACAAACATGCATGTAAACATGTTTTTATATTCGAACTATGATTTGGCGAACATCGAAATCAACAGGACATTGCTAGAAATTGTCACTGACTATGAAATGTATTTCTGTTTCGTTTTTTTTTTGTTTATTTTTTTCATTTTCTATTTGTATCCAGAAAACAATCTGTCATTTATTTAGAAAATTTCGCAATCAATATATACAAATAAAGAAAATGGAAAAAAAAGGATGAAAATATGAACAGTATTATAACCCACTCTCTCTCTCTCTCTCCATTTCTGACTTTGGTATGTTTTTTCTCATTCAAGTTCATGCACACTCATACGGCAACAGGAAATTGCTGTTATTGCATACTGTAAGCAACCGGATATAGTTGAAATTGGAATTTTCAAATTTCATCAAGAAAAAAAAATATCCTCAACAAATATTTATAAAATTGTCCATTCATCTGCATGTGAATGAGGGCTAGTAATGGTTTGTGGGCAAATTCTAATAGTGCTCAATAAAAACGGAATGGCATTAATATTATCATTGGTTGTAATCGAAATTAAAATTCATAAAATGCTTCCCATTTTCTCTTTCTCTGTCTCTCTCTCTCTATCGCCTAGATTTGCATAGACAGCAACGATTACCAATAATAAAGTCTTTTCAAATATAAATTACTCTACGTGTTATTGGATTGAACAAATTATATTCAAACATAATTAAAATTAACTCCGTAATGAACACAAAATTTATTCCATATTCTATAGATTCTTAACATGAGTTCGAATAGTTACATCACGAATAGGGTCCTGTAATTACAGTTATTTTGATTGTCTTTTTACAGAGAGAGGGCCGTCTGTTTTATCATGTGTTACATTTGTAGCAAAAGCAGATCTACTTTGGTTTCCACATCTCAAAATCAAAGTATTTAGTAGGTATCTTATCTGATATTATTACTTTGAAAACACCCTTCGAAAATATGCTTTCTAGATCAATGAGCATTTAAAGCTCTAGTATTTCCGTTAACTCATGCCTAAGGGAACCCATGTAGAGAAGAAAGTCAACATATACTTTCAAGGGTATAAGCACTTGATTAAGATATTAACTTAGGATAATAAATTTCGAGTAATATTTTACAAGCCGATAAGATTTGTAATGGAAGTTTTGTGTAATAATTTTTCTAATTTATGAATCTCTCGAACATTCCTAAATAATTGGTTTTCGATGATTTTTCAATTGTTCATACACTCTTTACAAACATATTGAAACCTCATCTAAAGTTTTCTTCTATTCCGGCGTTACTTGCTTGTCTTACTTTTTACTCATTATTCATTAACTTTCATCAGATAATTTATATGAGCGACAAATTAGATTTTCTACATCGTATATCCTGAGGAATGTATGTATGTATGTACTGTACTGTATTGTACTGTATTGTACTGTATTGTATTGTATTGTACTGTACCAAATTTATACAATTTAACCTTAAGCGTCAATGTTTATGTTTATGGACTTGTGTGTTGTGCGTTGTGCTCTAGCAATGTTAGTGGCAGAGTGTCACTAATTGTAAATACATTATTTTCGTAATGAAAGGTGTAAAAGAAGAAAAACAACAACAACAATAACAACAGAAAATACATTAATTTAAAAGAGAGAACAAAAAACAAAATAATTCAATTTAAAATTCATCATGTCATTGGCTTCCTATTTTTAACAACAGGCAACTACCCATACTCTCTTCATTATTCATTGCCGAGGTTCCAATGTTCGATGAAGTCAAAAAGTATTCTTTTTTAAGTTTCCCTACCACCATTCGTTTATCAAAAAGTAAATTCAATTTGGATTTATGTTTGCAATGTTTTAAACTCCCAATTCCTCCCTATATTCCTCTCTGTCTCTCTCACACATACTCTCTCTCTCTCTCTCTTTCTCTTTCTCTTTCTTTGTATGTAATTTTCTTTCTTTTCATTTCGCTTTCCATACCGCATTAATTTCGCAATAACATCACACACACAGTTATACTATCTAAAACGCAGAAAACAGTTAGAGCAGAGAAAGAGAGAGAAAGAGATAGAGAAAGAGAAAAGCTTTATTAAATCGCTAAGTTGGCGTTATGACTGACGGTAAGAATAAAGGTGGTAACGGTAACAAGTAGCAGTAGCAACTGTCAGTAACAGTGGTCTTTACGGGTGTATTTAGTCCTTGAGCTAAATTTCTTGACTTCTTTCGTCTGTAACAATGATTGAATTGAAAATTTTAGTCTCCATGAGTGTTCGATGATTACACAGGTGTGCGCGCGTATGAGTTGGTGTTAGTGTCATCAGTTTAAATTAAAATTAAAATCTACTGCAGGCAAGAATCAATATTCGTATGAATATTTCTGATGGTATTTTTGCCACTCTCTCTCTCTCTCTCTCTCTCTCTCTTTTAAATTTTGCGTTCTTTCTGATTTTTTCTATTAAAATTTTTGTTACCTGATGAACAAAAAGTTCTCAATTTAAGAGATACCTAAATAAAAGGAATGAAAGGAACTAGGAACTTTAGCAATAGTGTTGTATATGCAATGTTATTTTAATTTAATTTGGCATAATTCTAGTCGATTTTTCTAACATTAGGAGCTTTAGAGTAGGTTGCGTAGACGGAATTTATTTATTGATTAATGAGGGCGATTTTAAAAGCATTCATCAGCCAATTGTTGCTGATGTGCATCAGGGTAGTATATTGGCTCCCTTCCCAGATTTAATATATGCTTCGTATTTACTATTGAGCAGTTATACACCTTTGCTTTGATGACTCAGCATATCGTTGTGAACATAAGGACCCTCGAAAACCATCATCATCGTAGTACGTTTGGAAACATATCTTCTAACTGCAGGAAGGCTCTGTTTTAATTCTAAGGAAATAAAATAATTGATAAAAAATTTATTCACATAACATTCACACTATGATGGAGTGCCTATAAAATATCGTAACGCCTTACCACACTTAGCTCAAAGTAACTCTTAGAAAATTATTGGCATATTAGCAAATACTCAAGACTGGAGTGAGATTTCAAGCTCCTAATGTTAAACTCTTTCTGCGAACTAATTTAACGTTATATGTGTATGTGATACTATATTTCTTATATTAAAAAAAAACAGGAGATGAAAACGAAATTGAAATTGGCAAACTCGAACATATTCACCCGCAAGATGCATAAAATTTCTAAATTTAAGTAGCAACGACAACTGATTTTATTCATTCTGTATTTGTGTTGAACAAGAATAAGTAGATGTTTCTTAAATTACTAATTTGAGCATTCATTGTCAATTCAATAATACATATATACATACATGATTGGCCATTACAACCCTTTAGTTAGGATTACGACCTAGCTCCTCACGCCACTTATGTTGTGTGTATTAATTTTATACATGAGTGGCGGGACCTACAGTTTAAAGTCGACTCCGAACGACAGATTTTTTTGAGAAGCTTTTCATGGCAATTTTATTTACTCTCACAGTTTTTGCCAGAAATCTGCTGAGAGGAAGCCGCCGAAGAAATATTTTTTTCATATTTTGTTTTTGGTGTCTAATCGGGGATTCTCTAATATCTTTTGAAAATCCACTAATTCACTAATTAAAGCACTCTTTTTATTTATTTTTAGTTTTATTTTTATTTTGCTCAAATGCAGCATTTAATATTGAAACTATTTTCTGTTCTTCAATGTTTCATTACAGGTATGACGAAAGTATTGATTACATAGAGGATAAGTATGAAATCGAATGAATTTTTTTTTCTTTTTTTTTGTTTTGAAGTTAAAAAATTAAAAACTTATGATTTATTATTTATTATTTATTTTTATCAGCATAGTAAAAGATAAGAAATGCCATCAGACTAAAGTTTCTTTTCCCTTAATGAGCATGAAAACTTCATACCCCGAATATTTTCTACTTTTTAAAATATTTTCACTAATTTATTATGAATTCTTAACAACAACAACAACAAAAAAAATTAAAATGAAAATAAAAATAAAATTCTTGATTTCACGCTTAAATTTTCGTTCGTTAAGTAGAATATTTTTTTTTTATTTTTATTTTTAAATTTCTCACGTTACAAAAACAATCATTGAAATAAACTGGGGAATTTTGCCTTAAAACGAACGTGTTGTTAGTGTTTTCGCTTCGCTTTTACGTTTATTTACGTTAAAGTTTTAGTTGTTCTTTGGTGAAATATAAAAAGGGATAAAACCGTTTGAAATACATACATACATACATACATACATACATACATACATATACACATAGTATATGTATTTTATTCTACACGTCGTTTGCATTAGTCTCTTAACTAAATGTACGCATTTAGATTTGCTTCATGCCCTCCTAATCTCCAGAGAGCCAGCCAGTTACGTTGTTTGTATCCTTTCTACATTCTTCACTACACTACACGGTCGCAAACAGTTCGTAGAGCATGGTTCGGTTAAAAAAAACAAAAAGAGAAAGCAAATGAATGAATAAATGCCTGAAATATTTCACATTTACTCAAATGCAAATAAATAAATAAATTTGTCACGTAAACTGAAATAAGAAATAACGTAACAATACATATACATGCATACATACATACATACATACATACATACAAACATACATACATAGGGTATATAAAAATTGGAAAAATTGTAAATATCACAGTTATATGCGCACATAAGTATTCTTAAAAACAAAAATATTCCCCGAAAGTGGCAGTTAATACACATACATACACAAACACTGGCTGGACTTTTGTTGTTCATAAGATCTGGTTTATTTGTATGTTAACTTATAACACATTTAAAATGAGTGAATAAATTAAAAATAAAAATCCTTTGATGACCAACTTTTTTCCATCATTATTAATTAATTTCAATCTCAAATAAGGCAGTCAATATAATTTGAAAATAAATCACAGTATTTCTAATGTAAAGCCATTTCTTATGTAGCCAGTTAGCTGGCTAATCAAAGATTCTCAAATTACTTGCTGATATGTGAATCAAATAGGATATTTGTTACTTTAAAAATTTGTTGCGTTAAAAAGGTCTATAAATAGCAACTGGACGAGATATGTTAACCAATAAAATGTTCGAAATTATTAAATTTGTCTGCTTGTTGGTTGGTTAGTTGGTGAAGGCTAGTCAAAAGAAAAATGGTATATAATAGAAGTCTTATAAAAATGCCAAACGGTTACCTTTCTAAAACATATGCAACGACAAAATGTAGCAATAGAGCGTCAGAATATTATCCAGCAGTTTATAAAACAACAAATTTTTCTAATATTTTAATTCGAAATATTCCTACGGTTTCTAAATAAAAAAAATAGCTAATCGTTTTGCGCCGATCTCTTTATATACCTTCAGACAGCTTCGTATTAGAGTCAAATATACAACTGATGGATTCTCGTTCAAGAAATTCCATATTTTAATTCTATTTTTATATCTACGGTTAGTGAGTCTAAATTTTCCGACAAGACTTAAAAACTTTTCTACAATTATTATTGGTGAAGATGTCTTCTAACCCATATGTTTCATTGAATTTCTCATCTACCACAAATGTACAAAGCACTTCTTCTTCTGATTATTCATTCTTAATCACAATAACAATTAAAACTTAATTGGATGGTTTTTTAAAGTCATCTCAATAAAAATATTTTCTCATCAAAGTTGGACAACAGTTACACCAAAAAAAAATCTCCTTTTATACAAAAGGACACAAAAATATATACGAAGATGTGAAACGAACGGCACAATTTTTTTTTAGGCACACATGTATTCAGCATTTCCAAGATGCAAATTACAATTTTTAGTTTGCATCCACAAACATTGCTAAAAAAAAAATGACAACATTTTTTACGGCCTTAGCATTTGTGCAACATAAAACAACAATAGAAATAACAACTGGTAAATTATATTTACACATGTTAACATTTACAAATGAAAGGTAGAGGAGAAAGTGCATGAAAGTCTAACCCGACTATGTGATACACGCAATAACAGTCAACTAAAGTTGTCCTGGATAACAATAGCTTTCAATCCCATGGGGCCACGTCTAATATATGTGGCTAACGCAAGCTTGACACTCTAATTCTTGACTATATTGGTCTAAGAGAGCATGCTATGGTCAACTATTTTCATTTACTTCCATCAAACATTCATCAATTATTTCTTTTATTTGGCCAATATATGACTCTGCTCATTCACATCCGATCATCAATTGGCATGTGCATAAGGACACGATTATCGTTTGTATTTTATTAAAATTTTTGACAGTTGTATTGCTCACATGAAGGTTATCAAGGAAACTAAAACAGAGTGTGAATATCTCTACAATATCATAGAAATTTATGAATTTAAGGTGATATTACGGTAGAAGACTTTCTGGTCTTAGCAAATGATACAATGCTGATCAGTGTTTAAAGCTCTGAACAGAATACAAAATGATGCAAAGGACAATGCTAAGAGCAAAAAGAAAGAAATTTTAAATGATATTCAAAACAATTGTTGTTGACTGCTAAAGGAAAAATAATACACACATTCAGACAGTAATATGCATAAAAAATTACACCATTTCATTATAATTTTATTATAAAAAAAAGTAATTGAAATTTACTAGGATACACTTTTTAAACCTTTGATAAGCGGTATATAGGTGTTGAAGGCAACTATAATACAACAATCAACTCAACGTTAACAAGGCTTCAAAGTCTAAAATAAAAAATCTGTTTCTTTTTCATAGGAAACGGTGTAAAAATTTATTTCATTTGCATAAATATAGCAAACGTTCTTCAACCTGAAAAAATTGTGTAAAAAATAAAAAATAAAACAATTTTTATTTTTTTTCTGATATATTTTGTGTAACTTTTTCTCTTCTAAATATCAAAATAAAAATAAAATGAAATGGAAAAGGCACTCTATTGTTTATACCAAGAAAAACAATGAAAATTTATGGCAATATTGCTGTAAAACATAAATGTTCACAACAACAGTTTTCGCTTTATATTCAGTCGCATGCAAAAGAAAAATCAGACCAAAGGCAAAAAAAATCCAACTGCAAAGGTAATCCAAAGTCTAAAGTGCTGCATATTTAAAAGGAAATCTTTCACAGTTTTAATGAATTTCACCTGAATTCTGAACCGGACTAAGGTATGCTTGTCTTTTTGTTTTTTTTTTTTTTTTTTTTTGTGAAAAAGAAACATAAATTTACATGCAGCGTGCATTGCATGTTCCAATACTCAACAAAAATGGAAAAACTGGTGTTAAAATATCATTTCATTTCAATATTTCTTTCTTTCTGTTTTTTTTTTAAAAGATGCGTTGAAAATAACATTCTAATAAAAGCTGACTTGAAAGGTATGATGGTTAATTCATAATTTAGTAGGATCATGATAGCTTCTTAATTAAGTGAAATACAACACAACTGATGTCATGACTCCTTAATTAGTTGCATTAAGATAAAATTATGGAAAGCGTAAACAAAGTATACATATATGCATACAATCTATGTATGGACTTGTGTACCATGTCTGGCAACTCCACAAATTAATTCTTAATGAACATTTATTTATTGTTCATATGTACATACATGTACTTCTACACTTGTACACCTAATGTACTCAATTCCCTTCGATATTAAGAATGGTGTTTATTGGTTAAACTTTTCTATAGTGATAGTCATTGTCTCGTCGAAAGCTATAAAATTAAAAGCTTGAAAACTTTTCTGCAAGACAAAATAAAAATTGACATTCTATTACTTTTTCTTTTTCTTTTTAATTACTTTTTTGTCTACACAATTATGCACACCTGACTGACAGATAACAAGGCATCAAATCGTATTTGTTAGAACATATTATACATACTCTAGTTGTTTAAAATTTTATATCAAGTTAACCTGCCGCTCTGGCAGATATTGAAGTGCCAAAGAACGCTAAGGAAAAATTGAATCTTAGCAACTTTCCGAACATTATGGAGTGATTATGGTCCTCATAATTAACCTACTGTATATGAAATTTAAAAGACTAAAGCTATGTATCATCGTAATGTATACTGTGTGTCACAGAGTGTTATGCAATAACTAATGTTAGCTGACCATTCATAAACGCCATTGGTATGCTAACAATCATTATCTGGCAATAAAATATAATGAACGTTTTGTTCAAGGTTACCCCCTTTTATTGAGCGGCAGATTAAATAAAAGTATGTCCCAGACTTTAATTTTCGAACTATGCGAATTTCAAAATCTACAGAAATTAGAATAATGTTAGTAACATTTTGCAAGAAAATTCGATGTGGAATATACTCACGTTAGCACTTTCATATTTTCTAAATTTTTTCATCAGTGCCCTCTCTCTCTTTACCTCTCCACGTCTTTCTCTCTTTCTCATCTGCAAAAACATATTCTGCAATGCCATTAAATGTTGCCAAAGCCAATGCTTTGAATTTTTTACAGTTACCGTTCACTACGGCTCTTTGAAAGAATGAAAACTTTTAACCACTGTTTTACATTACTTCGACAATTGCCGGAGTTAATGAAGCAAAGTCATGGATGGACCCTCTGCAGAAGGAGTGAAGAACTCCTCTGTTGCCATTCGTGAGGACTCTGAGAATGGTACACAATGCAATCTAATCGCCTATGTGCACATATCCTAATCTTATTCTCATCGAAAGAATTCTGCGAAGATGTGAATATCAAGCGGTCTTTAGATAATTATAGTATTAACGCAGCATATGTCAACCTAAGCTCAGTATGCTGGTATGGCTTATAACATACTTTAACCAAGAAAGTGGTGAAAACTACCTTTTGTCGTTTTGTTTTATCCAATGTACCATACACCTCATAAACTCTACTTAGAAAAATCTTTAGAATCCAATATGTTTGTTACTACCAGTTCAGGATACGTCTTTTAGTTTATGAATGCATTATTTTACGGCTCTGTTTGCAATCAGTATGGTCTAGCTGTTGAAGTAAATTGATGCTTAAGGACATTTTTCACTCCATTACCCGGGCAGCACTTTTTTGCAGCATTTTCTTCACTACCTTTTTTGGCTCTTTGAGCTGGCGGAGCTCTATTGGCAGCAGAAAAAAGGAAATCGACTTCGTTGTGAAATATTGAAAAGAAAACACACATACACAGTGTTTTTCTTTTTTTTTTCTTTTTTTTTAATGTGAAGAAGATTTTTTTTTCAAATTTAAAGTAGCAAAAAACATTAAAAAAAGCAACCGCTTGCTTTGAAAAAGAATGAAGAGAAAAACTTCAGTTCAGTTTAGCTTTCGAACGATGGGATTAAGTAAAAGACGATTAATTTTGTCAGCCATAATATTTTCGCCCCTTTAGGCATAAAAAAAAGGAAAAACGGAAAACGAACATGTGACATGATATACCTTTTCACTCCACTAGCGACAAAGTAAATTGCAATTTAGTGCTTGAAAATGTCTTCTTAACGTACAACTGTGTTACACACATGCTGCAAGCCTACAGGTATCGACTTTCCTTATGATATAAGAATCTAACAAATTATAATGAGAATATGTGGGCCCAAGGAAGATGTCTACTGTCGTTCTACTCTTTTTCATTTTGTTAGCATGTTCACGTGTTTTTCTGTTTGTTTTTTTTCTGTTTTTTTTTTTTGGCGAATTTCGTCTACGTAATAAAGAATTCTTCTGCTTGATTGCCTTTTCAAAATACTGCTTTCAAAGGAAACCAATAATAAAATGTCTTTGCCATTAACTTTTAACCAAAACTGCCATAAATACTTTTGGATAATTAATTGTGATTGATATGATACTACGAACTACACGCCATACAACAAGTAGACAACATTAAAGCGAAAGCGTTTCTTTATCAGATTGTTTTTCCCCCTTTTGAATGTCTTTCTCTTCTCTTGGCTCTTCTCAAGTTAAAATATGAACTCTCGTATCTTGAATTTCATTAACATCATGGTGCTTTAGTCTTCTATTCTAATTGGTATTTTTAAAAAATTTATGGTTAAATTAAGAAATACGTACGTAAGTATGGAAACCTTTCGCTTCTTAATAATTATATTAAGGAACAAGCAAAAATTATACGAAATAATTAAGTTGGTAAGCTTATAGTATTATAGGGATATCATAAGATAAACCACAAAATCACTTCTAGGATATTTAGTTTACATTTTATCTCGGTTGTAGTTTTGAAGAAAATACAACATAAGACACTGATTAAATTGAGATACAAACCACAGCCTTAGGTAAAATATTCAACAAAGCAAGCAACAATAATCGCAGACATCTGAAAGAAGGTACTCAAGAGGCCAATAACTCCTTTATTTTCTTATATACTGTTTTTTTGAAACAATAGCTAGATAGCTCTGACTTTATTATTTAAATAATTACCCTGCTAGCAAGTTGACATCTGTACACTCCTGAGAGAAAAGAGATCAAATCAGTTAATCTATCTGACTTAGTCGACTGTAACTCGATTAGGATTTATTAAGTTTGCTGTTTGAAACAATTTACGATTTCCTTTTATTTATCTTGCTTAATTTGATGAACATATTTTGCATCAAATTACTTACAGTAAGCATTCTAATACAATTATCGTTAATAGACTTTATTTTACTGAGAGTAAATGAAATTTATTTTATATTCTGTTCAATGCCAGTATGGTACTGGCAACGGTTTTAAAAATTTTAAAGTGAAATTTTGTAAACCTAATTAAACTTAAACTTGGACAAATGTTAACTATGTATACGTTTACGATATTTCATAGTAATATTTATAAAATTTATGCCTGTCTGCCTTAAGAACAATTCTACTTTAAGACAAGGATGTATATTACCAAGGAGTTAAAGAAAAGAATAAATAGAGTGAAAAAATCCAATTTCAAGTGAAATGAATAGCTCCTACGGCCACTATGTAATGTGTTTTGTTATGTTTGTGTTGATGTTGTAATATCCAAGAAAAAATTATTAAGCAAGCCTGTTTTAAAATTTGTTATTCCTTACATGTTCGAATGACCTGAAGGATCGTATTCTAAATACCTGACACATGTAGATAGATATCTGAGTGCAGTAACAATAAATACCCAACAGAATGCATATCATGCCTACCAATCAGAAACAAATCTAGATAAAATCGTCTGTTCAGATTATCTAAACTTAATCATAACGATATTCCAATGATTTTGATCAAATGATGGGAATGTAGGGTAATCATATAAGTCGGGTTTTGTCTGTTGTAACTTTCCTATTTATTTGGTACGTTTTTCAATTTTATTTTGGCCTATTTTGTTGTTTGTTGGTCGTCGTTAGTTTTTTTTTTTTGTTTTTTTTTTTTTTTGTTTTTTGTTCATTGCTTTTGTTTACTCTTGTGTTGGTGGCAGCTTTTAATTTATGACAAACATTTCCGTTTCCGTCGTTTTACCACCAACCGTTTTCCGTTTGCGATATTTTATTGTGTTGTTTTATTGTGTAGTCATTAAATGAAAGTGTTTTACTTTTTACTTTTTTTTTACATTGTTTTTCTTTTATTTTGCTTCTTCGTCGTATTGTTATTGTTGTTGCATATATTCTTCTTCGGGTTTTTATTTTAATTGAAAACTTAACCGCTGTAAATCACACAAAAAGAAACCCAAAATGTCTGATTTTTTTCTTTTTTTTTTTTGGTTTTTATTTATTTAAATGATATAAAAATGCGAAAGGCAACAACACTTAAGTGCGTAAATTTTTTTTTAACAATAAATATGTCTTATAATTTGTTAATTAAATATCTCACTTGTGATAAATGTTATGAAGTCTTTCCACCATGGTCAAGTGTTCTTAGAAAAATGCCAGACTATGTCGTTTGGTTTTTTTTGTTATTATATATTCTTATTCGTATTTCTACTACTGCTCCCATAAATTTTATATGCTCATGTAACTATTATTTTATTGTTTTTTTTGTTATTTTCGTTTCCTACGATACGTTTCCTACGAATTGCAACTGCTGTTACCAATTGTTTATTTTATTTTCTTCTTCAAGGTAAAAATTAATTGAATTAATTTAATGTGTAGATAGATTCTTGCTAAATATTACGATAAATTTACTGAAATGAAATGGATTTGAACAAATTTTTAAGGCATTAATTTTACCTGATTTTGATAAAATAATACGCAGTAATAAACACCGTGTTGATTTATTGATTACAATTGTTTTAAAAAAATCAAAATACCAAATATGGGTACTTTATAGTCTAGTAATGAATAGTGAAATAGTAATAATAATAAAAATAGTAAATAAAAATGATCATGTTCAGATGGCATTATTTTCTATTTAATTGCAAAATCTATCCTCCTTATGTCTCAAGTACAATAACACTTTTATGTAAGCATTAATGTGTTCGTATATTTCGTTAGTTCGACTTGTCCTATGGATATGTAATCGTATGCATCCTATAAATATTTTTTTCTTACTTTCTTTATCCTCTAACCAACTAAAACTACTCCATAGAATTCTACAAAGTATTATTTCGATGGATGATCAAGTAGATGATTTTGGTTGTTTATCAATTTCACATCCTTTCTGTGTATCACACTTTTTCAGTCGATGTTCTCTGTAACCCAAACATTTGAACGCAAAGTATTCTATACCTACTTGACTTTTCATAGCTTCTGTTTAAACATTAATAGTTTGCATAGAGACGTTAGTGTTACATTAGCATCAAGTTCGATTTTAATACAGTTCAGATCACTCGACCGCCTAGCAAACTAACGACAACTCGCCTTTGCTTGATATCCGAAAATACCAAGAATTAATTATTACCATCACTTTCAGTGGCCCATCCGTGAATCCCATTATGTCCAGACTCGCAGTACCCTATATACCCAAATCAGTATCAAGATAGTGGCAATCACCTCATTTAACATCTTCAACACTTTATTGAAAGATAATTTAAGAAATTTTCTGAAGAAAATTATCAAATATGAAATGGACTGAATTAAGTATCGTCTAAAGCCGAATTAAATGTTTCTTTAAAAGTCATTGACCGTTTTGTTTGAAAACCAACAAAAAGAAATGAAATATTATTTAAACTTTTATTTTATTTACCACTTTACTTTTACCATTTACCATCGTTTGGCTTTTTCTTTTATACCGTTTTGCCAAAGAACTTACTGACGAAATGTGGCGGTCGGTAATGTAATTAAGAAACAGATTTCAATTCACAATATTTTAATTAAATTACGTTGCTGGCCAAAGTCAATATTTAAATGAAAACAAAATGGAAAATGGGAAATGGAAAAAAGAAAAAGAAAAATGAAAATAAAAACATAAAATATATTACAAAACAAAATCTTCACTAAATATTGTTCATGGTATAGTTTTTGTTACTTTCAATACTTTAAATAGTTCTTTTTATTTCCCTTCTTTCTTTTTCTTTTTTTGTTTAACCATTTGGCTCAGAGCATTGAAACAAGTTAACAACAATTCGCCGTAAATAAAGAAACAGTCAGTAGGTCGTTCGGTCTATGGGACAAGTGAACAATTCATTGGAAAAGAAATTAAAACGGAGAAAGGAAAACAGCAAAAAATAAAAGGAAATTTAAATAAAATTAAAAGAGAAATTTTTATTTTACATTTTACACTCTGTACTCTGTACTCAGTACTCAGAACTCTGTTTGTTGTTTATGTTTATGATCCATTTAACACTGTAAAGTGAGATAAAAAAATATTGTGTTCGTGGAAATAATATCATAACCATGGTATAATGAATAACATTTAAAGGAAAGTATTCCCTATTGCTATTGCTCATACCAATTAATCGGCATAAAATGGCTTTGATACACTTGCCTACAATGAGATTGTAAGATTGTAAGACAGTCGATTTTCCAGTGAGCAATTTCATTATTTATGTACAAGACAGATAATTTCTTTGTTATTTAACTTTTTAGTGTATATCTTTTTAGGATAAGAAAATATTTATCACTCATGTGGCAATGCGAATATGACCAGTCAGGTCTACCATTTTACCATGAAGGCATTAACAAATGTTCTACGCTTGCATAGTTACATCAACAAACAGAATTACCGAATTTGGTGTGTATGACAGCCTGAGACAGTTCAAAAGATACCAATGCAATATGATAGAATTGGGCTAGGTTCTCATGTGGTGTCAAGAAATCGTTGCAGAGATAAGTCATCCGAAAGTACTTTTATATAGATTGAGCTGTGATTAATTCGAATATATTTCGGACTGCATAATAAAAAAACAAGCCCTATGAAAACCAATCTGAACTCTGATGATACTATTCTGATGATCGTGTTATTCAAACTTAAACTTATTTATTCAAGGGGGTTTAAAATAACTAAATTTTACCATTTTTTATTATTACTTATTATTTTTCTTATTTTTTTTAATTTAAAAGTTAAAATTGTTAAAAAGCACTGTCCTTTTACTACTCCTTCATTTGATGTTTTTCTATAAAATTTTTTTTTTATTTATTTTGCTGCTTCAAACCAAAAACCATCCATCTTTATCCACTTTACGTGGCATAATTTCTTGTTGTTACTCTTTATTATTGATGCTGCTGCACACACACACATACTTCTGTAACAATTTACCAGTCATACAAAGCTAATATTGTGTCCATACTTAGGACACGGTTGATATTTATGTCCACAAAAAAAGGAGGAAAGAGAAAAAGTTGTTGGTGATGGAGAATATTGTGGTTTTTACTTTGAGGTTTAAACAATTTCGTGTTTGTGTGTTGAGTGCACATTTAAGTATTGCACTTTAAAATGATGATACCTTATATCACGTCATTTTTTTTCCTTGCATTTTTTGTTTTCATTTTTTTATGTTTCAAAGAAAGGTATTTAACGTGGGTAGTTTTTTAATTAATAAAATTGATGTTTTGATGCAATTAATTTTGAATTTGTCTCTTTTCATTAACGGTGATCTATCGATCGACTAGTGCAATACAGCTGTCATCCAATATTTTATTCACTTTTTAATTCAAAATATAATTTTAAGTTTTAAAGCAACAATTGCTTCGCATGATTTAATGTTTCTAATATAACTAATAATATAAAAAACTGTTTAAGCCTTTGTAGAATTAGTCTCAAGCGTTCTATATTAATGGAAAAAAAATGCGTTTCAAAAATACGTTTCAAAACATGAAGTATTCTTTAACACAGCAAAAGGCAGATGTATTCATAGGGGTATAAACTCAAATAAACGTTCACAGCTTATTTGTAATTCTGTTGTCGAGAAAGTAGACGCACCGTTTATTTCTAGTATGAAAGTGTTACTCTTCAATCCAATCAGATGGGCCACTGATTTGCGAATTCTATATAAAGTCCATGAATTTCCAAACAACAAACCAAGAAAAGTGATCTTCAACTAAAGATATACAAAATGACGTCATATGTCACATATACCATATTTATATTTCTAATCATACTAGATTGTACTAAATCTATAGTCGACCTGTCAACTTGAGTCCTTTTTAGAGTTTCAAATAAGCCAAAGCCGCTTAAAACCACTTTTAAAGTATTAAAAGTTTTTTTTTTTTGTATAAATTTCCGCACATTTTCGGATCTCGTGCAAGTATAAGATGCCAGTTTTCTGCTTTTTAGAATGCAGCTGCTATTTAGCCTAAGATATTTAAGGTTCCAACTACATTTACCTTGTCGCTAACGCAGGAAACACAATGCACTTAGAGATACATACGATGAGTTGAGATGAAATGAGTAGAAATATCTAAAAACGATTAGCTTTCAGCTCATACAGTATACTTACATCATATCCGAGATACTTCTTCTTAAGATATTGAAGTTTCTTTGTGTGTCTTTCTACTTTCTTTTATTTTCTCATTTTGTTTCAAACTTGCTGATAATTTCATAACTCCAAAAATTATTATATATGTACGAGTATGTACACTTGTTGTTGTTGGCGGTATGGTAAATAAAGTGTATGGCGAGTGTATTTGCAACATAAGTAACAACGCCAGTCATCTGTGGTATCATATTAAATTGTATATCAAATAAAAGTATCACTGTACCATGTACCAGCATTGTTTGTGCTGTGTGTGTTTATGTGAGAGGGGGCGTTATTGCAACATTTAGTTGGCAACAGTTTTTGATTTTTAATTTTTGTTTTCAACTCTTTTTTTTTTTTTTTTTTTTTTTATTGCCATTTTTGCTTAGGCATGTCGACAAGAGTTTTTGCTATCGTATGTATGACTTTGCTTTGCTGTAACAGTCATGTTTTAATGCTGTAAAATAGGCGTTAGTGAAATTATTTCATTTGCCTTTATTCTTCTTTTCATTTCTTTATTCTACTTTCAGAGCCATAAAAACTGACTCATACTAACAAACAAAACAAAAAAAAGAAAATTATTAAATGCTGCTGCATTTTACGATGTTTGTAGAATATTTAAAACGTGTTTTTGCAACACTTTTTCATGTAGTTATGTTAGTTGTTGTGTTGTCATCATTATTATTACTTTTGCTGTTGTTGTTTTTACTTAGTTGGTTCATATAGTTTATTCCACCCCCTTGTTTTGTTGCAGCTGTTTGTTATCAAGCCATTATCTGCATTATACGTATACGTACGTTAATGGGAATAAAAGGGCTTGTGTCCTGGAAATTGCCAAGTCAGATTTTTCGTCGTTTGTGAAAATAAGTTGACATCATTTCTATTATACTGGATTTAGTGTCGTCGTCAGTGTTATTGTCGTTGTAGTTTTTCTTCTTGTCATATTTATTTGCATGTCTGCATGTGTTCAACATGCAACAATAAACTACATTTTTGTGGCATTTCTTTCTAAAATATGTACGTATGTATGTGTATATATGGGAAACGTTTAAAAAACAACAACAACAACAACAATAAAAAACAAAAAACATAACAAAACAAACTTTAAAATAAAATCATAACTCACGGTGACGTATAAGTAATGGGCAATTAGCTTAAAATTAATATTTTATAACGTCCCTGCGGCACATGTGATGCCCAGAATAAAGCGTAATATTTTTTCTTTCTTTTTTTCTTTTATGAATATGAAAATTTCTTTCATTTAATATGACGTTCTTCTCTCAGAACAAAAGTTTCATATGAGGTTCAAACCAGAATCTGTCTACCAGCTTTATATATTTAGAGGAGAAGTGATGTAGTAGTAGTAGTTATTGAGCATAATTTCAAATATAGAAGATTCGAATACAAGATGTTTTGAAGTTTAAAAACAAATCTTTTCAGAATCCATAGAAAAGTTTGGTTCTTGTTTATTTCGGAAAAGACTAGAATAGAAATCAATTAAGAAGGTTTTTAAGAGTATTGCAACTCTAATAATACTTTTTGAGATTATTTCTTGTTGCACAGTGTGTTTCTGATTACTAAATATTCAATTGCTATTTTATTCATAAATAATTATAATAAATTTCCATTTAATTGGCTTCGTAATACAAAAGTTTCCATAACATTAAATACGAAATAAGCTCCATTAAGTTCTTCCTATCGATACAACTTTAAAAATCTATAAAAATCTGATTAAAACTTTTTTCCATTTTTTTTTTTTCATTCTTTTTTTTCCATTTTTTCCATTTTTTTTTTTAAATAGAATGCATTTCGAGTAATTCCACTTGGCTCACAGCTGTACGTTTTTTTTTCCCCCGATCTTCTTTCATTTAAAAACTTCAATTTTTATTCATTCCATACGGTGTTTTTTTTTCATTCTGTTCATACAATACGAACGAGAAATAAAATTTTTATTGATAAAAAAAAAATGTTGTTGTTGTTGTTGTTCATGCTTTTTTTTATGCATCATTTTCCAACTACTATCATCCAATTAAATGAAATACTATATGAACAGAAAGTGAAAAACACAATTATGAGGCATTCATACTTTAAAGGAGGCAAAGCATTCGTGTACCTTATAGAGGCAGTAGTAAAACCGGCCAGCTATTGGCGTGCTTGGTTAAGTAGCAAATTGAAAGACAGGAAATAAACTAAGTTTCGTAAATACTGTGAAATAAAGTTATAATAACCAGCTGCTCTTGAGTGTTATAGTATCATTATCTAAAAAACTACTGAAGAATTGCTAGTGAAGACGGAAATAGCTAACAAAAAAAGAAAAAAAAGTTCAGGATTTTAAGGTGAAAGGAACAGTAATTACATTCCAGTCTGCTAAATATCCAGTAGTAGTAGTATTCTTGCATACTTATATTGGGACATACAAATTTTAAAATTTATAAGTAATTGATTGTGCTGATGATTAATTAATCACCAAATGAAATTTATATGCTTAAATAAATCACTTTCGTTACATTCGTTTTATTTGTATTTATTCTGACACCTGGCTTTGCAACAATTTTTACCAAGTACAGATAGACGATATTTTAGACATCTAGACCCATATTATGAACCTTTAATTGCTCATTGCATTTCTCTTAATAGTCTCCTGTGCAACATTAAAGGTTAAGGAAAATTTTTTCATTCAAAAGATTCTCATAAAATATGTGACAATTTGCGTACCTATTTTATATAATTTCTAGCTCAACTACATTATTTTCTTTAGTACCTATCCCTACATTACAATTACCCCTACAAAAAATTACAACAATTTTCTTAAATTAAAATTCAGAAAGATGTTAGAGTTTTCTATGCCATATATACATACATATGTATGTATGTAAGTATGTCAATCTAGGATAACTCTTTAAGCATATGTATTATGTTAATACAGCTGATACTCTCTATCTTTCTAATTAGAAAATATGAAAGAGGAGTTTTCTCCATCGACGATGTTCTTTTATTGTCTATAAGAAATGTTTCTATTGAATTTTGCCACATTTTTTTCGATTTTCAGCTGTTGAGACAACTCTCAACTTGCTTTGGACGATAAGAGTAAAGAAATGGAAATGGAAATGGGAATGGAAATTACAACAACTAGCACTTGTTCAAAGATTAACCACAAGAATTGATTAGTAATGAAAGCATTTATTCTGTGTTTTAGTCTCATTTCTCCCCTTTTTTTTTGTCGCTGTGTTCTCCTTCATGTTTTCTATTTCCATTCGTTTACTTGTATTTCTTTTAGGAAAATATTCACTTAAATGAGTACTAAATGATATGTAAAGGAAAGATATGAAAACATTTGATGAAGGTTTCCATACCAAAGATGTTCGAACTTAGCCTAGAGTATTGAAAAGCTTATTAACATTTGTACAAAGAATTTTAGAAACAATTTCATTGAATGTTGATTTAAGTATTTTAATTCGTATATAATTTGTAGTAATTTTAAACTTAAATTTATAATACGTAATCCTTCCATTGGTAAGAATCAAAAATTAAGCAGCTTTACTTCTACTATTAGAAATACCAGCCAAAAGTAAATTTTTCAGTGTTTAATGTCCTTTTTCCTCTATTCTTTCCCTTTTTATTACTGCTAAAGCCGGTTAGTTTATCAGTTTCCACAGTATATTGTTGTTATTTTCATCTTGTTAATGAAATTTAATTTCAAAAGCTTTTAATTCTTTCGTTTCTATTTAAAGAAGATCCAAAGTATTTCTCGTGCTGAAAGTTAGGATTTGTGATTTCTTTTTAAGATTAATTTTTTTTTCCAAATATTTTATCATGTCCAAAAGGCCTGTTAGTTGTTGTTCATATTGTGGTTTTTACTGTAATTACTTTACCCAACAATTGTTTAACAAACATGGACATTTCCCTTTACTACTACAGACTAGAACTTATAAAAAAAAAGGGGGTAGAGAATTTTATTGTTGTCATCGGAAGGCATTCATCATGGATACTTTTAAATGTCGCCAGTAAATGTAATGACTTTTAATTGCAAAAGATTTATTTTTGATTGTGATTAATGTTGTCACAACCTAACCTAATCTGCAAGGAAAATTACAAAATAAAATATGGCATCAACAGTTACGAAAGTGAATAAAAAGAAGTGAAGAGAGAATTTAAACTGATATAAATTGAAATTGCAATTACAGAGAATTAACGTAAGGATGAGAGCTTCAGTATTCGGCTTTTTAAACGAAGATTTCAAAATTTTCTCAAGACTGAGAACTTTAAGAAAATATGAGATGCTTTAAGTATTTCTCCATGAACCCATTTCTAATCAATGTTTTAACAGTCGAGAACCGTATTTGTTTCTGTAGGAAAATTCCAAGCTTACTAGCTGTGATGCCGTTAGTAAATATAATACTTGTTCTTGTTGTATTGATTGATTTACTATAAATAAATAAATAAATAAATCTATTAAATTAAATTCCAAGACATTTTAAATGCGGTAGTTGTGGCATCCATGTTAATTTATGCATATGAATAGTAGGGAATGAATGTTACATTGCGCAATGTAAGTGTTATGTGTACGTGTACATATTTGCTTTTGGGTCAACATATTTACTTTTCTAAAAAAATAGCAAATCGCACATATTTGGTATTGCCACCACATTACCCTGCGAAACCTAATAGCATATAATCATCATAATCATAAATAGAAAATTACTATGACTAGAGTTAAAAAAATTTTTTAATGATTGAATTTATATTTAACGACGTCCAATATTATCAATTAATAACCATTACGAAGGTTTAGTTTCATTGTTATTTGTTTATTATAAAATAAAATTAAAGTACGTACGTACGTAAATTGAATGCCGTGAACTTTTATTTTAATTACATTCAGTTGTGGACGTAACTCAATTTAGACATTTGAGAGATGAGTTGACCGTAACAAATTTAACTAGACAAAGATTAAATTAACAATATTCACCTTTTTTGCTTCGGAGGTTATTGCTTTCAGTGAATTTGCACAACACATTTGTTGCAATTTATTTGCATAATACAATATGGATGCACAATATGGATGCAGATTTCACCATACTACCCGTATAATTCAATACAAAATTATCAACTTTTCAATTCATATCGTAAATTTATTTGTATTTTAACAATAAATTTTATGTTTTTTTGTTTTTGTTTTTCTTTTAATGCCCAGATAATATGCAAATTTAAAGCAGCCTGACAGCCAGAAAAATAATGAAAAAAAATTTATATTCTATTGGTACATAAAGAACAATGAAAATAAATGTTTTGTTTTTGTTTTTTTTTTTTGTTTTTGTTTTTGTTTTTGTTTTTGTTTTTGTTTTAATAGAAATTATATGACAAAAATAAAATTTAAATATTATTTATGATAGAAAGTGTAAAAATCATATAAATTCACTTGCAGAATTCGAAATGTGATCTGACCACAAACATTCATACACACACAGACACACATACACATGCAAATTGTGAAATAAATATCTATGATTTGTTTAAAAAATAATTAAAATTTTTAGATGCAGATACACAGAATGATAAATTAAATGAAACCAAAAATATATTATTACCACACCGAAAACACAAAGCAAGATACTGTTGCGGTTTACAATCACACAAAATGTGATTGTATGTATGTATTTTCGTTTTTTTTTTTTTTTTTTTTAATTAAAATTATTTTATAATCTGAAATAAATAAGTTTGAAAATATGCAAAGATATACGCTATTAGTAATGGAAATTTAATAACAAGAAGGACTATAAAACCTAAACAGAGAGTAGCTATTAAAAAAGCTTTGTTCTTTCGAGAGTTACCGAGAATTATATTCGATTTACGAATATGCGCTCTTATCCACATGAAATTAATTTCCTAGAAAACAAAATGAATTTGAATTTTTCTTGAAATAATGTTATTCCAGGTGATTGAATTTAGATCTGGCGATACCAACTCCAGATCTGTTTTGTAATTGTAAACAAGAATTTACAAAATATTGGCATTTCATTCAACTTGACATCCTATCTGCTATCTTTACATCGTTATGTTCACTAAACCATTCGAAAATTTATATATTCAAGCGACGAAAGCAATTGAATTTGATATTTATTGAAGAAAACTCTCGTTTCGAATTAAGTCTCATCAGATTTTTTTTATGAAGTCAAGACAAATGACATGTTCAGACCGAAATATGCATCGAACAATAACGATAAAATATCATATAATCTACTGACGTAGTTTTTCTAACACTTTAGTGTTAGAATTGGGTTATTTATCCTAGACATACATACATAATTGGCAGTTACAACCCCTCAGTCAGGATTACGGACTAGCTTCTCACACCACTTATGTTGTGTGTGTTTATTTTATACATGAGTGACGGGACCTACAGTTTAAAGTCGACTCCGAACGACAGATTTTTTGAGAAACTTTTCATGGCAATTTTATTTTGAGTTTTTGCCAGAAATCTGCTGAGAGGATGCCGACGAAGAAATGTTTTTTTCATATTTCGTTTTTGATGTCTGACCGGGGATTCGTACACTGGACTTTTTCCTAGACATCAGTCATAAATGAAAATTGATTCCAGCTTTGGTTCGATTAGTTGATCATATCAATTATTTTCATAATAGCTCGAGTGAAATTTTAATAATTGGAACACTTTCCACATCGTATTTATTAAAAGATATGAAATGCTATCGGAAAATACCCTCCAATAATATCATGCATATATTTTGGTTTTCATTTATTTTGTAGTGTTTTAAACGAGGCCAATTGGTCACAAGTATTTCCTTGCCATCGTTTATCACTGTTTTTTCGAAAATAATCTCAAATACAATACTTTTTACACTTGTTTTCACCAAACAAAGCCAAATTAAATGAAAAGTTATCGTAATTAAATATCACAATCTAGAAAATTTTCTTATGACAATGAATAGGAAAACTACTCGTAAGAGTAAATTGCCAATTATGATTAAGTGGCTCGTTATAGACTCTGCAAATAATGGATAAGAAAATAATAGCCTATCAATTTATGTAAATAAAACACGTTCTAATGCCACTTGTGATCGAAAACTATTGAATATTCTTTAGGGAAAATAGAAATACTACTGCTGCTGCATAAGATACAATATTAACCGGCGTTTAGTTGACATCAACTACAATACTTCAGTATATAGATGAGGAAATTATCTAAAACATCACATGCATGTTTCCTTTGTAAAAATGAAAATTAGAAAAGCCATGTAAAGGGGTCGATGTATATGGTGGATGCCACAACAGAAAAGTGCTTACAGCAAGTGAAAATTAAACAAAAACGTACACATTGGCAAGAACAAAATATGTTATGTAAAGCACTTTCAATTGCACTTAACACAGCAATGTTGACATGTGCTCCTATCACTAAATTGATGATAAAAACCGCTATTAGACGCACAAATTTAAACTCACACACCCATATAAATACTGCAAGATGATTGTAGTCATACATCAGCCAACGGGCTTAAATTAAATACAAAAGAAATTTCATGTAAAATAAGAAATATTTTTTAGAAATAGTATCAGACTGTTTCCCATTATCCTATGTGATCTAGTTTGAAGATATATGCTGTGATGGAAGTGAAACATGACATATAAGTGCACATGTATTATTGCTGATTGGAATGAATTTTATGCTGTTGAAAACGTATTGAGTTCTTATATCAATTTTATTGACTCACTGAATTCTAATCTTTCTCAAACGACTACGAGACCTTCACATTAGGCTTGTTATTGTTTTCATTCTCGCGAAGAGGCTAGGTTACTTAGGTGTTACTTACCTTACCTTGAAGTACACTATGGGCATATATGTTCCTCTAATTACATGGGGGATCACAACTACAAATATGAACTTGTGGAGTTTGGAATAATACATCGTTCTTAGTTGTTCTTAGCTTTAGGAGAACCTGCAGTTGATTTTATTTTATCCACTGCATTCTAAACTTATGACTGAAATAATAATTTAACAGATTACTGACACACTGGTGTGCGCGACGTGTAGTAATTGCTTTAATTAATCTTCCCTAAGTAGATATTTAAAAATATTTCTGCAAAAATTCTCATTTTATATTCTTTATTTTCATTTTTTTCCTTTTTTTTCTTTGGCTGTATACCCCTTCCAGCTGCAGCATTGTAACACTGGTAATATTTTAATTTAAAAGAATTTATTGTGATTAATTTAAATCGGCTTTTAATACATCTGCTTTAGTTTAGTGCAACAGCCACTGCAACTGTAAACGAAAAATTTATGCGAAAACCCATATTTTGCAACGCCCACACGAAATCAATTTACGATACTTTTTTTCTTGTTTTTTTTTTTGTATGTATTCTGGTTATTGTTGTGGTTGTTGTTTTGTAGTTGACATTGTGTGAGTCGTTATCGTTTAATTTGTTTTTATAAAAAAAAAAAAAAAAAAAAAAAAAAAAAAAAAAAAAAAAAAAAAAAAAAAAAAAAACAGCAAATACGACAACATAAACGATTTAAGCCGTTTTTAAATTTATTGCAATCATGCCACAATACTTTGGCTTGCGACCACACTAAGCCAACAACAGCAAAGGCAACAACAGAAATTATTTTAAATATTTTGCAAAGCCTGTAGAGTTCTACCCAGATGCAGACCGCTATCACGTTTCAAATTTATTTATTCGTGGGTTTTGTGGATTGGGAAGCACAATTTCGTTAAGGCAAAGGCGAAACAATTCAGATCTTTGCTTTCATGAATGGCTTATAATTTATGAAATTTAAAAACTTATAATCGCTATGAAGTTTCCATTATATCCGACATAACAATTTGTTCAATTGTATTGATTACGCTTGACAGCTATTGATCAAATTCTAGAATGAATGAAGGAAGATACCCTCTTCAAAATTTCAATGAGTCGATTCGGTTTAAGTTTTTGTGACTTATGTATGTTAACGTATTCAGGTTTGTCATCACGTTTGTTTTGAAATTAATGTGTAAAGGATAGATCTTCATCTACGTATATCATCAATCATTTTATAAATACTTCCTTACATGTCCAGACATATAATGTCAAAGTATTGTGACGTCCACACTGATTGGAAGTTTTCAATATACTTATGCATGTCATCATACATTAATTATGTATATATGTACATACATAATCATCGTAAATTATAATTAAATTTTAAATTTAAACATTTGTTGTATTCTCTTGTAATTATTTTCTAAAATGTCACCACCAATCAAACGTCAAGCCTATAAGAATACAAAACTTTTTGTCACAGATTTTAAAAGGCATTTCGAAGAAACCAAGAACAAAAATAAAACGATGCACAAAAAAAAATACTTGAAATTGAATTTGCATGAAATAATTAAATGCCTTAAAAATAAATGATTTCCGTCAAGGAACATCCAATGCAAATTCAAAAAAAAAATTATTTTTGTTATTCGTCTGGCAGCAGTGAAAAGTTTTTCTGTCTTCATGTCTGCAATGCGAGTGCAAATGAATAGAAAAAAATAATTTTTGCTTTTTGCATTTGAAAACTGAAACTAAAAAATACTAGCACGAAATGCAACTATTGGATCCAACAAACACAAATACTACTTTGGCGATAACAGCAACAAAAGTAGAACTGCTAAAGGAATTTTACTTCAGAGACTGCATACAAATATGCCATGAAATTACAGAAAGAAAAAAACAAACAAATTATATTTCGGACAGAGTTTCGCAATAGAAAACTTTGAAGACATACTTTTTGGATGTGGAAAATCCCGAATACTTGTTCTAACTAAAACCTACAAATCAATTTATTGAGCAGACCAATTAAAATTCCCATTGAATTCTTTCTTCCAGTAAATAGGTTCTGTGTTGAATCCATGGAACACATATTTGGAATATGTGTGAAAGGAAACAGCTAGCATCCTGAGGTTCATAAACAGATTGAAATCATTACAATAGATCGGTGGATGGCGTTATTCTATGTACCCTACTCAACAGCAACAGCACATCCTCAGAAATCATTAGAACAGGGCGGCATGCACAGAGATCGGCCGCGTATGTTGGTGATCGTTAGTCATTGTGTTAAAGGCCAAAGAAAATCAAACACCACTAGCATTCTTAACCGTTGTTCTTCACTTTAAGAAATAGTCTGTTCTGATGTCAATATACATGCAGAAAATTAAAGTGGTTTGAACTTGATTTTTTTTTTTATTTTTTTGGGTTATTAGAAGTCAGTTGTGAATCAAATTTAACTGAGATCATGTTGCTGCCAAGCCTTGGCTTAAAGATGGCTCTGTAGAATGCATAGAGTCTCATGTGGAAAGCTCGTTAAAGTCCTAGTCTTAACTACAAGTCAACTTTTACAACTTATGTAGTAATTACGTTCAGTTATAAATTTAGCAAAAATAATTACCATAAGATATTCCCAAAATAATTTTCTTTGCTATTTTCTACCAACACCTTCAATAATAATTGTCCTCTTTTAAGAATCTCTGGTTATAGCACAAGTTTTCATGCAAATATTCAGACATTCTTTAAGCAAACGAACTGCATTTAAGCGAACATGTTGGAGAATTACAAAAATTACGAATGAACAATAGGAACGAAGGTACAATACAAACGTACTTACAAACACCATGAAATGTCAAAACTTTTTAAATAGCATTTAACAGTCAAAGTGCCGAGCTATAAAATTTATATGCTTAAACTGGTATGTCAATAAAGTAAATAGAAGAAGAAGAAAACAATAACAAAAACCAAAAACCAAAAATGGAAGACGGAAAACGGAAAATAAGAAAACAAAGAGGAAACAGTTGCGAAAATGTTGATAATAAAACGAAAATGCAGAAAGTGAAATAATCAAGAAGTAACGGCATAAATATCTGTAACTACTTTACCGCTAAAATGATCAATTTAAGTTCGTTGAAGATTTTACGCTGAATGAAATTTGTTGAAATAATTACAAATCTATTAGGTTTCTTATCTTAGTAACTATTATCCCAATACTGTATATGAAACTAAAATTGAAATTCTATTTTTCTTGAATACCCTATTGAATACATTAAATTGGTATGTCTAAGGTTAAGGACCAACAAAACTTTTACCACAATTCTAACAATAATGCAAACGATATTTTTGTTTAAATCATTCCATTGAACTCGCTGACCCAGTACCACACCCTTCAGGTACGTTCTGTTAAACCAACATGTTTCCGGTAATTGTTCACACTCATATGGTAACTTCTTCATGGAAGCTATGTAAGCATGCAAAATAACGTATGACAGTGTGACAGTAAATACTGGAAACATATATTTTAGCATTTTAATTTATATTTTATTTCACACACGGTATATTTTTAATCAAATCCATTTTCAAGTATCATTTAAATCATTCGATTAATTGTTTGAAAAATTTCATGTGAGACTGTTCTGTAACATTTGGACAGTAGAAATATATTGTGCAATATTTTATTATATGTGGGTTATAAATATCAAATGACATGGTTTACTACTACTACTACTACTACTACTACTGCTGTTGTGCTGCTATTCCAAACCCATAATATATGATTCGTTCTGAACTGTAGTGTATGTACTCTGGTTTTAAAGCAAAAATATTAAAGTTTCACACTCAGATACACCTCCAGTGATAAAATTGTTGTGTGCAAAATTTCTGAAAATCAAATGGCATGTTTTCTTGCTCGATTTTCTTTTGCTTTTCGTTTTTTATTTTCAGGTTTTAAAAAATTTTCAAAATAAGAAATAAAAACAAAATGCAACAACATGAAGAATTTATTTTAGCCATAATCAATGTGTACAAGTCCTAACAAGATTATTTTCATACGGGAAGTTGACTGTGTCATATAGTTTTAACGTTTTTGTTTACTGCAGATTTTTCTAAATTATAAGTTGTTATAAATTGTTTTACTTTCGATTTTCTCTCTCTCTCTCTCTCTCACTCTTTCTATGAAAATAAGTTACCACAAATAACATTATAAATATTATCAGCATGAAACTCTTGTTTCTTCTTAAAAAAGAAAGTAATTTTCTGAAAAATAAAAAAATGTTAGGATATGAAGGAAATATTAGTGAGTTTAAGGTACTTTAGCAATATCAGATAAAGTACTTCCTTAAGGACTACATTAAATGATTACAAGTCAAAAATTACCTTATAAATTGTTGCTTCAGTCTTCTTCATCTTATCACCATTAAAAAGGAAAATCATATCCTGATAGATTTCCTCTAATTAAATCGATAGATTTTCGTGAAAACTGTGTAATGCAATATGTCTGAAGCAGAGGTAGCGACCATCAGGAAAATTAGGCAAATTTGACTTTGTCATCCAGTGTTCTCAATAGAAAAAAAAGGTATGTAACTGGATGAAGTGCACATCAGGAAAGTAGTTTATGACAGAAGGTTAAGGATGAATAAACCATTAGCACAAGATCAATCACCAATCATTTATTGAGGTATAAAGGAACTCCTTCACACTTTTCTTATTTATTTCCTTTATTTTAAGGAGGAAACTAATTGATTCTATTCTCGATTATGTATGTACTTTAGCAGTAAAGTAGTTTGTTTTATACCAGATTTGCATAATTATGGGTCTTTTAATTTCACTACACTACGGCAATATTTGGTCGCCTTCTCCTGTATCCTCCTCAGAACTTGTGTTTTCCGCTCTGTTCACGTAATGAAAGTTTTATTTCTTAACTCTGGTAGGAATTCTTTAAAAAAAATTTCGCATCTTCTAGGACGTAATTGTCTACCTTGCTATATATGTATACAAGGTTTTCTGTTACTTTTTGAAATAAATTTTATTAAAAATAGAGAAGCCGGTTTATAAATTTATTAATTATAATTGTAATTGAAAAACTCTTAAAAAAATTTTAAATGAAATAAATATGTATGTATGTATGTATGTATGTATACATATATATGTATGTATGTATGTATATATATATATATGTAACAGCATACGTTTTTCATTGTCATTACATTTCATTGTTCTTATGTTGAGAAGAGAATTTCTCTATTTAAACATTATTTTTGATAAACAATAATTCATCCTCTACCAATTCCGACAGTAACTGAATTCGTAACTGAAGTATTATATCTTGAAGGCAATCATAAAACAGTTTCATTTTCTACTCCACATTAATGCGTCACAATCCACAATCTCCGTTACGGTGTTGACCATAAATAGCAACGCAACACCACAATAATAAATGATTTCAGCTCAAGGCTGCTTAAGTTTTTCATTTGCCAGCGACACGTATTTCCGTTTGAACCACTGGCAAGAAATGGAACGATATCACTTAAATGCTGTTTGTCTACATATGATTGCCGCTTAATATTATTTTAACAATTTCATTTATAAATTAATAAAATTCGTTCTAATCATATGTCAACAGCGATTACATATTTACTGTATTGTAGAAATATAAAATGACGACAGCTACAGATGCGCAATAACGACCATGTGATACAATAAAACCACTAAGAACCACAACATAATATCAAATCCTTTCCAATATGTTGTAAGGGACGCCATCTTTCGAGATTCCTCATCTTCACCTTCATTAAAATTAGAGAGAGAAATATTTATATGCTCTGAAGATCTTCTTCTTGTTATCAATGAACAACACATTTAGTCGTTAGGGTTCGAGACCGTAACTATAGTAGGCGACCACCTTCTTAAGTGACAGTTTGTACCCAATATCTGGACTCACATTTGATCAAAATCAATAACATCTAGATCTTATAAGCAGATAGTCATTTAAGTCGATTAACCACTTGATATGATGACCAAAAGCATTTCTTATGTTCTGAGTATAACAAAACGAAAAAATATTTTTTCCTCATAAACTTATGCTTAAAATCGAGATAGGTAAAGATAATAAAGTTCTGTTGAAATTCACTTTTGACTGTAGAGTACCAGATGTCAACAATGAACGAGTTGAGCACTTTATTTTCAATTTCAAATGTAATGCTTATGTTGCATGATTTTCTACATTAAAAACTTTATCATTGAATTTTTAAGCTATTATTGTGAGATTATTCTTATTCTTATTGCGGTTGGAATAACTCGTATATAACGATTCTATCATAATATTAGGAGAAGTCACACTTTCCCGTTCTTTCATGCAAGCAATTTGACACTAAAATATGCTGTCATAGAATACTTTCTCATACGAAAACATCATATAAACACACACATTCAACCAAGCATTCAGCAGTTCATTCATACATTCATTATAAATTATGTTTGTCACGTCGAGAATATTAATAATGCATGTCAACAACTTGGCCAAAAATACGAGTATGTTTGTTGTCAAACATTTGTGCATTAACGTTTCACAACAATTTTATGAAAAATGTCGTATTTTGAAAAAAGAAAAAAAAAATCATGTATTTTACTCAAACGAACAATAACTATCGCTACGAAATTGCAAAAGAGAATAACGCAAACACCAGTCAAATTTAATAGAGAATATTTGAAATTGTCCGAATTTGTATAGAAAACAAAAGGATTTATGAACCGGCTACTGCTTGCGAATGAATCGTCGTGTTTAAGTTAGCCTTGTTGATGAAAACCAAATTCAATTTGGCACAATTCAATTTGTATACGACAAATTCATATGTTTTCTAAAGTCCTTAAATATTTTTGATTAAAATATAGAATTCCTTTCCATTATGCATGGCTTTTATGGTACATAGTATAGTTTAATTTAGTTTAGTTTAATACGAACATTTTTTTGTGAGTTTAATACCTTAATTACGATATCGTTCTCTTCTACGGAATTAGATTTCTGAAATGAATGAGACTCATACGCTAGCCAATCTACAATATATATTAAGGAATTTAAATAAAAAAAAATTAATGTTTTGGATATTTAAACAATAACTTCTCTAATGAATTCTGGTAAAAAAAAAAGAAAAAAAATCATACCTCGAATTATTCTTATTTGTTTATTTTCTTTTTTCTTGAAAATTGATGTTTTCAACAATATATTAACATTTGATAAAAGAAATTCATTTCAAATGTGTATTTTGGTGTAATTAAAACAATATTTTTTGTTTTCAATCACCAGAGTTTAAAGCTTTAACAAGTTACAGCAATTGTTTATTATGAAGAATAAATTCTATTCTACAATACAATAAAAAAAAATATCATTTGAATTTAAATTGCATATCGATTTAGAATTAAAAATTTATTTATTTTGTTTGATTGGATATTTGATAATGGCCGTAAGTGCCGTAAGTGCTAATACATAATAAAACTATTCAATTAAAAAGACATTTTAAAAATCCTAACGGATATAAAAAAAAAAAATCAAAAATGAAAATGAAATTCTTTGCATTACAAACACTCAACTATAAAGAAATATTCCAATAAATAAATGCAAAGAATTTATTTTTCTTTTTTTATTTTATGCTTTAGCAATCGCATTTTATAAAATTTACTCCAACAAAGTATATTTTATATTTATATATTTCTGTATATATGTATTTATGTATATGTATATATGTAATAAATGATGTCAATTTAATAAAAAAATAAATAAATTTTGTTTTTTCTTTTTACTTTTCTTTTGCTTAAAATAGTTTTTATGAATATAAAATGCTTTACTATTAAGAACTTTTACAAAAATGTTGAAATTAGTTCGACCTATTATTTCAGGTGAACATCCGGAGGCAATGCAGACAGGATCTTCCGGATGCCAGTACAGTTGGCTAACAATACTCCTGCTAATGGCCCTCGTATTCTATAACAATCAACAATACAACAAATGTAATCTCTTCCACACCCTATCGACGACGTCAATAACGATAACCATGACGATGAAATCGAGTGGGTCTGCAACTAAGGCTCGACTGTCTAACGAATACATTGATACATTAGACAGAACTTTGCAAATGTGCAACACCATAACCACCGCAATAACCCTTGTTAGCATCAGAAGCATACTTGGGAGTTCTACACACCACAACCGAAATGATTGTCAGCATCAATTAGCCAAGGACTCAAATTTGTGCAACAATAAATGCAATTGCCAGGAATTGCTTACCACCAACACAGCTGGGAGTTGATGTGCAAATCATAAGAACCAAAAAAAAGTTTTTCATTAAAATTATTACAAGCAACCAAAGCCAGAGCCAGCCAGCCAGCCAGCCAGCCAGCCAATCAGTTCAGCAAGACATTCGATTGACAAATGGCCTGATGGCTATATACTCTGTACACCGACGACTTCTCATCCTCCCCCACTCCCTTCCTTATTCCACACTCATGTAATACGAAAGGAATATATTAAAGGAAAAAGAATTGAAATAAATTTTGAAATGGAAAACTTTAATTTTCTGTGGTTTTTTCTTCTTTTTCTTTTTTTATGTTTTCTATTTCAAAATTTTTATATGTAACAGAGTAAGAAGTATAAGAAGAACAAAACGAAATACCAAAAAGATGAGCAGGTTTAATAGGAAACAAAGTTTATAATCATATTGTAAAAAAAGAATTAAAAGATTTGCTCTCTAAAGCTTTGCCTGTAACAAAGACACAAAAATGATGTCTATAAAATAGAGACCCAGGTTTTGTAAAATATTTAAAAGAAAAAACAAAAAAACTGAAAAAAGAAACAACAAAAGTAAAAAATAAGAAATAATAACTAAAATGTGGAATAAGTTTTCGTACAGGAAACTAAACGAGACAATTGAAAAAGTTTATTCATTCAAATAATTGACTTATTTTACTTCAGTGCTTTTTTTTTACTTAAAAACGAATAAGAACGAATTTTAGAAATTTCTTGTAATACATATTACCTTAATAACGGAAATTTATTTAATTATTGTGTTTACAAAAATTTCATAAATTTCATAAATTTCCTAAATTTTCAATTACTCGTATTTAATACAAGTGCACGTTCGCTATTTTAGCATAATCCCTATATTTTTTATTATAATAATGTCCGATGTAATCGAGAATATTTTTGCCTTATTTTAGCTTTAGTTCGGATCAGAAACTGTCAAAGATTACACGAAAATAGATAGCCGTTACTGATTAATCATGATTTGTTAGTTATAACATCAAAAACAATAAGTTCCGTTATAACAGCATTTTCCACAACAAAAAAGAAATTATTTTCTGAATTTAAACGTTGCATAACGTCATCGGCTATCTTACCACAACGACGAAGCGGATAAAAGTGCAGTCAGAATTTTGCATTTTGATTTTTTCCACAGAAAAGGTGCTTCAAAGATTTGCAACCGACACAAGAGTGTTACTTTTAAGAGTGTTACTTTATCAAAATAGTTATTTCTTCTCGTCAATATTAGGTGAGTAGCAAATTTATACAGTAATTGTACCATTAAGCAAAAGGATAAGCAACTAAGCAACTAAGCAACCAGAAAGTATAATGACACAAAATAGGCCCTAAAATCGAGATCACAAAATAATCTGTATATGAATTGCATACAATACACGTCAGTTGTATAATAACCCCAAAAAGTATTACCATAGTTCAGTGAGGCCAAAATGTAATGGTCTTAAAGAGAAAAAAGAAACTTCCATTATATTTGTTGCTCCATTATGCAAATTCTACTATTTCCCCAGACAGTTCCTTCGGTGACCACATGAAACTTTTAGTATAGGCTTGGTTTCGCGACTGGTAAATTTAATAGGCACTAAACTGCCTAACTAAACAAGACATCTGATGGTAGGGTAAGTGATGACACAAGTCAATATCCAATTCAAATGGAGATTTACATTAATTGATAACTAATGTTGCCAAACTTGTTGCCACATTAAAGAAATTAAACCGTCGTTTTGTGAAAATAAAAATTGAATGAATATGATAGGCAAGGACTCAATGCTGTCAACATTTTTTTTTAAGTAAAAAATTTTCAGGCCATTTTAATGACTAACGGTTAAATGACGCGGTTAAATTACCGCAAATGATTTGTTAAACCTTACTGATCTTTATTGCGTTTCTTATAATTCTGCAACTATGTTGTAGGTTGTGTGCCAGAAATGCTCGTGATATTCTTGTATTTGGTTACTCTTAACATATCGAAATCACTTTTAACTTCCTTTTAAATTCCTTTGTCAGTCACCGCAGTCTAGTAGGTAGTGTATTGGCTTATTAGACGAAAGGCCAGGGTTCGAATCCCCGGTCATCAAAAACGAAATATGAAAAAAAAATATTTCTTCGGCGGCTTAATCTCAACAGATTTCTTGCAAAAACTCTGAGAGTAAATAAAATTGCCATGAAAAGTTTTTTAAAAATCTGTCGTCCGGAGTCGACTTTAAACTGTAGGTCTCGCTACTCATGTATAAAATTAACACACACAACATAAGTGGTGTGAGAAACTAGGCCGTAATCCTGACTGAAAGGTTGTATAGGCCAATTATGTATGTTAAACTTTAAAAAAAAACATTTTGTAAACTCTTCTCGAAATCACTTTTCAATATAATTCTTAATAAACCTCAATTTATAACAATTAACATTTTGCAATATCAGGCGACATAATAATGCAAAAGCATTAAATTTGTATTTAATTTGTTCAATATTAAATGCAATTCTGTTGAACTCTGTTTAATAAACTATTAAAAAACATTATCATTGTATTTGAAATATTGATTCAATATTTGTAAATAAAACATAAAAAAAATGAAATTGAACAACAACAAAAAAAAATTCTAAAATGATACAATTTTATAAAAGTTTTGTAAATAAATACCATACACACATACTAACAATAACTAAACAAAAAGATAAACAAATGTTTTTAACGCCAATTGCATTAAAACTTTTTATTAATTGAACATACGAATACAAATTAATTATCATTTGATCCTAAGTTTTTTTATCGTGTTTTTTTTAAGTTTTAAAAGATGTTTGAATGAAAAAAAACCAAATTAATTAATAATCTATAGCCGTTGTTAACTTAGTTTAAAAATAATAAAAAAACCGAATCTTTTTATTAATGAAAAATGAAATCAATGAAAAAAAGAAAAAAAAGAAAAAAGAAAAATAGATGAGAAATTTAACGATACACTAATTAAAACACTTTAAAACACTTTCGTTTCATAATGTATTTTATAAATATACAATATACATATAAATAAATAATAAATAATAAATAAATAAATAAAAATTATATAGAAATCTATATAAAAAAACTAATACTTCATAATACTTTTAATAGGAAAAAATTAGGAATAATTGTAACGATTTTTAAGTGAAAAAATTATTTGTAAAAAGGATGACATTGTAAATAAACATATGTAAACATTTTATATACGAAATATTTTATTAATTAATAGAGTAATTAATATAAACTTACATATATGTGCTCTAACGATAAGAGGTTAAATTATGATTATCAATAAAAGAACAAAAATAAAGACGATTTGTTACATTGAACACTAATTGGATTCTTTACATACATAATTTGTCATTACTAGAAAATCTTGCTTCCCTGTTTATCACACCACTAATCTTGTGTGTGTTAGTTTTATACATGATTGGCAAGACGTACAGTTAACAATCGACTCCGAATGATAGATTTTTTAGAAACTTTTCATGGCAATTGTATTTACTCTCAGAGTTTTTGCCAGAAATCTGCTGAGAGAAAGTCGCCAAAGAAATATTTTGTCATATTTCGTTTAGTTGGACCTAACCTAGCGTCTGAATCGCGACCTCATGTCTAATAAGCATACCATCTAATAGACTATTGGACAAATGATAATGCAAATCCAAATGTACAACAAGCTGCAATATAAAATACGATTGATATGGGGCTTATGCGCCCCACTTCCTCTAATAGGAG
Organism: Sarcophaga bullata; assembly: GCA_005959815.1. NCBI lineage: Eukaryota > Metazoa > Arthropoda > Insecta > Diptera > Sarcophagidae > Sarcophaga > Sarcophaga bullata. The sequence continues at coordinate 239,277 of QOCX01000235.1, forward strand.
TAAAATTTTCGACAGTGCCTACATCGGAATCTACTACACGCCTAATTACATCTGTCTAAAGCATCACTTTTTTCCAAATTCGGTTGATACACAATTTATACTCGTAACTGGCAAAACTATCACTAAATAAATCATATTTTATTTGATATTCGAGTTATTGAATATGAAAATATATTTTTGTGGAGAATCCAATTTGTAAATTACATAGATTCCATCTAATCTTCTTATTTTATATAATTTCACCAAAAAGGCATAATAATAATTCAATTTAATATTGTTAAAATAAATCAGCAACTTTTTTAATTTCCTAAAAAATATATCCTTTTAATTCAATTTCAATTTCTATTTTTCAATTGAAACAAATTTTTTCCGACGTTTTACTGTTAAATTTATAAAAATTTATAAATTTTGCTTTTAGAATTAAACATAAAGTTTAAGTGATAAAAATAAGAACTTGTAAAATGAAGAAAAAAACATTAAAAATGTTTATATAAATATATATGTACATACACACACACACATATATATATATAAATATATATATACGTATATTTACTTTAATACTATAATAAATTGAAATTAATTATAAATAAAATAATATTAAAATAAATGTTTATACATCATTTGAATGTTAAAATTAAATCTAGTTTAAGTATATTACGTAAACAAACAAAAACAAAAACAAACAAAAACAAAAAAAAACAAAAAAAAAAAACACAGAATAAACGAATATCATTCATTTATACATACATTTAATAATAAAAAAAAATTTGAAAAGAAAACTTTAAAAAAAAATAAAATTATTTATAAGCAAAAATTGGACAATTAAAAACAAAATTAAAAACAAAAAACAAACAAACAAAAAAAAAATAAAAACGAATTAAACAAAAAAAAACTTCTTTTTTTTCTTCATTATTATGCATGGAAATCTGCGATAATTAATATCTATTCACATTAAATATCCGATTTGATGTGAGTTAAATTCATTGTGCCTGCAATATAATAAATCAAATGAAATAAAGCAGCAAAGTCTCATACATGGTTACATACAATGTTCTCTCGATAGTACACACTGTGAAAGTGACGATGTAGTGATATATTAGAAAGGTATCTGCGGTTTAACAAAAATAAAATATTAGAGCGGGCAAATTGACGATTGCAGTAATTAAAATATTCTCCTCCAATTTTCCATAATACCTATCGCGAAATACACAGTGACTTCAACAGCTATGAATGAATGTGTTCCTTTGGAATTTGTACAGGCTCTCCGTCTACCTGCTATATAACTTTGACCAAATCTTAAGTTATCCGAAAACCAATCCTGTAAAGCCTTATCATACCATAGGCGGTCACATCTTCAATTTATTTTTAAGAGATTTGCTTACTAAGTATAGATAGATATTGTAGATCTACATTAATACGTATGTGGTACCATTAAATTAGTCAATAATTTTGTTTTTTTCTTTTATTCCCTTTAGCTTTCACTTTTACTGTTAGAACGCCTCAACACTGATGCTATTGTAAACGGTTAAATAAATATACAAACGACATACAGATGTGTAACAAATAAATTTTATAGGCCATCTTCTAGCCGTAACCACTCTTTCGTTAAAATATTGACTTGTTCATATTGAATATTAATTTTTTGTTAATTATAATTAATTTACCATCTATGTACATACATACATATGTAAGTGTGTATGCAATTTATTATGTTCTTTTGTTTTGCATTAATAAACAAATTAAAAATGTATTGTTTTTATTACTATCGGAATGATTTATTTTTTTTTTTAAAACGTTATTATTTTTAAATTAATTTTTTTTTTTAATTCATTATTTATCATGTAACAACAATGTCTGTTGTTTTATAAAAAAAACAAGAAAACTTGTAACAATAATGAAAGTATTGAATTTAATAAAATTATAAATACAGTCGGGCCACGATTATCCGTGATAATCGGGACCAGAAGCATAACGTATAATCGATTTTCACGTTTAATCGAATAACAAGGTTCTTAAATTTCAAAATTAAACTAATCACTTGTAAATGCTTCTGACTCATCGTATGCAAACAAGGGAATGCCCCGTTTTCATGTTTATTATATTGTATGTATGAATTAGAAGTTAATGAAAAAATTATGCCATCACAGATAATAGAGGTAATCGCGGTTAATCGAAGCAAACAATTTCAAAACATTGCATACAAATAACAATAGATTGATCTTTCGCCATCACGGTTAATTGGGGTTACCGGTTATTCCGATCACGGATATTCGAGGCTCGACTGTAATTTCAAACGTAGTATTTCATGAATTCAAGTTAATATCATATTCATTATATTAAATGTCGATCTACATACATACATATTTTTTTATTTTTACCGATGACATTAACAATTGCAGCAAGAAGAATTAAGTGATAAACGAAAGCAGAAAATATTATAAATAAGAGAAATACATTCATTCTAACTACGATATCCGTATATATATAGTATATATACATGTATGTATATAGCATATAGTTACTTACATATACATACACATAAATTCATAAATAGTGCATTGAAATAATCAGTTTTAAATAAATAACGGTATAATTTTCACTTGATTTAATTGCTCTGTAATAAATACGTATATTTAAGCACAAACAGTTTATCCAGAACAATTGGCACTCACACTTACCTACATACCATACATAGATGGCCATTCGAATAAGTACACCTCCATTATTAAATAAAAAAATATACAAAATCCCATCGATATTAAACCAATATTAATCGAAATTCTAGTTAATCTTGTAGTTGGCTTAGCCATATAAAATTACGTTCATTTTTCTTGTTTAAACCAGAAACAAACAAAAAAAATAGTTTAAATGTGAGTCCATTTAAATACATACAAACGACTCAGAGGTTTATGTAAAGTTTTTAAAGATATCCCCTAGCTTTTCAATGGCCGTAATGATTCCAATCTAGTATAAGCCTTGAAATTTGATCTTATGTTCCTTTCAATCCAATCCATCTGTTTTGTTCACAGAAGGATTTCCTTCACTACAGACTGAAAGTATGTAGGATCCTATACAGGCCAGTTCATCTTTTCTTTCTAACTTGTCGAGGCATCCATTAGGACAGTTAAGAATAGTATACTTTGTTTTATTATATTTCACTAGCCTTTAAGCGATCTTTTAATAACAATTACTTAGTTTTCCTAAAAGAATCAAATACAACTTCAAAGAGAAAAGCAAACAAAATAATCCAATAAGACTCTAGTCGGATGTCGCGAGAAAAGGAACTACTACAGTTTCTTTGGCTATTGGCAAGAGTTCAATCAGGCTCCTTACTGGGCATATCGATAGTATAAGCCTTAGTTATGTCCAACTGTCCAATCTGAAAGAATATTTTAAAGTAATAGTATTTTGAAAATAAAAATTACTTCATCAGTTATGTTGTATTTAAAAAGTATTTTAAAGATGAGAACAATTGAATTCGTTTTAGAATTTGTTTGATTTCAATTTGAAATTAAATCTTTCACTTTTATGCACATTCATGAGGGAATTCAATTCAATAAACAATTTATGTTAATGAATAAAAAATATTTTTGGCATCATATTTGATGGCAACTTAATTAGTAAACCAGGCATATGACTGTTGAGATTTTTATTCGCATCAAATAGTACATTTCACACAAATCACTTGCAAAAATGTAAACGATAGCAGTATATTCCATTAGTATTTTTGACTTCAGTTATTAGAGGAATACAAAGTGAAAAGCGAAACACTAGATCTAGAAAATATTTTCTGTGTATTTCGTAGTCATAGTAATGCTACATTGTATTGGGCTCTTCTATTGGGCAGCCACAAACCTAAAACACAAATAAAAACTTTTAAAAATGCAACGTCGTTACATATTTGCATAAATTATGGTCAAATTAATGAGAATTTCATGAAGGAAATACAATATGTATGTATGTATGTATGTATATGGTATGTAAGCATGTTTGTTTCATTATTTGTTTGTTTGTTTGTTTTGTTTTCTTTGTTTGCAAATTTATTGCTCTAATTGATGTTTAAATTTTCAAATTTCTACAAAATCTATGTGTACACTTGGTATAGAATTCAGTTGGGTTTCCATTCCAAAATATTACCGTATAATAAATTCATTGATTTTATGTTGTTTCATTTTGCAATATTTTAATATTTGAAAGTATTTTTGACATTTTAAGGACTTTTTGGTGTGGTGGTCCTTGTCCATTTTTAGGACGCAGAGACAACTGCTGGGTGTTAATTATTCATAAAAGCGTATTAATGACCATAAAATCAGTCGTAATCTCTAAATATTTCCTTCACATTTCGCATATTGCTCGTTACATCATGACATTGAACCGTTAAGCAAATTCTTGTGTTCAAAAATGGTCCCCAAAATAGGCCAATTATTTTGTCAGGACAAGCTAGTCACGTAGTTACAGGTAAGATAAAGATTCAACTCTTCCTTTATCTTCTTCACTTTGTTTAACTATTGGAATATAATATTTTCAAGCTCTAAACAACATCCAGCCAGTTGTGATATTTAGATTTGAACGACCGACCTCAACGAGCCGGCAATCGTATCGATACACAAACTTTCTTCAGTAATCTGCAAAAATATTTGCCACTGTTTTGCATGTGCTTTCTTTACTCTTAAGAAATGTTTAAAATTTCAAAGTTTTAACTACTTTCATACGAATTTTATTTTCGATAGCAACATTTCCATAATGCAACAACAAATAACTATGAAATCGTACCACAGATAAATAATGTTATTGTTATTATTGTTATTGTTGTAGCTTGTGCTATTGTCATTCAAATGATTATAACAGAATAAATTTATTTACCGTTTGCTTTTGAGTTTTGAATGTATTTGTGCGATAAATTATTGTCTGTATGGCAAAAATTAAGTGAAATTCAAACAATTAATCGTACAGTCATCATGTCATTTGAATCGCTATACTGATAAAACATTAACAAATCTCTGTGCAGGCACATAACTGAGGAGTTTCATTAAATAAGGAGATTACATTTTAGTTTCCATTCGATATATTCCTCCAAATAAGATACGCCTGCCATAAGGCATATTCTTCATATATTCCTTCCATTTAATCAGATTTTTCCAGCTAAGAATAGTTAATGTACGGAAAGGGATCATATGAATATGTTCGATTTTAATACATACAAGACTGAATGACTTAGTAGTTTAATACTCGCACATATCTTTCTGGTTTGATATATTTTACAGGATCCTCAGCATGACTAAACCGTAATAGTATTATTCCGTCTCGTCTCGTCTTTTATTTGTTCTTAGACCAACATTTGTCTCCACTTGTGAAAATACGCAAATATTATGATGTATTCAACACGTGATTTCCAATAAGCTTCGACTTGAACATGTTTTACAGCGCGTATAAAGTAATATTTGTTGGCTCATACAGTTCGGCCTTGTTAACAGTCTCATAAATGCTTTTATCGTCGTTACGATCAATTATCAAAATATGGATACTCCTTCAAAAAAAATAGCACCTAGTGTATATTAACACCATCTTATCTCACGGTGTGGAGCTTTAGACTAATTTCTGTTGGGCTACGTTAAGCCTCCCCGGTCAGTCATCAAAAACGAAATATGAAAAAATATTTCTTCGGCGACTTCCTCTCAGCAGATTTCTGGCAAAAACTCTGAGAGTAAATAAAATTGCCATGAAAAGCTTCTCAAAAAAATCTGTCGTTCGGAGTCGACTTTAAACTGTAGGTCCCGCCACTCATGTAAAAATTAACACACACAGCATAAGTGGTGTGAGAAGCTAGGTCGTAATTCTGACTGAAGTGATGTAATGGCCAATTATGTATGTATGTATGTACGTTAAGCCTCTTGTACAAAGAAATAAGTCAAGCATATTTCCAACACTGAAACACAACATAACAGCAGAACAGAATTGCACAAAACGTCAGATTGTCTTTAAAAGAAGAATTTAATGACTAGCAAAGTGACAGATAACAAGTGTTAATTATTAGAGGAAAGGGAATAAATTTTCGTTTGGAATCACCGCACATTGTTATACTCCCACTGTAATCTGTATATACACATACATACATACATACACAAATATTTATATTTAATGTCATAAATCACGATTGTTTTCCAAAGGCCATTGTTGCTCCTTTGATGATCATTTACAAATATAACACGACATATTCGTAATGAATTCATTTGTGTATTTAGTACGTCTCAAATCATTCTTAAGTAGAAATTTTAGTTACATTGTGTGAATGCGAATGTGTTTAAATTGAAATTGTATTTGTAATCATTTAAGAGAATGTCAAACAAATTTAAAAGATAGAAATTATAAATAATTTATGAACAGACGTAATGCACATAAATTAACATTTAACTTTACTTAGATAAGGAAAATTCAAATGTATCTCATACATACATATATACGTTTATAATGACAGTTTGTCTATTGAAATTACGTTAAGTGCATCGTAGATTTTCATGCTTATACATACATAACATACATACATAATTGGCCATTACAACCCTTCAGTCAGGATTACGGCCTAGCTTCTCACACCACTTATGTTGTGTGTGCTAATTTTATACATGAGTGGCGGGACCTACAGTTTAAAGTCGGCTCCGAACGACAGATTTTTTTTTGAGAAACTTTTCATGGCAATTTTATTTACTCTCAGAGTTTTTGCCAGAAATCTGCTGAGAGGAAGTGGCCGATGAAATATTTTTTTCATATTTCGTTTTTGATGTCTGACCGGGAATACGAACCCTGGCCTTTCGTCTAATAAGTCAACACACTACCTACTAGACTACGGCGACTTCATGTTTATACAGATTTGCAAAATTCTATAGTCGATCGAACTATAGATTCAAGTCGATAGATTCAACAAACTTTGAAGAAACTTTTCATAGTTCTTGACAGCATACCCATGAGGATTTCAACCCTCTTTTCATAAATCAAAAAGCCGTAGTCTAAAACTTCTGAGGGCTTTAGAGCAACTAGTGAAACCCATAGCCCCACCTAGACGACTTGGATTGGTGTCAATATTCATCTTGGATGTTAAAAACAAATTTAAGTTTTGTGTTAAGATCCTTTGTCCTATCTACTACGTCTTGACGATATTCAATTGATGCCATTGTTTCTACTTGTTCAAATTGAAAGAAGTAAAATAAAATGATTTAAAAAAAACAGGAAACCTTTTAAAAATGAAATGGAATTTGTTCAATTAAGCCACTGGTAATTGATTCAAATATGACAAAAGCTCTTTATATCATTCAACAAAAGGGCATATTAATTTAGTTTAGAATTTCAGTTTTCTATTCAAAGATCACAACTTTTACCAACTGATAGCACTTATAATCCTGAACATTGTATTTAACTCGTAAGCTTTACGAATGCCTTAATATTTGTAATTTTCATAGCAATTTTAACCATATATCGATAACAATAAATAAACTGGGAGTAATTAAACAATATCGTGCTCAGATTAATGATTTACTTTAATAGAAAAAAATTTCTTTCCAAATATAAATGAAATAAAACAATATGTACGTAATACGATACGTATACCCTCAATGCTAATATTCTTATGAAATTCAAATTCAAATGTTGCACAATTTTTAGAATAAATATCCTTCTACATAATTTGTTATTTAATCATGTTAATGTTTTTGTTTTTATTTATTATTTTAATACTTTGTATTGTTATTAATCTAATTAACGAAATATTATGTTTGTGTCAATGGTCAACAACAAATTGAGCAACACCAAATTAGTTTTCAAATTGTGATTAAACACTGGCTGTAAATTTTATCAGCTGTTGTGTTGCATGCGCACTTAGAGCGGCAGTATTTCAATTCGTCCAAATGTATATGCAGATAATCAGGAAATTACAATAAAACTATAAACGATAAATATGAAACAGAATTCAAAAAAATCTTTTCTTAGATTATTTTAATCAAAATAACTAAAAGTGAAGTTGTTTTCAATTAAATAATGATTAAAAATCAACAAGAAAATAAAACTAACAAAGAAAGCTAAAGAAAATCAATGGCAACACCATCGTGTTGATGAACTGTGACTACACGAGCTTGACAAAAAAATTTCATACTATCTTGGCCTTTTGTCTTTTTCGCTCAATTACAATTTTTCATTACAATCGTCTGGTGGAATTGTTATAATAAGTTAGTCCAATGAATATTAGTAAACTATTCTCAATTCGAATATAACAACAACAGTCTAAAGTGTTGTTGTAAAGTTGCAAAAAACATTGTATAATTGATTTAAGTCTACATGGTGCACACACAATAATTAAATAAAAAAAAATAATACAATACACGTCACACATTATTGTTAAAGCAAATCAATCGATCAATATTAATGAAAATATTATGAAAACCAATTAAATGTTTTTTTTTTATTATTTTTGTTTTTATTAAACCAATACAAATGAATATTGCCGCAAACAACAATTTAAAGTGTTCAAATATTTAATAAACAAGCGTTAAATATTTATTAAATTATAATAAACTTAAATTTATTGACTTCATTTTGTTTATTTATTTATTCTTCTTCTTCTTCTTTTTTTTTTAATCGTTTACATGAGAATATTTTGAAATTTAATCAAATAAACATTTGCATCTGTTTAAGGTGAATTAAATCTAATGACAACACAGACATGCTCATTAAAACTAAGCCTTAAGCACAAAATGATTGTCCTTTATCCTGTCGACAACACTTTGAAGTATAAAAAAAGGAATTCTTAATATTTGGAAGTTGCTTTCATAATTTGTGTATTTACGCTTTAAAAAAGCCAAGCAGAAGCAGAATAACGAACGAACTTTGGACAAAGCAAAAACTTTTCCGAAACTATTAATTACTGATTAGTAATTTTGTCTTTAGTGAAGCTACGTTTGCTCGGGAATACATCGGAGGTTATAATATTACCCCGGTCAGACATCAAACAAAATATGAAAAAAAAATATTTCTTCGGCGGCTTCCTCTCAGCAGATTTCTGGCAAAAACTCTGGGAGTAAAGAATATTGCCATGAAAAGTTTCTCAAAAATCTGTCGTTCGGCTAGGCCGTAATCCTGACTGAAGGGTTGTAATGGCCAATTGTGTATGTATGAATCTAATAATATTATCCATATTGGTTCAAATTTATAAAATTACAACAATACAACTGTAATTTTTTATTAATAAATTCAAACGGTTCCGGTTTGTCCCGACAACATACATCTTCTGAGATAGAGTGCGCTGTACGAATAAAGATCCTCCCCAATATACACTTCAATTGTTAATCGTAATAGATAATCATAAAAAATTAATATTTTTTGTTTTTTTATTCAGCCTTGATTTTATTTTCTAAGTAATGTTGATACCTCTTTAAAGTTTAAAAAAAAATACTGTTTCCCTTGAAAAACTGCCGTCCTTCCAACAAAATGTCTACTTATTTGCATACAACAATATAATGATGAATGTGAGTAAATAAAATTCTATTGGATCTGTGAGTCCGTCACGTTTTCATCTTGAATTAATAATTCTTGTCTGTTTCGTGCTTTGTTTTTTTGCTTTCATTGACGAAAAGTGTCCATTACTAACACCCAAAGAACTCGGTCTTAATTTTCTTCATTTAATACACAAATAATTTGTCTTTAAATTGTTTGGGTATGATTAAATAACAAATAAAATGTAAAAGAATAAAAAACTAGAATATGATGAGAGTATAGCCTTAAAACAAAAACTTTTCTAACTTATACGATGCCTTGAATAGGTTCTCCACGAATGCATGTTACACTTTACATGCTAGGGTATGCACGAAAGAATTAGTCAAGTTTTCTAAATTTCCAAGAATTTTGTGTAGCTCATATTCAATTCGTCACAGAGCTTATCTTTAAAAACGAACGTGCCCTTTGAATGCATGATTTCTATGGCAGAGCTGTAACCAAAAATATGAAGCAAAAAAAATCCTAACACAAGTTTTTCGTAATACTACCAAACAAAACAACCCATAGAGTAAACCAACAAGTTCACTTACATCTGGTTAAATGTCTTGGTTTTTTTGTTATTTTTTTTTTTTTTTTTTGGTTTTCGTTTTTTGTTTTTTTTCTTTTTGGCAAAGTCACTAACGCTCGCTGTCAATGCATAGATTCATACGTTCAGCCCTTTAAGTGCGGTATTTATAAACAAGAAAACAAAATAAAAATAAAAATCGTCATTTCCAAGGCAATTAATATGAATACTTAAATGAAATTTTATTTTCACACAGATTTTGTTCCTTTGTCTCCTTAATTTTGGCTTGAAGAACCGTCGTACAAGCTTCGCTTCTACACGAAACCAAAAACTATCAACTTAAAGATTTAATATTCTTCCAGAATTCCTTAGCAATTGAAAGCAATTCCTTACTTTGCATCTGGCCATTTGCTTATTTTTTTGGGATTGATTTCCCTGGCCAAAACGAATATTTTCAACGATCATACGATATAAAGGCTAAATCGTTGAAATACCTTAAGACTGGCTTCTGCAAATTGGTTTTCGTACTTTTTTCTGAGCATTGTATTTGCATTTCACTAGACAAATGGAATATCAAATAGCCAATGAGTTCGGAATTGTTATTTTATTTAATGTCCAATGTTACAACTGCTGCTTAATTTTCTATACCGCCGAGGCACCCATGTATACTAAAAATCGTTTGTGCAGCACTTCTCAGTTCTTTAGTCCTTAAGTTGACTGCCTGCATACCCACTGATCTAACAATATGAATGAATATGAATGAATGAATATGATCCCTGCAATAATGGGCTTCGATGTATCCCTCATTTCTTGGCATCATTTTAGACAAACCATAACAAATTGCCAAACGTACAAACTCACCGTCATCATGCATGCATGATGGTAGAAATGTGTGAAGAAATGTATGTAAATGGTGTAAGATTTCACTGATTTTATTGTTTGAACAGTGTTGGAATGTGAGACACACAATTTGCAAAAAAAACGAAAAAGAAAACCTTGAAGAAGAATAACCAAACACCAAGCAAATAGAGAAAGTAAAAAAAAAATTAAATTACAATTTAACAACAATAGTAAAGTTTTATTTTATCCTTAAATGTTTTTCTTTTTTTTAATTTTCTAGTGTTTTTACTGCTTTTTTTTTGTAATGATTCAGAATTCTTGGTGAAAAGCAAATTACAAATGATAGTCACGTAATAATGAGGCCTCTAACAATACCTTTTCAAGCAGCATTTTCTTTTTCTCTTACCTTACTAACGTTTCCTTTACCTCTACGCTGTCATTGTCCTGTTGATAGCGACTGGTATTTAAAACTTAGAAAATATTGTAGAAAATTTTGCTTCACACACAACTGAATACAATATCGTAAGGAAATGAAAATTCTTAGAAAAATATTGTGGATAAGTCACGATAAGGAAGTGATGCCTCCTCTATAACCTTGCAAGCAGCAAAAGAAAATTTGAATAATTTTTAAAAAAATTACAAGAATGGTTATCAGTCAAGCATGACTGCATGACGATACCCAAAAATATTGTAAGTTTTGGAATTATTAACTCAGTTTACAAGCAATTATTTTTAAATCAAATTAACAATGCCAATTAACAGTACCTCTCACATGACTCCCACTATCCCACTATCGATCCCAAAGTTAATTGTTTGTTTTGAAATATGTTATCTGTTAAATTTTCGCTTGATTTGTATAATTTTAAGAATTTCAGATGTGTCCTTCTACAATTGCTGTAGTCATATAGGACCTGTTACAACCAAATCATTATTCATCTTCACCAATCTTCTCGAAATATCCACTAAAACACACGATGCACGTAATAAACTGAATTTCGTTGAATTCTTAAAATTTCAAAAAATTATTTTGCATTGGAATTTTGCCAATTAATTTGGCCATCGACTATGGTTTATCTACTTTAAATAAAGAGGATTTCAAAATTTGAATGAATTTTTTTTTTTTTTTTTTTTTTTCTTTCCTTTTTTTTTTTTTTTTTTTTTTTTTTGGTTTATAAATCAAAAATCTATAATTATCACGATTTAATGCAGTGAATGCACCAACAGAAATTTTCAAATTTCAATTGCAACTACAACCACAACCACAACTCAAGCAACAGCATCAAATTAAAAACAAACTTTTACCTCTACACAGTCTCAAAGGAAAATCGCTATTCAATCAGTAGGACGTGGCAGATATCAAGGGAACATGAAAAAATTTTTAAAACTGAATAAACAGATGCCATCGATTGTACCGATGAATGAATATATGAATAGCTGGCTTACGCTGATGGGTATTACTCTTTGGTATAATCGAAAGCCAATAAGAGTCTACAATCTACTCGTGTACTATTTATGCAGGTTATTTTCGTGTTAATTCCATGAAAGGATTTTAATTCCATCAATATATTCACAATAACGATTATGATGATGATGAACTAACAACCAAACACTGAAAAAATCCGATCTTTTTTTTCATTATTGAATTTTGATTATGAGTTGCCATCTTTAAGGCAGAAACATACAGACAGTCAGAGTGTCAATAGGTAAATTTAAAATTAGCGTTAGAGTTCCAAAGTAGCGTAATTTTATTACTTATGCCATGGAATGCCACAAGTACACTTGCGTCATAATGAGGATCGTATTGATCATGATCTTAATGTCTTGATTCTAAATTATAACTATCAAGCTGAGAGCACATGGCTAGCGAAAGTTATCTCTCAGTATCCTTAGCAGCATTTTAAGGCATCTTATTAGGTCTCTGGTGGAAATAAGCACCACATTAGTTATTCCCGAACTTTATTTTACTGACTCCTATGAAACCTTCTTCCCTAGACGTATAAAATAAAGACGAGAAGTATGGTTTCTTGTACAACAATCTTCACAAACTGATCCAAAGTGAGATATCCAATACGAGTTTCTCCGAGAAAGTCAACCAATTGGCGATCTTATTTGCCAGTAAAATCCTGAGTAAATTAAAATTTGTTCTTCCTCTCTTCCTTTCTCTCCCTCTCTATCCCTCACTCTCTTTCTCGTGTCACTGAAACACTCATACACTTCCCTTGTAAATATGCAAGATTAACAATCAAAAAATTAAGGTCCTTCGAAGTACATTTCTTCATAGCGCAACCGTAAATCAAAAAATACTCTTGAGATGGACATTTTTAAGCAAATAGTATATTTTTTTTTTTGTCTTAAGCCGGAGGTGGGAATCTTCGAAAGACACTTTTGTTTCAACAAAAGAGTGCACGATTCACTGGTGCCTACGTACTTAACCCACCTCGTGAGGTATTACTTCGCGGAGGGCTGGTTAGCTTTAAAGCTTTATCCTACTAATTTAAATTTCGCCTTCGTTTCTCCAACCTTTAGAGTTCCAGCATAATTTCAGCCATTCTCTGGCTGTATTGGCTCCATAGAATCCTAGAATTCATCACCTCTTCCATAAGCCGGTTTGGTACAAAACTCGTTTCACCGGGCCATATCGTTTCACCGGGCGTTTCATCTGGGGCAGCATGTTAGATTATGCTCTTCATTTTCCTCCGCGTCATCTACACAGTTTGAGCAAATTGGGGAAGCATCATGTCCAAATCTGTGCATGTACTTCCTGAAGCATCCACGACCAGTTAGAAACTGGGTTACGTAGTGGTTCAGCTTGCAATGATTGTTCTCCACCCAAGGGGTTATATCAGGGACAAGGCGAAATGTCCATCTTCCCTTTAAACTGTTCTCCCATCGTGACTGTCATTTGTGTATTGAAGTCCTTCGTTCCTCCACAAATGGCAAATAGCATGTATCTCTACATGTATGTATGTATGTATGTACGTTTGTCTATGTGTGTACAATTATTTGCCATTATTGATAAATACATATTTATGCAGCCAGACAACGAAACAGGTCAAATGCAATAACAATCAGACCATTTTGCATAAAATGTTTGTGTGTGCATTAAATATTAATTTTTTTAATAATTCATAATAAAAACAAAAATTAAGTCATGTCGGTTATTACAAACAAAATAATTAAATATTTAATACGCAACTATTTGTGTTTTTTTTTTGTCATTTATGAGTTAATTTTTTGAAAATATTTTAAAACAGTCGATTATTTTTAAATTGTATTTAAATTTTAATATTTACAACAAAGTTTTTAATTCTAATGGTCTTTAATGCAGTTTTCCTTTTTTCTTGTTTTGAAAATGAAATTGAATAATTTATTTCAACATGTCAGAACAAACACTCAGCATCAAAATTTATGATCCTTTTTATCTTTTTCGAAAATTAAAAAGATTGAAAAGATTTCCCAGGAGGCGATTGTAATTATTTTCTTTTTTACAACTGGATCAAATAGGTTAGTTGCGCATTGTGACTGAGTATATGGCATTAAAGTTACTCACGCAAACTCTGAAATGTCTTAGATCCTATGTTCCAATAATTTTAATTAATGCTCCAACAACCACAACAAAGTGACTTGGACAAAACTAACTAATTTCTGCAGAGAATTGTGGTTAATCTCAATGGAATTATTTGTTATAAAAATTTCAATGTTTAGAATATCAAAATATCACCATTATCCGGAATTTCAAAATTGATTAAGAATTAGAAACGTCCACTACACAGAATCGGTTAGCGGATACAAACTAACGTATTCATGTTTCATGACACTTTACACAGATAGACCACATTTCACAATTAAAAATATTTAATTTCTATCCTTAAAAAGGCTTTTTTATTATTATTCTAAAATGATTTATTAAATTATTTAATAAAACTTAATTGTTATTATTTGCATAGTTTTGCCATTGAAACGGCAAAAGGAATATCTCTATGTCCGTAATTAATTGCTTTTATTATAATTAATTAATTATACTACACAGACAACAAAGTACAAAAAAAAAACAAATTCAATAATAAAAATATTAAATTAAAATATTATTGTTCATAACAAACATAACAAAAATATGTTTGAGTTGGTATATGAATTATAATTAAAGTGTGATATCACATGACATTTTTGTCAACGCTTTAATAAGTACGAGCATTGAAAATTAACCCTAATGCTGCCAGAGGCAAAATTTGGTTATTTGACGTACAATGGTTAGTTTAATAAAGCATAAATTAATTTATTCCAAATCATAACGACTGTTTAATATATTAACTTAAACTGTATTTAATTATAATATGATTACATGTCGAACTCATATAGGAAATAAATGTACAATGTACTAAGCCAGTTAAACACAAAAAATTTTAATTTTAAAATGATTGTGCAGCAATTGTAGACAGAGATAAAATGTCCTTATAGATACAAAGATTTTACCTACTTTACCTTCTTTAGGGCCATTATTAGAACTTGCCGTTAACTAAAGGGAGGAATTTAACGGGCAGATAAATTATTTTTCATTATTATAAGTGGACAATAAGGTTGAAGTGAGCGTTAAGCTAAAGGGAGGATCATTCCGCCGGTAACCGTTAAAGTTATGTTTGAACTTGCCACATCGTTGCCACTGCGTTTAAAATTAATTGAACAGTTTTATCGACATTATTCCGGCCATATTTTTTAAACAGGTAACTTTATTCTATCATTTGGTTGTAATAACGAAAATAAAGGTGACTTTAGAGTTGGGTTTAGTTAAAGGCAACTTTAGCTAAAGGGAAGTTTAGCGGGAAGTTGTAATAATGGCTCCTAGTTGAATAAAAAGAAATGGTTTCTGCAACAAAACTTTTTCGTTGAACTAGCCGATATATGGGCGATATCATGATGGAGCGTTATTAAAACAGATTTAAAAGAACGAAAAGTCTTTTTGTGTCGCGTTAAAAAAAACCGTTTCCGAAAAGTTTAAGATAGCAAATAATTAATTATTCGATTAAATAAACTAATACATATTTTAACAAGTTTTAATTCAATTAAAATTTAAAATAAATATTCACAGAATTCGTTTTATACTAAATTAGTTTGTTTTAACATTTGTTTATATAACTTATATAAATAAACATTTTGTAAAATTTTTCCCGTGAACGTAGCACGTAGAACATATTCTGCATTTGCTCCGTATCAGTTTCATATCTAAAGTTTTTCCAGATTAAAATGTAAGTATTTGATTTACTGTAGCATGTTCTAGTATAATAGTGTTGCCATCTATCGTTGTCTAGAAAAACATTCTTAAAACTAAATCGGACTGAATAAATGGGAATTATTATTTAAGAAGACAATTTTTACAGTAGATTCTGATTATGTTGACGAAATTTCTATTTTCTACTATGTATTCATTTCGTCTACTCCTAGGTTTGGACCCCAAATTGTCCGTGTCTAAAACTTTAAGCACAATTCCATACCACTGAAAAACACAAATGTGCCATGTGCTAATATAAAATTTTAAAGTTTCATCTCAATAATGACGTCATAAAATTCTTTGATTTTATGCGGTCCTAAACTAAATAAAAAATTAAAAAAAACAAAAAACCTCTTGCTCCTCAAACTGACAATATATGTCTATGTATTCTAAGTAAGTATTTGCAAACGAAAGCTGGCATAAGTTCATCTCAAAAGAATGACTAACTACGTAGATAATAAATGGTAATAAAATAATAACAAAAGAATTCAAATAAGAGTTGTGTACATACAACAACAACAACTTAGTAATAAATATTAGGGTAAGCCAATTAAATTTATTTTTAACAAAATTAAAAATATTTTCCACAAACAATATATTAAACGTTCTTTATCAGGGGCAACCTAAAGATTACATGCTACATACCACTGCATTGCTAACAAAATATAAGCCAAAGACAGTAACAGAGTATCCTTCAAGAGTATTTTCTCACAACCAACAAAATATTAAATGGAATGCTTACGCTTAAAGCAAATTACAAACGAACAAACAAACATGTTACTCTCTTGAATCCCTGTAGGAAATTCAGAAAGGTTGACTTATCATACTAATAAGGTCTAATGGGAGATTTATTTTGAAGACAAGTATTTACAACACAGATTGAATAAGTAAAAGAATTCCAGTTTTTCTATTTCCCAAATGTAACGTGTTGTAATAAGTTGTGGGGCATTAACTCTTGCAATTCTGTAATTTATTTTTCGTATTGCGCAAAAGTACAGTATAGCTCAAGATAATTATTGAAATTATCAATAAAAATCTGTTTCTATCATAAAAAACAAACGTCAAGTTTTCAAGCACTATTCGGAAAACTGTTTAACTGCTCCGAATCCTTTTCATACAAGTCATAAACCAAAGCTGATCTTAAAGTTCTTAAAATAAAATTCAAAAAATCTCTCTCAGTAATAAAAATTCCGAGGCAAAAAAAATTTGCAAAAGGTTTTCTTCCTCTCAGCAGATTTCTGGAACAAACTCTGAGAGTTAATGAAAATTGCCATAAAAAGTTTTTCAAAAAGCTGTCGTTCGGAGTGGACTTTAAACTGTAGGTCTCGCCACCACAACATAAGTGGTGTGAGAAGCTAAGTCGTAATCCTGACAAAAAGGTCTGTAATTACCAATTGTGTAAATGTGTATGTATAAACTTTTAAAGGCTAAAAATGATAATTTTTCTTATTTTTTATTCCCTACACGAAATACAACAGCCATTAATGTTATCAAGCCGTGGGATATATATTAAAAGAATATAAACTTTTCAATTAAAATTTCCTGATAATTTTACCTTTCTTTCCATTTAATATATTCCCATATGGTCAGTTTAAACTTAAAACTGCTTTATAAACAACAGGTTAAATATCTAATACATCTCTTAATATTGTAGATACGATTAAACAAGACGATAATTTAACAATTTAGCAAACAATCACATACACATGCAAACATTGAAGAGTGCATTTGGTTGATTCATTAAATTCATGCGCTACATTATCTTGAAGTTTGAATTCAATTGGTAGACAGTGCAGCAGCAATTTCAATTAACAATTCGATAAGCTTTCATTTTTATAGAATTAAATTTGCAATTGTTTACAGGCAAATTTATCAGGCTTTTAAATTTTTCAATTTGGCTAGAAATTGTTCTCTATTTGCAATACATGAACACAAAACCAATACGATCTGCAGCTACTATCGATACTACTATGTATGGAGAATATTACATAATGATTCCAACTAATATTACCATAGACACGAGAAAGTTAAGTTTCAATATTTTTAAAAAAAAAAAGATGTCTGCAGTTATTTTTTTTTTTCTTTTTTTGTTTTTGTAATTATTTTGGCTTCAAATTAAGTTCACAGCTTTATTACACGATCCTCTTACTACAAAGACGAAACTTTACAACAATATTTCTAAGTCTAGTAAAAACTACCACTAGCTTCGATATATTGTTGTGGTTACTTTGAGAAATTACGATTGATTTATAGATTCGACAGGTAGATGTGACTCTCCACTTGGAGATCAGGAACCACTGATGGTTCTCAGACAGCGCTATTTTTTAATCAATACAGTTCCTACCACTACAACAAACATATTTTCATAGATGACAACTCTGGATCTAGTTACAGTAGATTGGAAAAAATAATGAATAAAACTGAAAGAAAGCAATGAAAGTCGCAGTAGTCTAGTGGGTAGTGTGTTGGCTTATTAGACGAAAGGAAAGGGTTCGAATCCCCGATCAGACATCAAAAACGAAATACGAAAAATTATTTCTTCGGCGGCTTCCTCTCAGCAGATTTCTGGCAAAAACTCTGAGAGTAAATAAAATTGCCATGAAAAGTTTCTCAAAAATCTGTCGTTCGGAGTCGACTTTAAACTGTAGGTCCCGCCACTTATGTATAAAAAATTAACACACACAACATAGGTGGTATGAGAAGCTAGGCCGTAATCCTGACTGAAGGGTTGTAATGGCCAATTATGTATGTTATGTATGTATAAAAGCAATGAAATACTAAAGAAAATAGTGAAGATGATTTATACCAATTCAATGTTCTTTAGAGTAATAAAAAAGAGAGACTCTTGGAATCAATTTTTTTGTTCATCGTATTGAGAGCCATAGTGTAAATTTTTTCAAAAAGTTGAAGTATTTCTGAAAATGTTAAAAGTAACATGCAACTGCAAATGTAAATGCGACAGAATTAATAACATAATAAATAATTAAAAACTTATTATCACATCAATTATTAAAATTTATTGTATTTAAAAACTTTGTTTAGAAAGGTCAAACTCATTTGAGATTCGATAGTTTTTTTGTTCTATTTAATGAACCATTACAGTAATTTGTATAATTAATAATTTTTGGCATGTGTTTTAATTTTTATTTCGCATATTTAAACAAAAATAATAATAAGATACACACATATCTACACATATGTATGCATATGTATGTATCGAATAAACAATAACGCTATAATACTACAGCAAACTCAATTATTTTTAAAACTTTTGAAAACTTGATAAACATCTCGTGTTATTCTTGGGTAAAGAAGGCGAATGAAATGAATTGAGATGAAAAATATTTTTTATTATGTCTTCCAATCAATGTTTCTTGCTCCATGTGAATAAAATGCATTTTACAACGATCATCACATTGTATTCTCATGTTCATTATTCATGAGAACAATATTGAAAGCTTCTAACTTCTAGCTTCTTAATGCTGACTTCAACTATAAACTGTAGAAGAAAGACAAGACAGAGATTGTATAGGAAGGATTTGATCTGAATTTGTCAAATGGATCCCCTTACTATACTATGATTCCAGCAAATGACTATTGAAACTAAAACTTATATAATAACTTGAATATTTACAAACTCATTTGATCAATTGATTCCATCATTCATAGAGTAATGCCAACACATCACCCTATGTAGTGAACCCTGGAAAAATCGTATTGGACTAAAGGTATTTAAACGCGTTTAACCATACCGTTTAGCCTAGGTGAACACTTTTATGCTTAGTGCTGGCATAACATTCGCTAAAATTAGGAATCATCGCCTTATAATTTAAACTGCTGAATCGAAAACGTGACATTTAGTCATAAAAGCTAAACTTATTTTGACAGACTACTTCCTGAGACTGACCTGAGCCTGACTAAGTTCTAAACGTATATGGTAGTCTAGACTATACCTGTCTCTGTAAGGAGACATTTTCTTCGGAGTCTTATACTAACAACGGGCAAATTACCGATACCTTGAGAAAAAGTACAAATCAGATCATTAAAATATTCTGCAGTAAGCTTTTAAAAGTTTTAAAATTCTTATTCATAAAATTCGCATTCATAATTCGGTACACCGTTTTTGAGCTGCAAATAATAACATGTCAGCGTAATCATTTATTTAACAAACGCAATGAAATTGTTAATTGCATTTGAAGCCACAATATCTCCAAATTTGTCTAATTTAATCCAGTAATAATTGGTTGCCCAAGTAAAAGCCAAACAAAAGAGAATGTTTTCTAAACCATTAAACCAATCAATAGCATCTAATATAGTGGTCAAGGGGAAAAACATACAAAAATAATGCAAAAAAAAAAACTTTAAACACATACATACATACATACTCATTCGCATACAATGTATGAAATAAAAACAGTACAATAAACACTGTATATTTATTTATAAAATAAATGGCAAAATAATAAATTAAATCACGGGTTTTTTTTTTTTTTTTGGATAGAAAATTAGAATACATACACATACAAACAAATAAACAAACACCCAATTACCCAGATACGAAATTATAAATCTTTTTGGAATTTGCCAAAACATTAATAAACAAAAGCAAAAATTAAAATGAAAATGAATGAAATTAAAAAAAAATGGTGAAATGTGCAATAAAATTATAAAAAAAAGAGAGGCAAGTAATAATTTTGGTACACACAATAAAATCAAATAAAATTAAATAAAATGGAATTGAATTGAACAGAATAGAATAGAATAGAATGGAAAGGAATATAAAAATTAAATTTATTTTGCGTTTTGATTTTATGCTTTTTACTTTTGTTGTTATTATAGTGAAAAATGGTGGTAAAAGTATTCATTAACAACATTTCCGTTTCCGATTCCGATTCAAATACCATAAATTTTATTGAATACGAACAACAACAACAACAACAACAACCAAAAGCTAAAATCACTAACAACAACACCATAAGGAAATAAACATTTAAAACCCAAAAAAAAAACTAATAATAACAATGCCAATAATAATCATTTACATAAATATTAGCAGAATGCTTCTAATAGTGTTGGTAAGTATGTTAGTATGTACATACATATGTACAGTAATACATATGTTCTTATTCAGAGTTAGCTAATGAGTGGGGTTTGTACAAATGTCAGATTTTCATTTCTTACATAAGATTTTTATGCTGACCATTAGGCCTCTTTTTTGTACACACAGTTTAACATCTATTTGATATTTTTTTCCAATTTATTACTCTTTTTTTCTTCTAAACAACTTCTAATTCTAAGTGTTCTTATTGGATACGCTCCTGCATAAGTGTATTCGTTGACGTACGCTCCATATCGTAAATATTTAAAAATATCAAAGTCCAAATGCTAGTTTGTGTCTCAGTGTTATGACAAACACAACTGACCAGTTGAATTTCATAACATCATTCGACCCTTGTGGGAGGTATGGGCACAGGAGAAATTAATTCTTTGGTATAACAGAAGATACGATTACATTTATAAGAAAAGAAGATTGTACACAGGAATTTTATAGAGGCTGCAATCACACATCCGGCGAACTTCAGTAAATTCCATACGATGTCTACAATAAATGTTATAAAACAAAATTTCTTCTTTAAGAGCGTAAAATATATTTATTCCATGTCGTTCATAGTAGGACTGGTACAAAGTATCCCAGACATTATCTAATTACTTTCATGAATCAAGATTTTCAGCTAAAAACGTCATTGGTCTACTGTAACGACTCTTGGGAAAATAGTACTTGAAATGGTCGTATGTACCTGATAACAGTATATTATCAAATTAACGGTTGAATGAGACCATAAGTTGGCAACATCTGTCATTTATTTTTCTTATACAACAGTATAACAGTTAAAATATTTTTGGTTATTATTACAACAGCCAACCATTATTTTGTTATTTTTAAAGTTAACAGCTAAACAACAGTTATTACTGCATGCGACATCAGGTGGCCAGTAGAAAAATTGACATTGAGTGAAATATAACCAGTTTTTTGTTAAATTATAACAGTTTCAGTTGTGCAATACTATAAAACGGTTTATGTTATGAACCTAAATGATAATAACGTTCTATGGGACATTTTTACATGTACGCTAATAGCAAAGTTATGATAATTCTTGTATAACATTTGTTCAAACCCTTATATCATCACACACAATAGCAGCACTCCTTCCACTCATCCCTGTTTCACTCACACACCAATTTGTTTTTGGTTCCACTAATGGAGATTAAAATTACTTCTTCTAGACATGCACCTGTTAATTCACCGCGAATTTCGAATAACGGCACTTCGGTGAATTTCAATTTTATTCACCACAGCGGGCAAATTCACCACATTTTGTAAAACTTACCACCCTATGAACTCACCACACCGAATAAATTCACAACACTTCCCAAAAATTCACTAAAACGTAATAATAAGAATTTTGGGGATCACAAACAAGCAATAAGCAATCACCACACAAACGCAACGCAACAGTAATAACCAATCACAACCACCACCAAACCAAACGCAAACACAACCCGACCAAACAAACTTTCTCTACCCCACGCGCAACACACACGAATACACACACGCACACACAACAAATTCATTCAGAATGCAAACACCCACAAACGACACACAGAAAGAAGAATATCCACACAAACAAATCAACCAGCAACCACACACACTCGCGGTAAAAAAGTTTCTTAAATGTTTCTTAAACTTAAATGGGCTTAATTTTCATTTGTATAAACCGTTAGTGAAAAAAGAATGTTCGGAATAATTTTAATTTCAACGTTTGTTTTTGGAACGAACAAAAACGGATTTTTCAACCCATCTGTGTTGCCAAGAAGAGAAATTTAAAAAAAAAATCAACGGAAAAAATAATCACAAAAATAAGAAATTTTTTTCTATTTTTTTACGATTGGTTATTTAGTTTATACATACACAATAATTAAATTGAATTGTATTTTTTGCCAAAAAAAAAAGTAACCAAAACCAGAAAAATCTGTCTACACATCTACAAAGTATCATCATTCATATAAAGTTGCTTGCAGTTTGATTTGGAAAGATTGCTTCATAAATAATAGATTTGCCCATATCCTGTATTGTTCCAGTTTCTTACGTTATACGATTTTCAGTATTCAACTCGGACCCTTTTAAAGAGTCGCCTTTATCTGTTTGCCCCTATACCCGGCTATGAGTTCTGGCTCTCTATAGTCTACATTAGGTATTTTTTATCTGTTCAAAGCATTTAAGCAAAATCGTATTTAAAAAATATTAAATTTTAAATTTTATTTAATCGTGATTTATTTCAATAATATTTAAATTAGACATAAAATTTTGATCACTCATAGCAACACAAGCTATTTTTATTCATTTATTCATTCATTATTGAATTAAAAAATATTTATAATCGATTTACGATTACAGAAATAAATTCGGCGCTATTAGGTGGCTCTCTCTCTCTCTGACTTCTATGTAAAGTTGTGTGCAATCTTCAAAGTAATTTTGAGATTTCAAGATCATTATCATTACAATTATTATTTTTTTTTTATTGCTTGTTTGTTGTAGGAAGTAATTTTCTTCGGATATGTCGAACAATTGATAAAATTCTTGAGCATCGCTTATTGCTTAAACTAATATTATTTGCTAATTAATTAGCCTATCCTTTTACAACCGCATACAAATAAATATGTGAACATACATTTGTTGTATAAAGAACGCAAACTTAATTAGTAAACAACAATAACGAAACGAGAAAAAACATTTCAGTATTCATAAAAAAAAAATTTTAAAAAGAAAAAAGAAAACATCATCATTAATAAATCGATCGATTTCTAACTGTGCGATTAACTTTAAATTGCCCAACAAACCAATTCAATAGCAATTAGTCCACAGCTAACGAAGTCGACCAACGGCAACAGCATTCACAGTAGCCAGCTAACAAACGAGTCAATAATGGAAGAAAAATAATAAAAAAAAAATAAAAAAAATTAACACCAAAAAGAGATGCCGACACCGCCATCACCGTCGCCATCAGCAGCGTCAACGGCAGTCACTCCAATATACCGGCATACACAATGGCCAAAGTCAAAACAGTTAATTTATATCATGTCGCGACTACTGGTCTTACTGATTTTGCATTTTATTTCCAATTTTATTTAATTTTATTATCTTTTTTTCTTCGCTTGGTTTTTTTTTTCTTCTGAATTTTTGTTTTTGTTTTCATTTTGCCAAACGAAATGTAAAATTGAAATATGAAATTCATATTTTTTGTTGTTTTTTTTATTTTTTCTGTTTGTTTCTTCTTTTAACAAAACAGGCAAAAAGAAATGAAAAACAATCTCATCAAGTTTTGTTCACAATGAACCTAACTAAGGCATAGCAAGTACATTTACTAAACGGAGAAATACAATGAATTCTGAAATACCCTACATATGTACTGTACAAATTTTTGTAAACACTTTTAGCATAATAAATAGAATTACAAATTAAGTCCTTCTATTTATTCTAAGGAATTTGGAAAGAAAACAAATTTTTCCAAATTAATCGGGTTGATTAGTAATTGAGCACTTTAACCGTTACACCCTCATTTTGGATCATGCACGATATTCAAGTCAGTCAATAGATGGCAGCAGAATGTAGATTTGATAGTTTCGCCACATTGCAGCTGATCGCAATGGATTTATTCGTATTATGAGCACTAAACACTTATAGTAACCTTGTTTGGCAGCTTAGCAAAGTAGTTGGTGGAGGTTCACAACCCTTTAACCATGATATTTTTTCTGTAAACCATACATACATACATAATTGGCCATTACAACCCTTCAGTCAGGATTACGACCTAGCTTCTCACACCACTTATGTTGTGTGTGTTAATGTTATACATGAGTGCCGGGACCTACAGTTTAAAATCGACTCCGAACGACAGATTTTTTTGAGAAACTTTTCATGGCAATTTTATTTACTCTCACAGTTTTTACCAGAAATCTGCTGAGAGGAAGTCGCCGAAGAAACATTTTTTCATATTTCGTTTTTGATGTCTGACCGGGGATTCGAACCCTGGCCTTTAGTCTATTAAGCCAACACACTACCTACTAGACTACGGTTTAAAGCACTCATTTTTTATCCATATCTAGCTACAAGAGATCTAATAGGATATCGCGCAGAGCTTCATTACAAATGCGATGAAAATTTATGTTTCTTTCACGCGAAGATCTTTTTGGAGGCCTTTGATACTTTCACCAGATTGACAGATAGTTGTTGAGTTCTGGGTTACAGTAACTAGCCTGGAAACGAAAAGGCTATATAACGTCCTCGCTTGAATACGTTATTATACTATGAATGAGGTTTAACCATTCAAGTTGCAGTCATTAAACATTTCCATCATCTCCTTATATTTTGCTTTGCTTCAGCTTAATTTATCAAGTTTTATAAGCTAAGCAGGTATTAACAGCTAGAATTAACTGAAGGAATATTAAGAATATATACAATGAATACATCAAACTGTGGATCATTTATTAAACGCCTATGCTCTTTACGGTTTCCCATGGAACATCTATAGATAGAAGAAGAGATCTGTATTAAAATTTATTTCATTGGCTTTACTCCTATGGAACTTGGACTAACTACTTCAACTCCAGAGAGTGCATTTGAATTTAACTTTCCAGTTTTTGCTATAGCGCCGCAAGCAAAAGATGCAGAAGCATGGAATACGAGTGTAACAGTAGCAAATAAAAGGCCATTAAACCTGATCTCAATTCATATAAATTTACGTATTCAAATACTATGTCGATACTAAATCGATGTATGAGATGCGTCGATAACGATTAAAAAAAAAAAACAAAACAAAAGACAAGACGGTCATAAATAAATGAATCCTATGAAAATATCAAATAATAATGCCGATACGATTGATCATTTATTCATAATCGTATACGTATGTACGTATGTATTTTATGGAATGCAAAACAACTTCACAATTTTGTTTCATTTTAAAAACAAAACCCATAAATTTCTTTGGTATTGATTGTTTTTCTTTTTTCGGCAGTTTTTTTTTTCGACTGATCGTTGTTGAAAATGGTTTTTATTATTGTTTTATTGTTTTTGATCATTATTGTTAAACGCTTAAACGTAATTCATTAAAGATTCAAATTAATTTTTATTTTTAATATTCAAATTATTTCAATCTGAATTTTATAAGGCGACTTTAATACAAATAACTATCGGCCCATCAAATTGGTAGAGATCTATTGTGTTTGGGCTGATGTTTGTAATACATTAAATGTACTACACAGAATTGTTCAGAATAACTCATTTATTTACTTAGGTTTAGTTAGGTATACGCCGAATTTATGGCCTTTATAATCAAATTAAAAAAGAAATCTGTCACTATACCAAACGAATTCTTAAATACCGTGACTGTAACATATTTTTAACAAAAAATCACACACACAAATTCAAATATATTCTAATGAAGTTTACCTCAAATCTTCTCTATCTTTTGTATTCGGTTTTCGTTTTATTTTTTTTTTTTTTTTGCTTTGCTTCATATATACCCTTGCCACCATTTTATTTTTATATCACACAGTAGAACTCTAGACTCAGCTCTCATTACAATAAGACTACAGACTTAAATTATTTGCATCCCAAATCTAAAATCCCTTTAAGCCGGTAGAGATCAAAGTACAGGCCAAGAAAGAAATCAATCTTAATTTAACCAGAAAGCAAATGATAAAAAAGAAAAGAAAGACAAAAACAAAACCGACAAAAATCAATTAACAATACAAGAATAAAATGCGGCAACGACAATTATAAATGTCCTCATCCATCACAGGATAAATGAACAGCCATAATAAAAACCTTTTAAAGTCTTCAAATGTATTTCATGGTATCCTATTCATTCTTCCAATCATTTTCTTTTTTCAAGGATTTTCCATTAGATTATCGTATGGCATGTATGTATGTGTACATGTTGCAATAGTGGTAGTAGTAAAGAATAATAATTTAAAGATCAGAGCCCAACAACAGTTCACACATTTCCACTAACTTTGTTAGGCACTTGCCGATCGCATCTTTTGATCTTGACTGAAACTGTAAGTTTGTGAGTGATTTCATCAACACCAAAAAAAAAAAAAAAAAAAGAAAAGAAAAAAACGAAAAGGACACAGAGAGAACGAATTATCGTTATTTGTTATGCTTCAAACACACTCAAAATGAAATTATCCTCGTGTATTAGAGTCGGAGATAAATCAACTGTTTGGTCTCAGAAGACAGAGAGAACTAATGACTTGAAATGGTTTTAATTAACTGTGTAATTTGTACATACATATATACGATTAGTATATGTATGTATGTGACTAACAATATTCAACAACGGCAGGCTTTGTTTGATGTTTCAACCGCTACCACTACGACTACGATTGCCTGCACATTAAGTCAGTCACCTGCCATTGTGAATACCTTCTTTTCAAAGACGGTTGGCTATAGGCTTTAATCTTTAGTTTGCTTTATTTTGGTAGTTTCTGTTTTTGTAAGTCATACCCCTCACCGTTAAGTTCATAATAAAGTATGTGTGTGTGTGTGTGGCGAGTGTGCAACATGCATTTTTTTTTCATTTATATGTATATGTATGTATGTATGTATGTATGTGTGTATGTATAATTTATGATTTGTACTTGTAACATGGCACATAATTTTTCGGCTTCTTCGTTACGCATTTCTTTTGTCGGTGAGTGTGCCTGCCTGTAGCACTATTTGATGCACTACACACCGATTTATTTAAACTGTGTGTATAATACCTTATCTTTTTATCAAAGCATTCACTATTCTGTTGTACAGGTGTGACGATTGCAATTATCCCATATGATTTATTAGCAAATCTGAGTTGGACTACCTAACAGACAGACGCGTCTTACACAAAGTGACGGCAAGTATTTTGGTGTAACAAATTAAGATTTGAAAGAACATGAATAATGTAGTGAGTGAACTTTGTAATAATTTTGCTTGCAGGGATGAAAATACATTTTTATTGCTTGAAGTCAACAAGGAAATAAATGAAGAATACATACGATCAGATATAGTGAAAAACAATTTCAAATTAATTAATTTAATAACTAAAGAAACTGCGGAAAGTTACAAATGCCTTCTATTGTGTTCTGTTCCACTATCTTCATTTCAGAATCTATTATCCTATACTGAACTGTCTATTCCATTCATTCATACAAATGGCCAACCTCTCCCCCTCCCATTTTGTGTTTTGTCGGTTCTATTTCCTTAAATAATATTACTGTTGCTGTAGCACAGATTTCTGAATGTAAGACCTTAGAAATCCAGAGATCTATCTATCAAAGAATATCCGGCTCTCCTGAAGTTATTCTCGCATGGCTAAATCTTGGCGACCCTCCATTAACGAGTTCCAACCTCGATTGCAAGCAAACAAGACTATGTTAAGCGCATGGCTAAGAATAGAAAAAGAATTAGTCATTGTAGCAGATCGTGCTACAACCTAACAAATCGATCAATTGTTTCCAAATCAACCATATAAACATAAAAATTATGAAAGGGAGATCAGAATTGGTTAATAGAAAAGTGTTGTAAGTAATGGCCCACAAAAAGTCAACTTACAGTATAGTTCGAAACTTGCATGATCTAATTATCGTTTCTTAGAAGCAGTTGTTTAAGAAATTGTTGTCTTTTTTGGTACTTAAGTTTCGTAAAGCAAAAGTTTCTCAAAAAAATTTTTTATAACATTACTGGTGTTGGATAGTGGATCTTAATCCTGACTGTTTATGTGATACATAATGTGATAATGTGGAATCCTATCGGAAATCAGCTTGGTTAGGGACCTATTTATTTATTCCTTAATTCGATTTCGTAAAATTCGTGGTAAAATTG
Source organism: Sarcophaga bullata (assembly GCA_005959815.1). Classification (NCBI taxonomy): domain Eukaryota; kingdom Metazoa; phylum Arthropoda; class Insecta; order Diptera; family Sarcophagidae; genus Sarcophaga; species Sarcophaga bullata. The sequence continues at coordinate 268,353 of QOCX01000235.1, forward strand.
TTGAAGTACAGTTGTTGTACAGTTTTTTCATAGACAGCATTTTACCTGTTTATTTGAAATCAATTTGCTGTGGTATAATCATCTCAGATAATATTTGCCCTCGTAAAACTGACTTCGAAGAGGGAATGAAGGATAAGAGCAAATGAAACTGTAACCTAGAGGTCAATGCCCCACCGGGTATGTTATCGATTCAAATGGTCCATAATTGGACCCTGTTGTACTAAAACTTGGTCTCTCAAAAATGTTGCAGTAGGTAAATTGTGTTATCGGGTATCGTGTAGACAAATCGGATTAACTGTTACTTTTTTACGAGTTTGTTTTTTATTTTTAATATATTTCTCATAGCTAAACTCATGGACTGTAAGAGATATATTTCCTCTGACATTTTTAACCATTTCTGTAAGAATATTAAAACTGCGATGATTCATTTTACACTCTGACAATGAACACTAAATATCCTGTCCAAAGTGAAGGGCCGCTGCCTTTATGTCTTCATGATTAGTGTTTTATAGTTGAAAATCCATGTAAGCTGCTGTATGTTTTTCGTTCAAAAACGTTTTCTCCGTATGAATAATCATTATTTTATTGTTGTTTTTTATGTGCAAAAATCCCCGCAAGACTTTGGAAAAAAAATATCCCGTCGAGATTTGATTACAACCCAAAATGTTTCGTTATTTTCTTATTGCATTTTATGGTTTCGTCTGTTTCGTTAAATTTTTTTTTTTTTGTCGGCAAAATCGATTGATTCAGTTTAAAGTAACTTTTGTTTCCTTTTCCTCTCCACTCCTTTATTGTTTCCTTTCAGAAGACAATATTTTTAAAATGAATTCTGGTTAAAACGTTGTATATTCATTACTAACCACCAAGACAGCTGACGAAGGCGACATTCTTCTCAAAAACCTCTCTTAATATAGAGTAACATGTACGTATGTATGTATGTATGTGTGCAAGTTTATGAGGATAAAAAATTTAGATATTCTTGAAAATAAATACCAATTCTTAATGAAAAAGCAATAACTATTCCTGTTAGCCGACTTCTACTGAAAGCGATCTTCGTTTAAAAATGGCATCAAACGTAAACCGAAATTCAAAATCGAAATCGGTTCCAGAATAACTGAGTCGTTCGTCTTGTAGAAACAGGGAATTAGGATATAAATTGCTCCCTCATTTGCACTAATTATCTGAATCTGAATCTCGAGTGATTAATTCATGTTTTTATACGTTTGTTTTCAAAATTTGGCAAAAGATATCAGTTCATGAGTCTGATTAACTTCTGTTCCTTACTGTTTTGAGAACATATTAAAACCATTGGCGAACGATCTGTTTCCACTACAGGATAAGGATGTAAAGTTTTCACCGAAACTAGACTGTAAATTGTATATACAATAACTTTGTCCTTTAATAAACTCAAGGTACCAGATATTTTTTGTCAAATCGTCTTTGGGCGATTGCTTTATATCACCACACACCGATTAATTGTTGACAGTACTCCTTAGAATTATTTGGTTAGCATTGGAGTGGTCCAATATACTTACGATATTTCCTATTGGGGTCATTGTGCATAATAACTTTGTTTACGCGTAAGCAACATAAAACAGTTCCTGAATAAAAAAATATTAGCGAAATAATACACACATACACACACACACACACACACGAAGAAGAAGAAGAAGAAGAAGAAGAAAACAAAACAAAATAATTCTTTATTACGATGAGATGAGCAAAAGCAAAAGCAAAAGCAAAAACAAAATAAAGTACAAGTGATCAAAAAGATACCGCAAAAGTTAACACCATCATGTTACTTACTCGTATTGTACTTGCCAAACAAATGATGAAACAAACAAACAGACAAACAAGTCAACAAGCTAACTAACCAACTATTCATTGTCATTTATTTCTTACACACTTGCACCCCGAAATCAAGATGATGATGATGATGACTACGACGACGACGACGACAACGACGACGACGGTGGCAATAATGATGATTTTGATGGTGAATATGATGGTGATGGTCATGATGATGGTTGTGATAATCATTGAATGGGAAACGATAACATGGAAAATATAAAATTTCAATGAAATCAGTTAAAAAGTTGAAATGTTTTAAGGAACTTTACCACACCATCCATGCTTACATATGTATGCATGTGGGGAGAGAAGAAACGCTAATGTGGACAATATGCACAACAAAATATGACCTCAGATGACAATGCTTATAAATAAAGGTATTTAATGTATGCTTAGTATCTTTCATCTATGCTCACAACTATCCCACCAAACAATCACCATCCAAACAGACAGGACAGTAAATGAGGCGTTGCATGCGGCAGCAGCAACATCAACATCACCACTGAACACTTGATCACTTTGTAATCGTAAATATCCTTTTGAAAAAGGACCGCGTTTGATTTTTTTTACCTTTGTTTGTTTTTGTTGTTGTATGCATTTTTCGTTTTTGTAAAACATACTCGTAAATATGAATCTTGAAATGTATGCGTATGCACATGCGCATGTTTACACGACGTATGTACTCTTATTACTTAGAAGATACGCTTAAAATCGATGTAGAATGTAAAATGAATGTGTGTCTTTAATGTTGTATTCCATGTAAAACACTACGATATTATTCAGTCTTGATCGTATGGCTTTCGTATGGGTATTGTGGTATTATTGCACCTCATGCTGTTCATTGCTCAATAGCAGCGGGATATTTGGAATGTGTCGTCATACTCATTGTGTGGTGGTGCTGGATACTGATGTCGATGATGACGATGATGACGATGATGACGATCATAAGGGTGATGGTTCACATTACCATGATTATGGATTGGATGCCGCTACTTTTGATGTTTACACACTGAAAGAAAGAATTCATCTGAATGTGTCATTGTGTCAAAACACTTAAATATGCCCACACACGCACATACACACACACACAAACAAACAAACACGCAAACACACCAATCAACACAGAGTCCGTTTACTTTATTTTCAATAATTTTTGTATTGTTTATTGGTCATAATCAGCTTTTTTTTTTGCTTTTTGGGTACTGCTATACTTATGATAATAAATTGTGTTATTCAGAGACTCAAACGTGATTGCATTTCATTTGAAAACTTTACTTAACTCGAAAAACACGAGTAACCAGCAATAATATCGAAGATGATGTGGTGTTTTGGCTTCAGACCCCACTCAGGAAATCACCTAAAAACTGCTTCCCTAAAGTAGATAACATCAACAACAATAATCATATGAAGATCATATGTTGAGGAGTAAGATTACAGCCTGGTTAGGTTAATGAAAGCTAAATCTAACGAGAGATTCATCAGGAAACAACTAGACCTGCCAAACGAACGAATGACAATACCCACCTTTACTGTCCCCTGGACAGCATCAGTAAAACCTATTTTCTAATGGGAAATGCTTACAGAATGAATAATTCCAGTGAGTGGGAGAGCCTACATGCTATTTTAAGAAGGGTTTCATTCTGGGGTCGAGGTTAGATAATAGAGTAGGAACTGTAGTATTCGGTCCTAAAGAGAAAATATCAGCAGCTCTGGCAATTCGCGAATATTTTCCAAGTAATGGTTTGAATCAATAAACTATTACAGCAAAAGTGAGTCTCCTTTTTAGCTTAAATATACAACCCTATGAAAAATTAGCGCGTTTTTAACGTCTGGGTTTGCTTACTAAATTGATGCACGCCTGTTGGTAGATAAACTTTGCTAGTATCTATGTATGTCTGCTTATCCAAACCCACAAAAAGTGAGGTAGAAACATAAATCACATACCGCTATTACAGAATCCAAAATATAGTTTTTAATATAACATGAGTTTAAGAAAATAAAATTTTACGAAATTAGACGCCTTTAGCACCACCGTCGTATCTGTTATACCCATTACAGTAAAGAGTTCCTTCCCCAAGTTAAAAACATTTAATCCTAGCGTCAATAATCAAAACCGGCTTATGGCTTATTCTCTTCCTGAACTTCTGTTTTATTCCATTATGTTCCCCATTTACTCTCTCTCTCTCTTTCTAGCTCTCTTTCTCATTCTATATTTTTGAAAACATTTTTTATTTCTGATCTCCTCTTCGTGTCTTTTGTATTATCGTAATTTTGTGTTTACAATTTTTCTACCAGTATGATGAAAAGCAAGAGAGAGAGAGAGAGAGACAAAATGAGAGAGCAATAGTCAGTATGAAATATTTTATCTCCGCTACGTGTCCCAACGAACGAACGAATTTAACCAACATAATAATTAAGGTCTTCGGGACTTTAGGTTGAAATCGTTTGCCGACCGTAACGTCTTTGTAGTCGACGTCGTCGGCGTTTCTTTTTAATATATATTCGCGCAGCCGCAGAAATTTTTCGGCTAGCTTTGATGTTGAAAATGGCGTGTGCCTTAATGCTGAGATTAAACTTTGTTCTTTGCCGACACTCTTTTTCAAGAAACACTCACAGTTTGTTATTCTATTTTTCGTTTTACAATATTATCAGGTTTTTCGTTTTGCTTTAATATCCGTAACATTTTTAAGTGTATGACGCAGTGTGTGACTCTCACAATAACAAAGTACAGCGTCAGAGAGAGGGAACGAAAATTAGTTTTTGTTTTTGTTTTTGAAAGAGAGTCAAATGGTGAATGTATCTCATTATTTAGTCCCCTTTTGCCTTATTTGCACGTTTTTCGGTTGGCTTAATTAAAATTGCCAAAAACAAAAAAAAAACTTTATTTCGTTATTTTTTGGGGTCTTCAGAAGAAACCAGCTGGACTGGACATAAAATTCCTTTCAATAAAATCCTTTTATGGATGTAGAAACAAAGCTATTTATGCAGTAGCACCTGTTGATTTTCCCACACTACGTTTTAGTACCACTGCATTATGTTGCCTGAGAGATGATTGAACGAGCTAACACAGCAATCGTCTTAATCCTGTGCTGCCCAACTACCATGAAAAGTGTTTTTTTTTCTCTCGTTTGAATCCTGTGGATGTGTAACGCTGCCATAAAACTAAAGCGAGGGCAAAAAGCAAAACAAAAACAATATTCATCATCATCTTAACCCCTCATCCACATTGAGCAGTTTCGTTTATAGCCAGTTACACGTTGATCTTTGTCGGTTAACTTCACACGAATGTCAGAAATCGCCACCTGCCAAAAACGAAACCTTAAGTGAAACAAAACAACTCAACAACGCTCATGGCGAATATTAAAGCAACAAACAAACGTACGTAGAAAAATCATAAAAATCTTCCAGCAACGCTGTCTGTTTTCTCGTTTTTGTGTATCAGCCTGGTTGCCTATCATCGTCATCGCCGTGATCAATCTCTCAAGATTGCTTTGCGGTTTCTCTTAAGCTCATTATTGCGGTTTATTGCTACTCATTAGGAATTCGAAGTTGTATAAAACGTTAATGTTTTTACACAAAATAAAAAGGGTTTCCAATTATAGATTTTAAAATCAAATTATTAATTGATAAGACTGCATAAAAGGATTTTTCTCACAGAAGGATATTCTTCTTTTCTTTGTTTTTTTTTTCAAAAAAATAATATTCGTGATGATCCCAAAAAATATTAAATTATAGAGTCATCCAAGAGCTAAGGTTGAGAATATAATATAAAACCAGAAGATGAGTGCGTAGTACCTACAGTACTGGTAATAGAACATTTTTGAGCTAATAAATGCCTATACAGGATTTTAGAGAAGAGAATAAGAAGATTGTTTATCTTCCTAAAAAGTTAATTTATACAATATTACAGACAAACCACACAGATCATGTGCCGATCATATGGCAAGTCATGTGTGATTGCTGAATATTCGGTTAATTGGAGGATGGCACTTTATTTCGGATTCATTGATCGAATTCTGCAGCCTTCAGGCGTGTACAAGTGAGAGGTTCAATGATCACTTCGTTCATTTGAAGAATTTTGATGCTTACTAAGTGGTTTTGATTACATTTATCGAATCATAGAAACATATTGAAAAGATATGTTGATAATAATAGCACATATCCAGTTTAATAATATTACATGGAATTGTAGTGTCTATTGAAATAATTTCCTCGACTGCATATTTTCTTTTGAATGAAAAATAATTGATTAACAAATGAATTTCAATGAATTTACTCAATTGCTTTGAAATAACATTTTCGAAATTGGCTTTGAAAATCGAAAAACATAATTCAATTTCATTATCCTGTATTTGGCTTCATCAGTCGTAGAAAGTTAAAATTCAATAGATATAAGGCTTATCGAGGTCGGATATGTGTGGAATGATCAGACTTTGTTGGTTAATATGGTTTTAATTTGCTTCTCTGTGTAATTGTTAGCGAAAGAACTGAAAACATTGTCTACAAAATAATGTAAACAACACATAACATGCTACATACACACATGGCTCAAAACACTAATAACAACAACAACAACAACAAAAAGATACACTAAACCAAACACATATTGGAAGCAAACACATATTGCATATGCATTTAATGCATGCACACACTTGGTCACAAAGTCAGTAAAAACAAATTAAAGAAAACTATCAACGACAACAACAACAATAATTATAAATTGTCACTAGCACAAACATATGTACATACATATACAAATTAAAAAAAAAATTATTTTTTTATGGAAGATCACGCAAGCAATCAACAACCGTTGAATCAAAGAGAAAATGTAGTAACAGCTACTACCAACACTTACAACACTTACATAAATACTAACACTGCCGCCGAATAACACACATTTATGCATCCAATATTGGAGACATGTTGTTGTTGGAGACCGGCAGACAGACAATAACAATAATAATGTTGCTGACTGCTGCCTGCTGACTGCTGCCTGCGATAGTTGAAATTGTCGCATGTGAATGTTGATAATTTTTTTTAATGTTGTTTACCTATGCGACTAATACTCATGGTGGTAGTGGCAATAGTACGCTTAGCACAGTAGCCAAATAAAAATTAAAGAAAAATAATGGTTAAACCAACACGTCGGTAAAAGTACTAATAATGTGTAACTGTAGTGGTGAGACGGAGAGGACAACAATAACACCGATAGAGCGGCGTTATTACTTCACCAAAAGAAAATGTAAAAACAAAAACAAAACCAAAGAAAACAAAACAATAAGAAAACAAGAGTTAGTTAGAGGCAAGGAGGCAAAGGTATAGAAAAGAGTGTAAGAGAGAGAGAGAGAGAGAGGTAAAGCTAAAAAATTGTAGTTCCTTTCGAGACCTGGCTGTCCTGTTGTTTATGATGCTTCGCCAACCCTAATTGCAGTTCATGTTGGCAATGAGATGCCGCCAAAAGTAGTCGCCGCCATAGACAACGAATGCGTGTTGATAATCTTTAGTTTATTTGTTATTTAATATTTTGTTGTTGTTGTTTGTTTGTTTGTTTCTCTTTTCCCTCAAGTAAAACACCACGTACACACGCACACACTAATACGTTAATAAATTAGCCATTGAGAGAAGGAATGGAAAATAAACAACATTATCGGCTACCGTTACTACGCATTAGTGTTGCCACTTTTGTTTATTTTCGAATAATAAAGAAAACAACAACAATAAAAGCAAATATAATAACGTATGGCGGTATTATAGTTACTGCCACTAGAACAAAAACAATATTAATTATAAAGTTAATACAGTTACAATCTTAGCTACCGAATTCATATCGTTCCGAAACCAGAAACCTTCGAAGTATTTTAATGCTATTTCAAGTAAATATCAGATACAGTGATGCAGTGAATGAATTCAAGTATAATTTCCTTTTATTTTAATATTATAAGCATATCATTACTATTTATTCACAATTATCTACTCCAATATTCTATTACGTATCTGATGTTTCCATTAACCTAAGATCATGGCAACAATTTTTAAATTGGTGGAGTCAATGAAGAGCTTTACGACAAACATGACAGTTTAACACATGAATGGCTGAGAATATACTATCCATTGCTATAAGCGATAATTGGAAAGAAAAACAAAATATGACATACTGTTAGTATTTGGAAGATCTACGCCATACATATACAAACAATCTGCAGTGATCGGATAGGTTGTTATCGTGACTAAAGTGCTTTAGTGATTAATTAAATACATACAAATGTATTTCTCATGGTAGATTACTTTCTGAGCACCACAGCAATACTTTCTTATTCATGATAACATTGGTAGTTTTTAAACCTCATGCGTAAATGCCTAAATACAATTTACGAATTTATAAGGCGGCGGCAGTAGACCGACTCTCTTTTGTAGTCTTTTAGCCTATGTTTAACAATATGATGTGATCTGTTATGCCTACTCCCACGGGACAGTTCCAGCATTATTTGCCAATTCATCTCACTCTCTGTGTGTATTTGTCTATTCTGTATGTTTGCTTGCGGTTAGTCGTCCGTGAAGAGGATATAAGAACTCAAATATTGCAATTATTGTCTTTTATTTTTAATTTATTTTAACTTCTTGCATAAATATTGACAAAATGAAGCGACTGAGCCTTCACTGGTTAGCAATAAATGAAAACCTTAACTGTAACATAATCATTATCGTCATCATCATCAACATCAACATTAACATCATCATCATAATCTTGTTTCTTGGTTTGAAAAGCGTCAGTTTTGATAATGGAACTAGCCGCAACAGCAAGCCTACATACTGACTGGACCACTAGTTAGAGAATCACTTGAGAATTCTTCAAGCTTTTATTATATTTCTCTACTCATTATTCTTTCTAATTGTGCGTCTAATCTGTACTCTGAAGTTGAAGATTATTTTTATTTTGTTGTTGTAATATTTGTTTGTTTTTGTTTTTGTTTTTTTTTCTGTTTTGTTTTGTTTTGTTTTCTTTGTTGCTCTTTTGAAGATGCCTGCCTTTATTGTTTGCCGTCATTTATACGGAATACGGAATTCGAAATGGAACAATTGTCGTCTTTTGTGAAAAATACCGCGTGCGGAAGCTGGTTTGTTTTTTTGTATGTTAACAATCGCTACAACAGCAAAAGAAAGAAGATAAGAAAGCTATAGAATACCTATATAATTTATTTATTTTTTTCTTTTTTTGTCTTAAAATGTTAAGCGAATTACATAATTTGTTGATTAAATATCACAACGTTCAACTGAATTTAATATGTATAGAGTTCATCAAGGATATCAATTATTATTCATTTATCCATTCATTCATTCTTTCATTCACTCCAGTTTATCAAATAAATATTATCGTCTTTTCTACATTTATATGGTATTTGGATTCGCTTAAGAATATCCCTCTTATACAGTATTTCGTATTGAACACAAAACTGATTGTTCAATGATGTAAAGAAACTTTTTAAAAGATTACGTCTGTCATCTTAGCAGAATAGATTTCTATATCTTCTATCATTTTAAAATACTTATCGTATTATTCTCAAATGCGCCTAAGAGATCTGTGTAATTGTTTCGTAATTATTCCGTATATTTTACTTGAATATATAATGTCCTTTAGAAATTATATGTGCCGCTTCTATGTCTACTGGTTAGTTTAAATTAAAATGTATTGCCTGATTAAACGGCTGCTAAGAGTTGTATATGCTTAAATCAACGCTAAAATAATCGAATACGAAGATAATTTGCCATCTGTTTTAATAGTAAACGATATTTTTAGATGATGCCATTTCATTACGTGACACAACAATAAACTCTTAATTGATCTTTTTAAAAATCTATTAATTTTTATATTTCATTTATGTGTGTAGAATACCACCATACTCCTTTCTGGCCTGCCTTAACTGAATTCAATTCAATTAAAAAGATAAACATTCCAATCATAGTTTATTATATACGCATAAATGTTTGATTTAAACCGCCTTCCAATTCCAGACCATGCGAGTATTAACAACTACGATCATATGAAATTCGAATTATAAAACAAAAGACATTTTCTGACTCTGCCAAATCAATGGCTCATCATTAAATTTGTTTTTAATGACAACAATAAAAACTTTTATAGACCAAAATTAACAATCAACGAAAGAAGAAGAAGAAGAAGAAGAACGCATTACCCTAAAAACTAACTGGAGATTTGAGTTTTTTTATTTTCAAATTAAAAGAATTGTATTATGAACACAAAAAGTCAATTTAGAAATTCTGAAAAAGAAACAAAATTAACCATTAAAAATTAATACGAATTTTATACGTTCAATTTAATTTGCCTTTAGCTGTGCCAAAACAAAATCCAAAAAATCCGACAAAAAAAAAAGGTATTAAGAAACGCACTTCTAACAGTAGCCGATCTAAGTCTTTCTATATGATTAAAAAAAGAAAAAAAAGAAAAACAAAAGTTCTTCGCAAGACAAGCGGTAAGTCTTTATGAACGTTATAGAAAATTTGAATTTATTATTGTCCGTTTGTCATTTGTTTAAAGATTTCCTCCAAAGATTATAAATAAAAATTATAAATTGAAATTCTATGTTTTCGATTACCCGCCTTTCCTTTAAACAAACCAAAACAAAAACAAAAAGAAAAGAATAACGAAATTCCAGATTCATTTCAAGATTTCAATATTTTGTTGAAAATCCTTATTTATTTACTATTGGCACAGTTTAATACATACTTAAGTATACTGAAATGTCATCTTCAAATGAAATATGCCAAAGTGTTAATGTAATTAAAATAAATTCAGCTTAAAAATTAACAGAAATTACTCTGACTTTCATATTTTAAAGGCTTTCGCAAACAACAAACTGCAAACAAATTCACATAAAAACAAAAGACTTAAGAAACAAACTTATTGAATTTGCTTGCTTAAAACCAATTGGTTACTGAAACTGTAGAATTGTTTTTAAACTCTGCGTCATCATACAAACGTAACAGAGATGCATTTTATTGGTGTTGGCAAGTTTTTGGAAATGCACTTTCTTAACTAAAACAAAAACTAGTCCGTTGGTAGCGGTTAAGGTATATACATTCTACAGAGCCTCGATACATTTGCCCTGAGAAAGAAAACACGATCAACAAATAAGACGCTATGCCTTCGCTTGACTCTAAAGATGATAGGTAGGATTCTTAAATGATAGGATCACCAAATATTGTCTCCTATAGACAATGTCTTTAGACCTCGTTGTTGATGTTATCCATTTTGGAAGTTGTCTAATTTCCTTTGTATGGAAGGAAGAAAGAATCCTATTAATAAACAATATAAAGTAAATCCATTAAGTAAATCATAAAAAAAACGGGGTTAAAATTTTAATATAACTTGTATAAAAGGGAGGAGAGGAATATAACAATAATATAACGCTTTACCTCTTGCAATAATTAATAAAAAAAAATTTTATTTTTTAAAGCGTAGCGTTCGATTTAGTCGTACTGGCCCATTTATGATTTTCTTTTTTTGTTTTTTGTTTTTTCGTTTTAATGAAACAGCGTGCGTATGTATGTTCCTAAAATATGGCCATTGAAATGACCGTAATTTGTTTTTAGCTGTCGTTGTTATTGTTATTGTTATTGGCCGCATAAAAACCAGAAGCTCTTTCGGCTTTCGATAAAAGTAGATCGTAAAATGCTGATAAAATGATTTTAAGATCATTATTAACAAGTGATTTCAAAGCAAATGCCGCTTTAGGCCAACCATGAATAAAAAGGATTTTTGATTCTCAAAATTTAAGGGATTTTAAGAAATGATAAACCAACAACAGCAAGCATGTAACAACAAAAATAACCGATTTAGAAAGAAGAACATACATACGCCGTAAAATATTGAGAAAAAAAAATTACTTTTTTTCTTTAGAATCATATTTGATAACATAACTTAATTCTAATGCTTTCAATATTGAGAATATTAAATTTGAAAATATGAAAAATAAAATGAATTTTGAAAACTTTACTAAAAAGGATTTTATTTGTTTTATTTTCATATTTAGAAAATAATTCAATGAATTTGTTGTGCTTATAGTTGTAACTCTCTGTCGGTAACATAGAAAATATTTCGGATTCGAAGAATACAAAGTGGACATAGAAAATCAATTTATCAGTAAATAAAGAACTGCGTACAGTATTCCAGTTCTACAAGTTCCATGGGAGAAAATGTGTTTGCTTAAGAAACACAAGGAGGTAGTCTGAAGTATTAAGTGTGAAGGTAATGTATAGTGAGATGCTAACGATAAAATTTAAGGGCAACCCAAGTTCCATATGAGAACTTCTGGGCTTCTTCCTTATTCTAAAACAACTTCCATTAAGTTTTTTATTCGCATCATTTTTAATGCAAGTACTACTTCCGCTAGCCAAAGTTTTCTGTTTCATCTTTCTCCATCAAAGTATGTATAAATCGAACAACTTTCCATTTTTATAAATACTTCTGCATTCAGATTTTTTAATTCTTAATTCGATAGCATCATCTCATGATCCGAGTAGCATCATATTTATGTGAACAACAGAACACCTGATCATTTACCACATACATGTGAAGATAATGAAATTGTTTCTTTCGAATACCGTGACTTTATTTACTTCTATTTTAGTTTATAATCCTATCCTGATCTAAATTAAAGATCAAAACAAATCTGTTACTTTCGAGTAAAAAAAAAAACTTTGATTAGAAACAAAAAATTAATTCGAGTGCTTTGAATGAAATGCTCTGAAATGCTATGAAATTATAATCAAATTATAATTCAAGTCCGAATATGAATTACAGAAAACAAAAATCAAATGTCAGTCATTTCTGACCATACATCTGTCTGTTTGTCTATCTGTTAGTTTGGCGGCAAGAAAAGAAAAACCAAATCAAAAAAAAAAAAAAAAAAAAAAAAAAAAAAGAACTTGAATCACTTACAACTCCTCATACACAGATTCATCATAATAATATGGGCGGCTAATTTCTTTAATCTTCAAAATCTTGTGCATTTCTATTCCAACATTTTTTTTTTATTTTTGCCTTCATCTTCATCTTCTGCTTCTTCTTCTTCGTAATTTTCATTTCTATTTCATAGAGAGAGAAAGAGAGAGAGAGAGACTTTATCTGGCCACAATTACTCTTCAATTTTATTTTTTAGTCGTTTCTTTTGATTTTGTTGTTCTTGTTTTTCATATCTTTCTTCCTTTAAAATACTTAATAATGTCTGCAGAATAGTAAAACAACAATTACACCAACAGCAACAACAACAACAACAGCAACAATAAAAAAATCAGTTTCTTACAATAGCCGCTAGAAATGATTTGTCTGTTTGTCTGTTTGTCTGTCTGTCTGTTCGTACCTCCGCCCGCCCAACTGACGTTTTGTTGGAAGAAGGTATGACGGCTTTGTTTGCTTTTAAAAATCGAGTGTTAAAATAAGTAAAGAAGGCGGAAAAAAGGGGAAATAAATCGTTGAATGAATGTATGTATGTATGAATGTATGGATGTGAGAGCAGATTCATACTAAGTCGGGGATTGTTAAGAAAAATGTAACTGTAACAGCAGAAATACTGCCATGCCACGAGCGATAATTATTGACGGTAAGTGGCGCAAAGGAATGTATATGTTTGCGGCATTGCAAGGCAATTAATCCATTTGTGGCAAAATGGAAACTACAGACAGTCAACCAACTCTTGAGCAAAATCCATATGAAACATACTAAATTTTAATAGTTACAGTGACTTTGAGAATGACAACAACAGCAATAACTACAATTCATTGTACAAATGACAGTTTGCGGCAGGCAAGCATTCTAAAGATGCCACAAGTGTTTGGCGGCAAAACAGATTTGTTGTTTTTGTTTTTTGTTTCTGTTTCTGTTTCTGTTTTTTCTTTTGTTTTGTTTTTTCTATCTTCAAACTAGAGCAAGTAAACGGCATCATTATTTCACTACCATTACAACTCATTTCTTTAGTTATTTTCTAAATTATTTTCCATTTTCATTGCATGAGTTTCGTGCATGTTTGGAAAGTGCGTACGATTCATGTTGATAAAAATGTAATGTTAATGAAAAGAAGGAAACAAAAAAAGGTCAAATGCTGGCTACAAATTTCTAGTATAGGTTTCTTTTTGGTTCTCAATGGGGCTTTATTCACGGCCATCCATTAACTGTCACGCATAGTGAAAAGATTTTTAAGAATCTCCTCAGGTGCCGGTGGATAATCAATGACAATGCGATTCTTTCACGTGCAACTAAAATGCATTTTACGCACCCCTACTGCACAGTTGACTTGACGTTGAAAGTGAATATTTTAATTCTTGTCCTTTTGTGATATATAGAAAGCTTTCCTTGCTCAATCTAGGCTGACCATTGATCTCCCTAGCTCTCTTCTACTGAGCCAACAAACTACCTCTTAAATTACAGCGTTTCTTGCACACAAATCCATACATTTTAGTACAGTGGGCCACAGAGATATGGCCAAGAGTGTTGAATTCAACTCGAAATGAATTCGAAAGACCAAGCGAGTTAAATTAAATCAGCACGACAACAATAAAAACAAAAGGAAATTTAAAGGAACGATTTCTCAGATTTGAAACCGAGATTGTAGACGATTGAAAAATCAATAACATATGGACAATATGTACATATGTATTCTTTATGTGTTCACATTTTGACATTCTAGTCAGTAGTCATGATTCTGTTATGTTTGTTTGTATGTATGTCCAAACGATTTGTTTTGCTCCTGCCAAATTATGCCCACTAAACATTTCATCTTGTGTTTATGGTCAAAGACTTTAAAATTTCCTCTGCTGCTGCTGCAGCTGCTGCTACTGCTATTGATTGCGTTTTGAAACAATCGAATGAAAAACTTTATTTAATAGTTTTGAAATTTTCTTTGATGTTATTTTGTTATTGTTATATTGGCATTACTGTTTCTGTGTTGTTGTTGTTGTTATTATCGTAGTTATAGTAGTTGTTATTATATTATTACCAATGCAGTCGCCATTACTTTTGATCCTGGCATTCTATTGTTCCGTTTCAAAGACCACTATTATGTAAACAATCGGTGTCTTTGATCTTCTGGGCTTCAAAGCATTGCCGACATGTTTTATCTTTACCGCTCTACTATATTTATAAAGTTTGTTGTTAAAGAAATACAACAACTACAGCAATATCCATTGAAAAAAAAAATACCAACAACAAAAATAATTTCTGAGTCAATGATACAGATAATGACGAAGATCACATGACGATCATGATCTTCATGATCATAATGATAATGAAGAAGCTACAAAGAGATCCATTCAATCAAACAACCAACCAACCAACTAACCAGCCAGCCAGCCAGCCAGTCGGCCAACGAACCGACCATTAAACCAACAGTCTTCTTTTTAACTTTACCTATACAATACTGATTTTTTTTTCGTTTTTCCCCTTAAACCTCTAACCGTGACTTTATTTCTCGGGAGTTCAAGTTTAACCCCCCCCCTCCTTTTTTTTGTTATTTTTCGGTTGACTGATGTCTGACTTACTTACAACATTTTATTGCTGTTACTGGCTGTTGTAATTGTTGCTATTGCTTCAATTAAATGTATGTATGGATATGTGTGTATGTGTATGTATGTAGTTTAACAACATTATTTCCAGAGGCCAAACTTTGTACAACTCTGTGCGCGTGTCTCTGATTATTCTTGTAATTTATTGAAGTTTTAGGAAATGAAAATCGCAACTTGAAAAGATTGAAGCAAATGCTCGAAGCTATAAAATATAAAAAGTTCATGGCGCGCATATATTGATCTGTTAGAAGTGGTGACGGTAGTATTGTTAGTGTTTTATTTTGCTTATTTTTTAAATGCCTCGATTGTAAATTACGAGAAAATATTTCACGAATTAAACCGTTATAAGTAGATAGAAATAATTATTTGAAAACACCAGAACCGAAAGCGTATAAAACATAATATATCATCATCATTATCGTCATTATTGCATTACAATTTCAAATTCAATAGTTTTACCTCCATAATCTCTAATTACTCTTAACAGTTACAAATACTTCTTATTTCGAAAGCGGCTTGACCGATCACTCTGCTTTAATATCCACATCGGATTCGGTCATGAACTTGACTGCGAAAATTGTAATACCACACCCTGTAGATATCTGAGCGTACCTAACGAAATCCAGTATGCGTTCAAAATACAATGTAGTCAATTCGGCCATATTTGGAATTTTAAGTTCAGAAATGCTGATGTAGCCACTAGGAGATTACCTTCATAGACAAGTCATAGAAGTTCTGCTGACACCCAAACACACAGTCCTCTGCACTCTTTGCTTCGTAGAAGTAATAAAACGTTTACTAAGCCATGCCAGAGACAATAATTGTCAGAACCATCCCCCTTGAGCGCATTTATGATTTGAATCGCGAAATCAGCATGACGTCAGCGTGCTACCTTTACCCCAATCCAGGTTTCAAACAATTTTTATTAAAAACTTTTAATATGAGGATAATTTCAAATCACTCCTCATTTCAAGACAATGAAAAATTTTTGTTTATCTTTCTCATACTGTTGACAATTCAAAATATTGATCGATTACTTCAGCTGGCGATCGTACACAATAACAATAATTTTCTTTAGAATCGTTTAAGTACTTTATCGGCGAAAATGTAGAAAATAATAACAAAAAAAAAAAATAAAAGAAACCAAAATAATGTAAACATTTTAAGTTCTTCTCTTTTACATTTTTTTTTTAACCCTCCATTCTCTTTTATACGATCAATTATTATGTTTGTTATTATTTTGCACATTCTAAACAATGCCTTCCTTCATTAGCCAACGATGTGAATTATAAAGTTGAGAGCAAACCAATAAACATTGAGATGAAAAGAGAGAATGTGTTTCATTTCAAGCATGTTCCTGTTGATGGCAGTGGTGAGAACCTCTGTTTGAGAGGGATTGAACAGAGTGAGAGAAAGAGAGAGAGAGAGTGAGTACCTGTGTAAACTTATCACACATTTCAGTTATGATTTGATGTTTTTAACTTGAATCTGCCGAGATTCTTGCACGTGTGTACATTTATTTGTATATGTAAGCCTGTGTGTGCCAACGTGTATGTAACGTAAATTCATTTGCAAGAAGTAAATAAACAACGTTTATGTTGTTAAACACGAAAACTATCTTTCATTCCGTCACGATTAATCGAAGTGAATAGATGTGCGTTCGGTTCAAAATCAGTTCAAATCAACGTATTGAACAAAAACAAATTTTTAACGTTTCAATACATTTCTGTTAAATAGAAAACGTATTGATTTTTTTTTACAAGAACTTGCGGTTAAAGTTCTAAAATAAAAAAATTCGATTTAAAAGCAACCTGATTATTGTAATTTTATTAATTAATAATCAACAGATAAAATATTTAATTTTAATATTCTTTAAAAAAAAATTAAAAATTGAAATTAAGTGTCAAATTAGTGAGTGGAAAATAAAAAAAAGAAAATAAAAAAAAAATGAAACAAATCTTTACAAATGAATGCCTAAAGGAAATAAAAGATTTCTTAAGTTAAATATAGAAAAAAGGATATTTTACCAATAATAATTAATCGTAATAATAATAATGACGAGTGCCAGCCTAAGCACTGATGAAAATGTATGTCAATATCAACTACAAGAAGTAATTTCAAAACAACAAACAACAACAAAACGGATTAATTGTATTAATTCTAAGGTGAGTAATGAACAATTATCAGTGCCTACAGATAAAATAGAAAATATTTCACCTTGAATATTAACGAAGTTGGTTAATTACAAAAAGAATTACAAATTTATTGTCTTAAGATCAATCTAAAAGAATTTGAAAAACAATTTTTTGAACGATATATTTAAAGACCAAAGGTTCGACAGTAACCCTAAAAGGAAAAATAATTTCTAATGATGAATTTTGCATTGAGCATAATGCTATTTCTAGTATTACAATCGATTATAAAACGTGATACAATTAATCGCAAAGTCTAGGCTATAATTCGTTGAATAAAAGAGGCATCTCAACAGCCTTCAAAAATCGTATAACAACCACAATACAATGTGTTAGAAACTGCAATAAAAGTATGCAGAAGTGGGAAAACTGTACACAATACAAAATGTGGAAAACTGATGCATTCATATTCAATCAAAAATGTTCTGAGCGAATAAGCTTGTATGAATATCAAAATGAAGGTGCGTTATTATAATGAACTTGAGATGTTTTTCTGCATAGAATTGGTCCATTACAAAATGACCAATTTTGTGTTCAGAGACATTGTATGAGATGTAGATATTCCACATGGCAATATCAACACAATAATTATCTCAAACAGACATCTAAACGTGTGAAACATTGGCTTATTGAAAATGAAATCGAATTCTTGAAGTGTCCAGTATTGAAATCTGTCTTCAATAAGTATGAAAAATTGTCAAGCAAAGAGTATTACGACGAAAATAATTTTTAAAAATTTGTTAAAGCTACAGAGCAAAGTTCTATTAACAAGTCTTACGTACTTTAATATTGTGTGTTTTCAATTTATTTTTCGTTAAAAATGTTAAATTTGTTACAGATAAGTTAGAGAGTGCATTATTTAGAACAGTGGAGTAGTAAATAAAAATAAATAAATCTGTTTTAGAAACTGATGGCAGGATATGATTGTATTAACGTTGACAGTAACCCTAAACAATACTCAACGAAATGGTGCCCAACGATATTTATAATACTTTCAAAGATTTCATTCGATATACTTTCTTATCTTTTTTGTTTACCTATATGTATATTATTAAAAAATTCTTGTGTTGTAGCTGAAAAACTGCGCTAACTATGTAAGTTATTTCCGCTTTGACTAGAAATTTCTCATCCCGTCAGGCAAAAATTTTGTAATTTGTTATTTTATTAGAGCATCTAATTCACACTTCATTTATTTTCGGTCTGACGATTTCTAATACTTTACCTGTTGATTAGTTCTTGTTATACCTATCTATCTATTGTTCGCTTTCTCTATAGTTTCGTTATTGTAATTTGATCATTGTTTACCCCTACCCGTTCTTTCTTCAGTCAGTGCAATTCTTGTTTATCGTAATTTCTTTGTTCTTTTGTTATTATTAATTACTTTAATTTATTTTTTGTTTATAAGCAACTGGTATTTAGTCCCGTTGTTAGGCTTACATCCTTAAGTGATTTAAGTTAAAAAAATAAATGCGATAAGAGGCGAATATTATCGTCACACTTTAAATATTTCAAATGCTGGTTAAGTCTCCAATTTATGCATTTACTGATTCTGTATGATAACATCGAGCACTTTATTGAATAGTAGTGGAAACTCCATATAAAAGCTATTATTAAGTATAAAATCATACATTTTGAGGATTGAATCTCAGTTTTTATTCGTCCTGTACAACAATTTTAGATTAAGTATTATCGATCGAATGCTTCTATTGAATATGTTCTCACAATGATAGTTTGGCTATCCATTTCACCTGATTCCGACAACAATACACAGTTATAAACAAAGTATTTATACATAGTATACCATCCACCCATGCCGCCTGCATGTACTTCATGTAAAGAATTTAACATGAAAAATAACAACTCTAAGCTTTTGCTATAAAATTTGTATACCTACTCAATTACTTAAGCACCATTGAGTCTATTAGACATTGTTTATAAATACAGCAGGCTTATAAGTTTCTTTCTTAGGAAAACCGATTTATTTAATCGCAATGAGTAGACAAATACAATTAATTAATGATCAGATTACAAAGGCACAGTCACAGCCACAGCCACAGTCACAGCCACAGCTCACAGCTTAATTTCAAATTTAACTAAAAAGCTCATAGGCAGTAACAATAGTTTATTTTATTTCAATTATTGTTTTTCTGTTTTTTTTTTAATTTAAAAATAAAAATGTTAATTTGATTTTGCTTCAAAAGACTTTTGAGCCGATCGAGCAATCGATAACTTTATAGCAGCAGTAGTAAAATAATAATAATTAAGTCTAAAGAATTAAAACCAAAAAGAATTAAGGGAGAACGCAAATAATAATAACAATAAACAACATCAAGCAAGCAACCAAACAACAACAATAGAGCTAACAACAACAATAATAATAATAAATCTAAAGAAAAGCACATACTACTAAATGATATTATCGCAGTCATAAAAATTAGGTAGCAGATCCCTTAAATTATAATCAATTTAAAAGAATCCGCACATACTAAACATTTCGCGTGCAACATCATCATAAAAACAACACACAACTAAAAAGCAACAAAAACAAAACAAAAAACAAAAAAACAAAAACGCTAACACAAAGTGGACGCCGCATTTGGAAAAAAGAATAAAAATTTTAAAATAAAAATAAAAACAAAAAACAAAAACAAAAGCATTTCAGGCGAATAAAGTATTGTATGACGGAACAGACGAACGTAAACATATGAACGAACGTACCGCGGTTATGTTAACCAAACCCAAAATGCCCAAATTCGTTCGTTCGTTCGTTCATTCGTTGCCGAAAACAACGTCATACACATGCAAAAGCTCAAGGAAGAGAAAAACAGAAAAACAGAAAAACCGTCATCAATTGTGGTGAATACAACAGTAAGAAACAATGAAACTGAAGTTTATTTGTCTCGTTGTACGATTTTATGACTACAAAACAAAAAACAAAGAAAAAACGAAAAAAAAAAACACAAAACTGAGGGAAAAAAGGTTAAAGCCAAAAAGGCAACAACACTAAGTGTAACCAACAACTATCCCACTCGAGCAGCCAGCCAAACAATTCAACCGAACTGAACCGAACCGACCAAACAACCATACCCAGCCGTTCAGCCGACAGCGATAGCAGCTACTGTTTACCGCCAAAGAGAAGATCAATGGGCGCATGCGCCCATTGATATATACGACAACCGTAAAGATGATGACGACGATTACAATGACGAGAAGCTTTACTACATTTACGAGTATTTACGTTCTCTTTACTTTTTCATCGTCATCATCATCATCATTATCATCATGATGATCATCAGTGCCAATGGTGGAGTCTTTTCTTGCACTCATGGCTTTCTTTTAATAACACAGCATGACTATGTATAAAATGCATTCGAAATACGTTACAAAAAAATGTACCACATAACAGACCTTTAAAGGAATACTTCAATTGATAATTTAAACAGAACTATGCATGTGCCCACTATTTGTTTTTAGTTTAAAACTTTAAAAGCAATAGCAATAATGCTTAACATTTATTATGATAAGAGTTTGAATATTAATTGTTTTATAATATGTTTTAAAAGTTAAACACATAATTAAACAATTAATACTTTTACATATCTTTTCATTTTAACAGCCAGTCAGTCAAGCTTTTTTTTATGTTTTTGTGCTTTAGCATGGAGCAAGCAGCACTTGAAAGGAAATAAAAACTTAAAAAATTTTAAAATGTTTTACGAGACCGTTTCATCTTCACGTACTCCAGAAAAAAAAGAAAGAAAAAAGAAGAAGACAAAACATTAACAACAGCAACAGCAACGGAACAAAACAAAACAAAAGCAAACTAACCGATATTAAGTGCATACATATATTGTGGTGCACTACCTGTAAACATTTTCAAAAATTGCCACAAGCACCATAGAAAATAACAACAATAACATGAAAACATCTTTAAGGAAATGAAGAATTACGCGGCGGTCAAGCCCGACTAATTGACACTGTACTTACTTACTATGTATGTATGTATGTATGTATGTATATGTGGATCAAAAGTGAACACTTAATAGTTTACACATGTAAATTACACTAAAATTCTGTATTTAATTTGCTTCAAAATGTTTCTTAGCTGTGCAGTATGACTTAGAATGTTTTGGGTTGTCATTTGAAATATCGTCCCAAATGTTTTGCACTCTTGTTGTAAGTTCTTGGAATAGTTTATAATAACCAGTTATCGTTTCGATATACGGTATATCAACCAAACTATCACTGAAAATATTCCTCTCCCATGCAAATTCAAATACAAAATACATCATAGTGAGCCATAAATTTTTTCCAATTGCCCTGAAGGCCGTAGAACCGACAAATTCAAGTTATCTACAACAGGCTGAGGCGGGACGAATGTAGTCTGCAGAGATTCAAATTATATTCAGTCGTGGTAGAATAGCTGCTGTCAAAAGAAATTTAGACTGGACCTGCTGACGGATAATTAATATCCACCTTCGCTCCCATTTGAAATTGCTTGTAAACGCTTGTCAATGTAGGGCATTGCAAAAAGCAAAACCCGACTGAGAGGAAGAACGGACCACAACAAAGGCTCAAATAAAAGAAATTTTTTTTTTTGAGAAAAATCATCCATAACTCAGCATTAAATTTTATTTCAGCAGTTAAAAAGTACAATCGGGTTGGCTTTCTTATTTAACATTACCTTACCGGCTAAGTTATAACAATCAGCAACGGCAACGGCAACAACAACAATAACAATAATAATAACAACAGAACCACAGATCCAGTAAACCAAAACTAAACCATACCCTAATGTTGTTGATGTTTTTGTGCTCTTTTATTTTTTTGTTATTTTTTTTTTTTTTTTGTTTTTGTTTCTTTCTTCTTTGCAACATGCCGCCACAAATAAGCGGCAAAATACAAAGTAAAAAACGGCACGGGCTTAGCGCGTTCAGCTTAAGTTTTATCTCTTCATACACACAGCAACAGAAACACACACAAAATATACTTTTTAATTTTGTGTCTTTTTTTTCTTTTTCTTTTTTTTATTTTTCTTTTTTGGTTATTAGTATAGTCGTCATTGTTGTTGTTGTTGTTGTTGTTGTTGTCTCTGCTGTATCATTCTTAAAATACGTTGAAACCAGATGGACAGACATCGGACAGACGGACTTTTAACGAAACTCCTCTCGTTATACGTACGCATGCATACACACACGCACAAATACATACGTATTTTAGCCACTATAAACGCGATTTAAATTTTTATTGTACTCGGGGTATTATATTTTTCCTGGTTTTTTTTTGGTTGTTATTGTTGTTGTTGTTGTAATTTTATAGTTGCTAGTGTTGCACGCCACATTTTGTATGCGAGTGTTTGCTATTAAACCTTAACGTTGATTTTTTTTTTTGTTTTTTAAAGAAATTTATCAGCTTCCGAATTACCTGTTTATTTATGATCAATTCGAGACTACTTTGTATTATGAAAATATGCAAAAGGATCTGCTTTTTATTTTCCACTTTTTTTTTGTTTTTCTTAGCCTTGAGCTGGTTTTTGCTGAAACATTTCAAATGAACGAAATAAAATTATACTTTTTCTTGGATTTTGTTTTGTTGTTGTTTATGTTGCTTTTGTTTTCAATACTGATGCTGCTTTAGGAAATTCTTAAGAAGAACAGAAGCAGTCGGTCAGTGTCGGTGCCAGTGTGTATTTGCTCAGAATTGTCGAAAACAGGTGTTATTTTAGGTCAGTAATTATTCGACTGGTTTTCCAGGATTAACATGAAAAATTTTAAAAACATACTTAAGTTAAGCTACGTTTCAAAATGTATATAAAATTGTTAATTTTGCAAGCGATTTAAAACTTTACTTACCATAGTTCAAATCAAATACGTATCGGAATCACGTATGAGAGATGTTGTACAAACCGTTAACCAAACCTTTCTACTTGAGAGACCTCCATTTAGTAGAAACATAGCGGTGTCATATCAATAAAAAATTAAAGTTGTGCAGCCAAATAAGCCCTAGAATAAGAGGTTTACCATCTGTCGTTGACTAGAAACAATGCCATCTGTGAACATGTATTTGATGAAAATAAGAGCAAATTTTTGTTGATTGAGTCCTAGTCTATCTCAAATAGCATTCTACCAAGCATTCCTTATAATGTTCATTATTGATGTCATCCTCATTAGTGCGCACCACAGTGGACTAGTATTCATAAAATTTGATTCAATCATGCATAAAGTATTCCAAAAAAATCTTTCTATTATTTCTTTCTGGCATAATTATATGAAATATGAAGCAATTTACAATACTCGTTAAAGTCCCAAACTCTGAATTGAACGCAAAAAACGTTTCAATTTGATTATTTGATTTGAAACAAAAGACAAAATTCTACTTACTGTAGTACATTTGAAATATATACATCCATACATACATATATACATACATATGTATGTACATACAGATGTATTAAATATTTAAAGGCGATATTATTTAAAGGTGATACAGGAACTAGTTTCGATAATTTATGGTAAATCTCTTTAGGTTTAACTTTTTTATTTTAATTTATAAATGGATTCCATTATTAACACGAGTAGCATTTTATGCTATCAAAACTTAATTTATAATAATATTTTTTATGTATTTTTTATGTTCTGCTATTTTAAATTCATTTAAATATTCAATTCGATTCCATCAAATGCCCGAACAAACAAAACA
>QOCX01000235.1:292678-304171 GCA_005959815.1 Sarcophaga bullata
AAAAATAAAACATTTAAATAAAATTTCTTAATTAACTCTTAAATATAATAAATATTGTATAATAAAATGTATACAAATTTTTTTTTAGACTCATAAACACTAAAAACATTCAAATTGTTTGGGCTTTGATTTTTACCGTCATTTTACAAGAAATACAGCAACAATATCCAAAAAAAAAAAATAAACTTAAACTTAAACGGCGTACAAAAATAAAATCAGCAAAAAAAAACATATGAAGAGAGGTTATAGCCTGAAGAGATTTTGAATATGAAAGCGAAATAAAATTAAAAAAAATATATTAACGTAGACCTCTTAGTTTGAAACAAACAAATTCGTTACCTGATTTACTTTGATTTAAATAAAATTCAAATCAATTTCTAGCACACATTTCATTCAATTGATTTCATTCAAATCACTACCGAATTCAGACACAGCGCCAACGATTAAAATATTGATAAAGCAAGGCATACAAATTAAATTCAATTAAATTAAGCCGCCTCTGTTTTTTTTTCTTTTTTTTTTTTAAATAGCTACCGCATTAACAACAACACCACCAACAATAACAAATATTAACAACCATCACTAACGTAAGCAATAACAATAAAACCAACAATAAAAATCCAAGAAAAATAACCGTTTTAAGGGCCCCGCCGCCACCTCACTCGTTCAACGATCAACCAAAACAAAAAAACAAAAAATTTAAGTTTAAAAGAATTTTTAAAATTATTGGTATTTATGAATTTTGTTTTTATTTCTTATTTTTTTTTTCAAAATTTTTAAAAATTTTAGTTTCCTCTCCATTTTGTTTTTGCAAAATATTTTTGTTTTTTTTTATTATTTACATTTTAAAAAACACAAACACACACTCATTCATTCAAAAATTGTAACCGTTTTTTTTTTCTTTTTGTTATTGTTTTTATTTTTCGCCGTATTTACTTTTATATGCCGTATACTATCTGTCATTGCGTGTGAAGTTTACCGCCTATTCTTAGCATTCTGTACCATTTCACAGAGATTGTAACTTTGTTTCGCTCAATGAATTGTGAACAATAATGATGAGATTTTTAATGAGTCTCTTAAAGTTCTATTATGTACATACATACATACATTACATACATATGTACACATATTGGCAATTTGTTAAAGTGGTTGCTTTTTATTATGTTTTCAACAAAATTAGATTGAATTTAAAGTAATGCTTATAGCTCATGAACACTTAGTATCCCAGACCAGTCTCTATTTAATCCTATCATTATCGAAAGACTAGAAACTTTGAAATCAAGGACCGTAAGCCTTGATGATGACATCTAATAACTATAATTTAATAATTAATAAACAAACGTCTATTTAGACATGAACGAACTTTTTAATTCATAAGTCTAACGAACGAAACATAATATGCACTTGAGTAAAGCATCTTATGCACATTATGCAGCTCCATTTGTTAACCGGCTGTTGAGCTACCACAGGGGCAGCTGAAGTAAAGTAGCACATATACACACATATTTAAACCAATGTTAATTGATCTGTCACTTAACCTAGCTCGTACTAACTATTCGCCATGATAACTATTCTTTTTTTAAATCCTTAAGGAGGCACTCTTAATCTTCTGTACTTTAGAACAAAATTGTGTTGAAAAAAATCAATTGATAATTCTTAAACCATATGAGCAGTACGCCACATAAAAATATGTAAAATTGTTAAGCGTACATTGAGCTGTCACCGCAATCCGGGTAGTGTGTTGTACTATAGCACCGAGTTCGATGCTCAGTTCTAATAATATGAAAAGAGAAATATTTTATCAACATTATGACAGGCGATAAGCGCTGAGAGCCCCTAATGAAATAGAGAAAAGCTTCTCAAATCTGGCTTACGGGGTCGACGTTAAACTGTAGGTCCAGCCTTACAATAGAGCTAGTATGTAAAAGTAAGTGAGAATTCTAACAAAAGAAATGTGACGGCAAATAGAAATTGATGTTATGCTGATGTTTTTACGCTAAATTTGTTGTTAAGCTCTAAGGAATGATTGATGATCGATAGTTTACTGAGAGCCAAACGGTAATTACAGCAGTAACGTTCTGATCATAAAATATTTCAATCTTTATTCAGATTAAAGAAAAAATAATTTAAGTTTATTAATTTGGGTGTTTTCTTTATAAATGAGCAGAGTGTACATACATATTTAAATCTGTAAGAGATTTGTGTAATTAGCGCACTGTCTCTTAATCAATTTAACAGATGTCTTGCAATGCAAACTAATTGTTGTATGCATTTATAGATAGCACCCCAATATAAATAAAATGTTTGTAAACAAAACACGTTTTACATCAATTTAGCAGCACCTCCACCGCCGTTAAAACGCAACGACTGAGGCTGATTTAAAAATATCTATTGATGTCAAAAGTAAATGTAACTGAAAAGGGTTGACAGAGAGAGTGAGAATAGGGAGAGAGAGAGAGAGAGAGAGGGAGAAGGAAGATAAGGGGAAAAAAGAGCGTAATGGTTATTGACGTTATCGTTTTTCAATGATTTAATATTGTTAATAAAAATTTAAATTAAAATGATTTATTAAAGGCGCGGTATATTTGATTTCATTTTATTTTATTTTTTATTTTGTTTGTTTTGCTTTATTTGTTCAAACTAAGCGCCATTTAATTACATGCCTAAAAGCCATCAAAAGATTTATAGATCAAAGAGTAGTTAGTGCCCCGGTGCTAGTAATTTTTAATTTGTTTTTATTATTATTGTTGCAGCTAAAAAGCGGCAACATGAAAAAAAAAATACAACAGAAAAAACTTTTTAAATCAACTCAAGAAAACAAAAAAAAAAAAAACTTGATTTACTACAAATAAATAAATAAATAAGACAGACTTATACACTTTACCTCTCTATTGATTTTGTTTCCCCTTACGCTTTAACGCTCGTTCGTTCCTCACTACTTACAGACAGTCTGCTTTGCCATTTATCTTAGCGTCTGTCACTTTGTCATGTATTGGAATGTTGTAAATGACAAGAGGAAACTTGTTTATATCTTTTCAAAAGGGTAATTAAAATGTCACAACACAGCGCAACACATCAATATTAGGGGCGGGAGTAAAATTAGCCGTCACAAAACAGAAACTGCTAACATATGAATGAAAACGAATGTGGGGGAAATCAGTGGGTGTTGGTTGTTAACAAAATAAATTGTTATTAATCGATTAAATATTATTTTTTTTCTTAACTTTTTTTTTAATTTTTAAACAAAGTTTCCAACAAAAACCTCAACTAATAATAATAAATTTAAAGGAAAAAAATAATCAAATATTTTTTACTGCCAATTTAAAATCGATTTGTTTAAATGAAAATACGTTTCATTATTATTGTTCATTCATTAACAATGAATGAAGTGTGCTTGTCTTTATGTCCTATGGTTAGATTGATTTTTAAGTATTATTCCAATTCAAATAACAATGTATGTATGTAGCTTTTTGTCGCTATTTACATATTTTTAATATATTATTTGCTTAACAAACATTTAACATACGGACATTTTTTGAATTATTCTTTATATTCTTTTCTCCCACTCTTTCCCTAACTATCTCCTGCTCCATCACTCTATAATTTTTTCTCATTGTCAGTTATTATTTGGATAAATTTGTTGGCAATAAAACAAATGTAAAACAGCAACAAATTTGTAAAAAAAAAAAAAACACTTTTTCATTGTTATTTTTTGTTGTCTCATCTTGACATCGTCATCGTTATTCTCAACAGTAAACAAAACCAATATTATAAACATTGTCATCTTCCAGGTTACCAGATGGTTTTAAAAAGTAAAACTTATTTTTTTGAGCAATGTGTCATTATTAAATTGTGTCTTTGTTTTTAATATTTACAATATCAATAACAATATCAATATTGTTGTAAATGACCTACATTACATTGCTAGGCACAATTCGCTCCAGAAATATAACGATTTTATTGACAAATAAAACTTATAGTCCATTAGTGTTTAGACGTTGTATGGTATCTTAAACATCATACTATTTTTTCTATCAATTTTTATTCAAACAGTTCCCATGCATTGTCTGTAAAAACTTTCGTCAAATGACCTTTCGATTGCGAAATGTTTTTTTTTTTTTGGCACGAAATATTTGTAAAAGAAGAACATTATCAGAACCATGAACACTATTTAAATTTTCAGTCATTATTAGGGCTGGCATTTATAACAAAAAAAAAATTGTCAAAATGTTACTACAAAACCGGCAACACCACTATGGAGTTAGTTGTTGTACTCTTTTATTTTTGTATGTACAAATAAAATTATCTTCTTGTTTTTTCTTTTTCATCTTTTTAATTTTTCACCATCATCTTCATCATCATCGTCTTACTTTGTTGTTGGTTTTTTTGTCATCATCGTCAACATTGGTTGGAGTCGGTAAAATGTCTTTGATCTTTATCGCAAAGCTTCTTGCTCGCATTTTGATCAAAGCAAGTTTTTCCGACCAAGTGTGGTAGTAGAGTCACAGAATAACAACAGCAACAACAAAAATAAAATATAATACTAACACAGATAACAACAAACAAAAACAAAAACAAAATTATAACATATACACGCTTACAATATACACATATTAAAAACAAAAACAATCAAATAAGAACTACTTCTATAAATAACAACAACAATAATAATAATAATAATAATTTAAACAAGAATAGCCAAAAACCAAGTTATAAACAACAAACAAACCAATGATGTTGATGTCGAGCGAGTCTACGTTCAAACCTGTGTAAGAATGCTGTAAAATTTTATTAATATGTCTGAAAAACTATAATATGAGGGTGGATAAATAAGTCTGTGAAGAATTGGAATTTTCCACCCATATCTTGAAAGAGCAACCGACAATTGTCGGTGAACTTATGTTAAAATTAAAATAAATTACGTTAACAAATCTATGTTTTACAGCCAGGTCTGATTAGGTTACGGGATTAGTGCAAAAATACGGATTTATACAACTATTCTCTGGATTGAACACCGAATCATTATTTTCCGTTTTCAAAACTTAAGAAATGGCTCTTTGGTAAGATATTTAATTCCACCGATGAAATATAAACACACAAACAAAAATATGTTTTAATTAGTCAACAAGTCTATCTTATTTATTGAATGAGATTAAAAACTGGACATTTGTTGAAAACTTAGATGAGGGTTTGTTCAAAAAGGTGTATGTATATAATTCACTTGTAAGGTGGCGGCCTTAATGGCCTACCCTCGTAAAAGTCATACTTGGATATATCCAAATGATAAACTCTTTTTTGTTTAATTTATCGCAACAGAAGCTAAAAATCTCCTTTAATGTTCGACTGACTAACTGACCTTTAATTTAAAAAGTCGTAACATTTTTACAAAAATCTCGCTCCTCTAACAAATGAGTTTTTCTACTTACAATAAATAATGAATCTATTGACAACATCGACGACGAAAGTCAATTTAAACAATGCTGGATCTAAGCAATTACGAAGCAACTCTCTTGTAACAAGCATTACCGAGTCTAAAACTGATCGATAATGATGTCACTCCCTTAGAACATTAAGCTCATTTTCTTATCACCAATTTCACTCACCTTTTGCACTAAGTATCTATCTACCTACTGTAAATTAATTCTATCCGAACAGCAACTATTAATTTGACTTCATTTTAAATATAATTTTAAACATTTTAAGAAAATTTACATATTTTGGCATCACGAAAATTAATCTAACCTATTGCGCTTGATAGCTAAAAACGTCACTATATAGTTCGTAATCAAATACAAATAAAGAAAAGTTTACTTCAAGAAAGAATCCTCTGTCCATTCCTTTTTTAAAACCGTAGTCGTGTCATGATCTTCCACCTTAATATTATTCCCTAAAAACGCCAAAAAATAAAAATTGATGTGGCATCACTATAATATTTCCCTAAAAGTGTGATGAGTATTGTTTTACACTTTGATGTGTTTTTTTTTTTACTTGTGTGGTGATTTTTAATAGAATATGCTGAACTCTATGCCATCTAAATGAAATTCACCTTGAAAACATTATTACTTATTGCATGGCATTACTGGTGGTGAGTTGATTAGGTTTGTGCCTGGAATAATAAAAATCTTTTAATCAAAATAGAAACTAGACAGCACTCTGATGTGTACATTATAAAATGTTTAAAAATCTTTTCAAAATCTCGAATTACGATAGATGTTGATAAGAAGGAGAAAAGTTAACAGTTTTTCAAAACATTATTAATAAAAAATGTCCTTAAAACTGCAATCAAAAACGTTCATATGCTTAGTATAAAGTTTCAAAGTATGCTGAGTTAAGGTATTTACAATTACAATACAATATATTTGTTTTCTCACAATATCGTGGACACTGTGCTGCCATATGTAAGTAATTTACATAAATAAAAATCAAATTTAAAATTTCATTACTGTAATCGAAAATAATTTTTTTAATATAAATTATTATAATTTTGTAATAAAAAGTTAAGATGTAGGCTAATCATACAAATTATTATCTTTTATTATTGCAGACGCAAGTTCTTCTTAGTTCGTCATTCCAAAAAACACCATCAGATCTATTGTATCAAATGGATTCCACAAGTGTGTCATGCAGCTGTCGAAAGAGAGTGTATTTTACAACTTTGGCAATACAGAATATATTATACGTACTGCTGCTGGTCATACTGTTACCGTTATTGTACAATAACAGCATTTTAGTGGTTAGAGCGGCCCCCTACCCCCACCAAAGTGATTCTTCGTCTTCTTCGCCAGAAGCAGCAGATCTTGTGGAGAAGACGTTAGCCTCCCCAAACGCGATTAACTCTACAATTTTACTAGAGTTGCAGCAGCAAAGTCTAAAGACCAATTCTTTATATAGTCCATCGTCTACATCGCCACCATCTTCCATATCCTACGCAGAACGCCATAGTAGCAGAGCCTTGAAAAAGGCCTGGCTTTCTAATCGGACGATAGTGTGTAACGATGGTACAGCGGCCGGTTTCTATTTGCGTAAAAATCCCAATTCAAAAAAATGGATTGTTTTTCTGGAAGGCGGCTGGCACTGTTATGACGTGAAAACTTGTCGTGCTCGTTGGAATAGACTAAGACATCTAATGACCTCCACAGATTGGCCAGAGACCAGAGATGGCAAGTTTTAATAATTACTTGAAATACATTTTTAAATACAATTATTAACCTCATCATTTTTTTTTTAGTTGGTGGCATTTTATCTGCCTCACCAGAAGAAAATCCATACTGGCATAGTGCCAATCATGTTTTGGTACCCTATTGCAGTAGTGATTCCTGGTCAGGGACAAAGGATACTTTCGAGTCTAATGAGTTCAGTTTTCGCTTTATGGGAGCATTGATTTTAAAGCAAGTCATAGCCGATCTGATACCCATGGGTCTGGGACGTGTGCCAGGAGCTGAGTTGTTACTTGTTGGCTCTTCTGCCGGTGGCTTGGGGGTAATGCTAAATTTGGATCGTATAACTCAGTTTTTGCAAGAGGAACGTAAACTACAAGTCATGGTAAGAGGTGTCAGTGATTCTGGTTGGTTTTTAGATCGAGAACCATATACACCTTCGGCAGTGGCCTCTAGTGAGGCAGTACGACAAGGTTGGTCTCTCTGGAAAGGACTACTGCCGAAAATTTGTGTAGAGCAGCACAAGTCAGAACCCTGGCGTTGCTATTTCGGCTATCGCTTGTATCCCACTTTAAAAGGTAACGTGGTATACCATTTACAATGTCCTTTCGGTTTTATAAATAGTTTCCTTCATATTTTGTTTACGTTTACAGCTCCTCTGTTCGTCTTTCAATGGTTATTCGATGAGGCTCAAATGAGAGCTGATAATGTAGCCGCTCCGGTAACTCCTCACCAGTGGAATTATATACATGCCATGGGCGCCGCTTTACGCTCATCTCTGGATAATGTTACTGCTGTTTTTGCCCCTTCGTGCATTGGTCATGCAGTTCTATCGAAACGTGACTGGACCAGCTTAAAAATCGATGACATTTCATTGCCTACTGCTCTTCGATGCTGGGAACACTCTACACGGCCACGCAAAAAACGTCATAATAATTTAAAACGTGCCACAGAATCGACACTCATCAATAAAGCGGACAACAATAAGAGACGTCACGAAAAGCAACACAAAGAGAAACAACGTGACAAAAATAGGAAAAAGAACAGCAATAGCAGCATCAGCATCAGCAACAATAACGGAGAAAAAAAACGATTGACCAAAGCCGAAAGAGAAGAACGCAAACGTCTGAGGCATGAGCAGCAAAAACGGCGGGAAGAACGTCGTAATCGCCGTAAAAACAATATGGTGGCCTATCATGAGAGCAATCTGACAAATTCTCCAGGCTTGACTGATAACTCTACCGTTGTTGGTCGCACACAGCAACAGCGCAACAATAAACGCAAACGTAACGAGGAGGATAAGAACAAAAGATACCAAAAGCAGAAGAGACGTCAGCGTAAAAGAAAAGAGCATAATGCTGCTGAAACAGAACAACCGGAAAGGGAATTGCAAAAGGAGCAACCTTTAGCGGATAATGTAGAGAAACGTAATAACAGTTCCAATAAAATCAATAGACGCAGTGGTGTGCCCCGAGTACCCGAAAGATGTTCATTACGGCTACTTGAACGTTGCAGTTGGCCTCAATGCAACCATTCATGTCCGACTTTAACGAATCCGGTAACTGGAGAAGAAATGCGATTTCTCGAACTATTAGCATCCTTTGGTTTGGATATTGAAGCTGTTGCAGCAGCTTTGGGCGTCGATATGCAAACCCTTAACAATATGGATCGCACCGAATTGGTCAATATGTTAACGCAACAGGTCAGCTGATCAAAACTTCAACACTCACACTAAGAGAAAGAGAAAAATTAATGGTAGAGAATACTTCCTAAAAGTGGTAAAAGAAAAACCCCACATGGAATTTTAATGCCACAGTTAAGCAAACAAAAATACTCTAAGCCATTAGAAAATATTTATTTTCAAAAGGATTATAATCTTTTCATTGACTTTTAAAAAGTTTATTGTCATTGCTGTACATATTGTAAATGATTACTAATTAACCTAAAAGCATAGGTACTTAAAAGTTCAAATTAGTTTTATAAGTTTATTTAAGTAAGTTTTCTAATTAGAATGAACAGTGTAAATAGGTTTAAAACGATAGAAGAATTTATCTAGAAATTTTAGGCAGCTTTTAACTTTGTGAGACAACTATCTATAAATCTGAAAAATTGAATTCGAATATTAAAAAACACAACAACTAAAAACTGTACTATATACATATATGAATACATATAATTAAAAAATATACATGTATGTATATAAAAAAAATAGACAAGAAAAATTTCAGAATTGCTATTGAGGAAATTCTATTTCCGACTATGTCACTCAGACGAATTGTGAATACAAATTCAAAAATCTTTACCTGGCTTATGTATTGTTAGTTTTCAATTTAATAGAACTCAAGTTTTCAAAATTATTCCAATTGCTATTGCTATTGCTATTGCTATTGCTATTGCTATTGAGTTAGACTAGATTTTCATCTAGCAGGATAATTCAAATGCAATGAAGGATTGAAATTTCTCACTAATATTAAGTGCTGATTATTTCATTCGAAAGCTTTACTTTTGCATAGAATTTATAAATTTAGAGTGATTAAAATTTAATTAATCGTTCAAATGATAACTGTTTTTAAAAGTTGAAATGGATGATGAATGAAATGACTTGTTAAGAGTATAAAGAAAATAAATTTTAAATAAAATGTGTTGTATAGATAAATATAAGTTAATTGCTTATTATTATAAGAAAATCGAATAATTAAACTGTTACTAAAACTGTTTTTTATAATTTATTTTATTTATAAAAAAAATCATAATAACTATATCAGCCCCTCTTATTAAGTTTAACCACAAAATGCAACACACAAGACTGTTTATTGTTACAATATTAGAAGATAGATTTTTATATATAAAATCGAATAATACAATATTATATATTTATACTGTATATGTGTATAGTATATAGCATAAACTAACACAGAAAGGAAAAGACACATATAATAACACTATACAATACTTACATCGTTTTAAATACATACAATACATGCATACAGTTTCAGAACCTACCTCATCTATTATTCTTTTTTTTATAATTATTGATAATAAGAAATTGTTGTTGATTTTGTTTTAATTTTATAATAATAATTATTTTTTTTATATTTTTTTTTTTATTAAACATACGTACATACATGATATGTATGTACGGACATTGTGTATTAACATTTTATGCTATAAATGAACAAACCACATACATAAATCGTCCAAAACACTCATTTATATTTATTAGTTCGTTTAGTTTTAATACAAAAATTCATCACTTATTCTTAAATTGTACAAAGAAGAAATAAAAAACAAAACTTTTCTCTCACTCATAATGCCTGTTACCTATCCGAAATGCTTGTTGGATATGTGCAATGGCGAAATGCTTTATATATCCGGTACAAATATTAACATTGCCAATTACTTCCTTCCATATATGTATGTATACTTTGACATTAAGAGCTAAAAAAATTAAAAAACAAATAAAAATAATAATTAGTTAATAACGATAATAATTATAATGAATAAAAATTAGAATGATAATAATGAAAAACAGTAACAAATATGTTGTACCTGTACTAACAATTACAATTTTACACTCATACAATTGAACAAGCTCTACTCACATATTCATATACATACATACCTATCATACATACATAGACAATAATACATTCCCATATTTTACATACATTCATTTCCAAATATATACATACATACATACATACATACATACATTGTAGAATTTCGTTCATAAATAATATGGGAATATATTTTATTAATTCTATTTCTTTTTTGTGTATATTTATTTAAATACTTTAATTAAAATTGTTTTTATAAATTATTTTATCTTTAGTTTTAATTTTATTAATTTATAAATTATTGTTATTCAATTAAAAAGAAAACTAAAAAAAAAAAACAAAAACAAAAACAAAAACAACGGCACTAAACATTAAAACTAATATTAAAAGAAAATTAAAAATAAAAACAAAGTACAATTTTCAATTTTAAACAAAACATATATAAAGGGTAATCCTTTTTTTGTATTTGAATTAAATACACATACATACATACATCCATACATATATACATTAATGTAAATATATAAACAGATTGTG
Source organism: Sarcophaga bullata (assembly GCA_005959815.1). Classification (NCBI taxonomy): domain Eukaryota; kingdom Metazoa; phylum Arthropoda; class Insecta; order Diptera; family Sarcophagidae; genus Sarcophaga; species Sarcophaga bullata. Next base: position 303,930 of record QOCX01000235.1, read on the forward strand.
TAATAATAGCGGTTGAGCTATGTTTGAATATAGGATGATCACAAGGCTCTACTCTTGGCAACATTTCTACTCATTGGTTCCAGATTCGAGAACGTCGTATTGCACGACACCTTCCTGGTCTTTGGTGGACCTATGGATTTCAATGCAGTTCAGGTTTGGCAACATCCTGTCAAATTCACGTCAATTTGTGTTTAAAAATTTTCTCCACCACTGATTTGTTTTTTGTGATAACAAGCAGCTTG
>QOCX01000236.1:8233-80174 GCA_005959815.1 Sarcophaga bullata
CATGTGTGTGTTAATTTTTATACATGAGTGGCGGGACCTACAGTTTAAAGTCGACTCCGAACGACAGATTTTTGAGAAACTTTTCATGGCAATTTTATTTGCTCTCAGAGTTTTTGCCAGAAATCTGCTGAGAGGAAGTCGCCGAAGAAATACTTTTTCGTATTTCGTTTTTGATGTCTGACCGGGGATTCGAACCCTGGCCTTTCGTCTAATAAGCCAACACACTACCTACTTGACTACGGCAACCCAATAACCATATTTATTGACGGATCAATTGCCGTCCAATTAGTTCATAATAGTCCAATGCATATAACTCTAGTAGAATTTAAGAAATATCAGGCATATAACACATGCTTGGAATGTGGAACTGAATCTAAACTGTCAGATTCGCAAAACTGACACTGAACGTCTCATGCAGATTACCTAATCAGGCTAGCATATTTTAGGCGAAGATTTTTGCCATTGAGCAAGCTGCATGTATGATTGAAACCAGGGATCTAGCTGCTTCGAACTTGATCATACATGTGTGGACAGTCAAGCAGCAATCAAGGCATTGGATTCCAACATCGTCAAATCAAAGGACTTCAGGAGTTGCATAGACTGTCTATACCCGTCTCTACTGCGTTGCGGGACACTGTGGCATAGAAAGGCAGACAAACTAGGACGGAAGGGATTGAAGATGTCTGAGAAGAAGACGATAGAGGAGATGTATGCTATTCTACAAGAATACTTTTCTAAATTGTAAAATGCAACATGGAATTCAACAAACAGTGGATGGTTCAACATATTTGGTTGCATTAATTCAAAACTGTTGTGTCCAGGCAACTTCTTGAGTTCGACAAGAGTGCGGTTTGCATTCAAACAGGAACTCTAGCATGAGGAAGTCTGCCCCACCAAATTTTCTGCAAAAACTGCCAGTATGTGTAAGAAAGGGAATTGGTGCAACACCTTTTATGAGAGTGCCCTGCACTTCAGAACATTTAAAGATCTGGATGTAGATTTCTAATGCTCTCTTAACCTAACAATATAGGACATACGTATTTATGTGTACACATAATTGGTCATTCCAATCATTTATTCAAGATTACGCCCTAGCTTCTCACACCACTTATGTTGTGTTCGTTAATTTTATACGTGAGAAGGCGAATCTCGAGTTTAAAGTCGATTTCGAATGACAGAATTTTGAGAAACTTTTCATGGCAATTTTATTTGCTCTCAGAGTTTTTGCCGGAAATCTGCTGAGAGGAAGTCGTTGAAGAAAGATTTTTTTTATACTTCGTTTAGAGATGGAGATGCCTGACATGGGGTTTGAACCGAAGCCTCAGGTCTAATAAGCCTGTCACACTACTTACTAGACCAGAGCGTAACCTCAACTTGTTGGAGTATAAATCTACGAGTGGGAAACTTCTCAAAGCAAGTAACTTTAGATTTAAGATTACAGGAATAAAAATATAGAAGGAATGCTAGCATTAAGAGAGAGTGACCGAAAAGTAGTATTGTTATCAATATAGGTAGCAGCAAGGAAACTAAAAGCCAAACACAAAGTAATTCCTTCGCAATATGCCACCTATATTCAGCCGATTCATAGCAATTGGCTTTATCTATTAAGGAAATAATGAAATTATTTTTACTAGGCAATCATTAAAGCCTAAAAATTATTACCACAATACATAATTTTTATTAAAAGATAAATTCTTTTTCATGATTTCATTAATTTCAATTATACTACAATACATTTACAAAATAAAATATTAAAAACTATTCATCATCATCATCATTACTTATCACTAAACTACACGTTCGTTCCAGCACAATATATATGATACCCTATTGCCTTAATAGTGTCTTATTACGTTTAATAAATAATTTCATGTCAAATGACCAAAAAGAAAAAAAAAACTTGTTTTGATTTGGCATTAAATAATGACAAATGGATGACAAGAAAAATATGATTTTTTACTAGGCATTTATCTGAAGTCTCTCTGGGGTATGATTTTACGATAATAATTTTGATAACCTTTATGTAGAGGATCTAATTAAAGTCGCCCTTGATGTCACAAAATGCTTTAACAAAGTTTCACTGTTTAAGCTGTGGTAGCTGGTAGTAATGCCAACTCATTGAAAAATACAAGAAAAATGATAAATGGATTGGAGCACATACAGATATGACACATTATCAGACAGATATAATGAATCATTTCTACTATATAGAGGACGGAAAAAGGAAAAAGAAAAACTAATAACGTTCATAGACTGGTGGCAATGATAGCAATGGGGGTGTAATTTAAAATAAGAGTCCCCATGTGAATTTTCCTTTTTTTTCCGTATTCCTTTACATACATACATGCAAGCTCTATATGTTAACCATCATCTAAGAGTACACTCAGTCACACATGAATAAAGTACTTATTATGCCATCTACACTAAGGCAAAAGCAAAAGAAAAAAAAAACTATGACATGTTTTAGTCTGCAAATAAAATTTCGAAAAAAAAAATAATACAACATTAAGGGGGTTGAAATTCCTCGTACGCTTTAAGCATGTGTTTGACAGGAGGGGGATATAATTTCATTTTCATATACCCCATATTATCGTAGTATAGGAGTATATGGGGAGAGAATATATTGAATGTACTTTGCAATATGCCATAATAATGTTCATAATTTTTCCAAAATTAAATTTCTATAAAAATGCTTAATGTATTCACATAAAACCATGCATGTATTTTTACTTTTTAAGCTTAAAACAACAAAACAAAAAATATCTAAAATTTAAACGTTAGAAAAAAAAATGTAAAGCGTCTGATTATTTTATTAACGAAATTATTCTGTCGTATACATTAGTTGAACAAGACCAACCAAATACTATGATATGTGTACACTTAAGCTGGATTCACCCATGGTTTGGTAACAAAATGTTTGTTCCGAAACAATTTTAGTTTTTTTGAGAGTTTATTCTGATCCGATTCAACCACTTCCTACGAATTGTTCTGGAAAAACAAGGCTACCATAAAAAATATGTTTGTAAACACCGTATTTGTTTCACTATTTTATCAATTTTCTATCAAATTTGCTTATAAAATTCAAGTATTTGGCAGCACTGTTCAATTGTTTCGGAACAAAAATTAAAATTCAACCAATTCAAGCTTAAATTGTTCCAAACAAAATTTACTCTCTTCCTCTCTCTCTCTCTCTCTCTCTCTCTCTCTCTCTCAAAAAGAGAAACGTCAAACTCCATATAAAAGAAATTGTTTCGGAACAAAGATTTTATTCCGAAACCATTGGGTAAATCCAGATCACTGAGTAAACAGAGGCGACATAATTATTAGTTTAATATGAAAGAGACAACAAATATTACCTAAAAATATTTCTGTCTCTTTCAGATTATTTATTTTTCTTTAGTTTTCGGTGATTGTTTAGTTAAATTGGCTCAAAATTAATAAAAATTTTATTAAAATCCCATGCTGCTAGTAAGACGACGTTTTCTCAGAGAAATTTCGGATCATTCAAAGGTAATTCATATATAGGTACAGGGACATACAGGGATATTGTTAGAAATTGTATTTCTGATGAATTGACCAGGGTCGGTAAAGAGCTGGCAATCTCCGACATATTACAGGGCATAGGTACTCGCATTCACACACATAATTGTTCACTACAATCCTTTAGTCAGGATTTCAACCTAGTTTCTCACACCACTTATGTTGTGTATTTAATTTTATACATGAGTTGCTAGACCCACAGTTTAAAGTCGACTCCGAACGACAGATTTCGGAGAAACTTTTCATGGGTAATTTTATTTGCTCTCAGAGTTCTTGCCAGAAATCTGCTGAGAGGAAATCGCTGAAGAAAGATTTTTTCATATTTTCGCTTTGATGTCTGAACTGAGGGTTGAACCGTGGCCTTATGTCTAATAAATTAACACATTACTTACTAGACCACAGCTACTGCATGGGTATTTCCATTGCTATGAATACTTTCAATAATTGTAAACTCCAGACACTGCCGGACACTTCGCACTTCTATCCATAAATCGTATCGCCCTCAATCGTATAATAGCGATACTTAAGGGCCACTGTCCTTTTGGTAAGCATTCCGAAAGACTAGGCATTCCAACGAAGAGAATCTCTTTCACTTCATGTGTCATAAACATACGGACGGTTCGCCTTCTCATTTTCTGACATTGCTGGCCGAGCTCTCTAATAAAACTTGCTGCAATAGCAAGATTTATTTAAAACTTTTCGACATACAAGCAACGAGGCCGACAGAGAATCAATCCAGCAGCAACGCGGACAACGATAAATAAAGGGACAATTCCGGGGTGAGTAGAGATTCGTGCAGCGACACGATCAAAGACACCGGCAGAAACAGGCAACAATGCAGACAGCAACGCAAGCACCGATATATGCAGTGACTTGAGCGGCGACGTGGGCAAACGCACTGCGCAATGCGTAATCAGACACGAGGAGTGCCACGAGGAGCGATAAGTGCAGTGATGCAATTTGTATGCAAGAGAATGAAACTTTGGAGAGGTTTCCGGTAGGACTGAAAAGTTTATGGGCTTACATAGGCAAAACCAAATATTCCCACCCACGCAACTGTACCTCAAAATTGTCGCGTAAGTGTTTTAGAATAATATGTTATAATATGCCAGAGTCTAAAGGCTTGTCCTCTTTGGACCATACCAAAAACATTTAATCAACAGTAACCATGTGCTGTACTGAACACGATGTAATTCCTTTTCTGAACAAGTGTACGCTAAGTCTACAAAGCTCTGTCAAAAAACTGCTAGAAAAGTTCAGCTTGGTCCTGGATAGTCTGATGCATGACTCAGATTTTCTCGTATTGGAATTTCCCAATAAAAGTTTTGATTCCCTCAAACGCACTTGATTTGAGAATTACTTTGTACTGTAGAACAACTTTGTACTTCAGTTGGTTCCATTATAATCAATTTATTTCGTTGCTTTTTATGTAAATTTAAAAGGATGTGTACGTCTATGTGAAAATCTCAATATGGCGTAAGTGTATGTATGAATTACTTGCATTTCCTTCCGGGTATAAATTGTCATACACTCGTGCTCTAAGATACCCAGACTTTTGAAAAAAGCAAAAGGGGGAGAGGGGAAACCCGTGTTTTTTCACTTCACAAATCAACAGATTGCCGCTGTATGATACGCAGAGACACTGACACACACAAGAGTCTAATTCATGTGGAATAGACAATTACTTTTAAATAATATTTGTTGGTTGCTTAACATAGACAAAATATTTGTTTGGAAATTATGCCTCAATGAATTCACAAGATTTGAACTGATTTTCTATTCTCGAATATTTTTATTTTATTTACATGAAACGTTTTTTGTTCAGCTAAGCTTCTGGATATTTTCCCTTTAGCCTGATAATGGCAGAGGGATGATGATTAAAAACTTTTTCCTTGTCATTATAACAAACAAAAAAAAAAAAAAATTGAAAGAAAATCCCAGCTGAAGGGCATATGAGATTTGCTCATGATGATATTTCGATTTTCTTTTCCTTCATTTTGACAATTTTTACTAAATGATGTATAAAATATTTACAATGAAATATAAACAAAACCAAACAATAGCGTTCAAACCATATGCTATTTTCAGTTAATAAAAATGTAAGTGTATTTGTTTAAGGCGTGATTGTTATAAATTTTTTATTTCATTTCATATTTTTGTCTTTTATTTTTTTTTTTATTATTTTAAATAGAGCCAGAGTCTCGTTTAGGTTTTAAAATTCAATCACCAGGAATTTGTTTCGTAAAAGAAAAAAAAAATATTTTTTTAATAATTTTTATTTCCGTAGCACGTATAAGACGTAAAGGAAATCACCCAGCCAGCCAATAAGACTTCATCAATTTTATTTTAAACTTACTTTATCATTATCTCGACTGTTTTTTATGTTTTTTCCTTTTTTTTTCCCTTTATTTTCATGAATTTCGTTTATCTTTTTTCTAATGCTAGACACGCACCCAGTAAATCTTTGTCAGTATTTTTTGGGTATTCATCAGTATTCTGAACATGTTTCGTTATGATTACAAAAGCTTCATTTTCACGTTATAACAGCTAAGAGGAATGCTCATAGATGAACTCCTCTTCTCACACCCTCGTTTTGCTATAAAATTTTGTTGTTACTAAAAGTCAGAAATTTAAAGTAAAATTACTGCGAAAAGAAAAAGAAAAAAAGAAAATTATTCAAATTCCATTTCATTCTAAATGAAACGGTCCATTTATTAAAATAGTCACAAAAGAGGGTTCGTAGCAATAATTTGGTTCATTAAAGGGTTATTTAGAATGTCATTATTACTCAAAGAAATTTAAATGCATGTGTTGATTAATTAGGATGATTCATATGAAGTACTACTTCCGTTCTAAGATGACAAATAATATTTAATATTTTATTTCATATATAAAAACAAACATAATGTAACCCAATACTAATCTGAAATGAATAGCAAGTGATATAATATTAAACGAATATAACATATTTTTATAAATTAGGAATTTGCCATGAATTATATGCTATTCTATTCCATAGTTATATGCTACTCCATGGTTATATGATATTCCGTGATTATATGCTATTCCATGGTTATAAGCTATCCCATGATTAAGTCCTATTCCATAGTTACATCCTGTTCCATGATTATATACTACTCCATGGTTACATACTATTCCATGATTATATGCAATTCCATGCTTATGTACTATGCCATGACTATTTTTTATTCAATAATAATATTCTATTCCACGGTTACATAATATTCCATGATAATATGCTATTCCACGGCTACATCCCATTCCACGATAATATGCTATTTTATAGTTGTATTCTGTTCATTGATTACATCCTATTCCATGATCAAATGATATTCCATAGTCATATGCTATACTATGGTTACATCCTATTCCATGGTTTTATGCTATTCCATGGTTATATGCTATTCCATGATTATATCCTATTCCATGGTAATGTCATATTCCATAGTTACATCTTATTCCATGATAATATGCTATTATACGGTTATATCGTAGTCCATGATTATATAATATTACATGGTTGCATCATATTCCATGATTAAATGTTATTCCATGATTATATACTATTCCATGGTTATATCCTATTCAATGTTTACATCCTATTCTGTGATTACATACTATTCCATATCTACATGCTATTCCGTGGTTATATACTAATCCGTGGTTAAATTTTATTATGCTATGCCGTAGCTATATTCTTCATGCTTGATCCTTGTATGCTATTACATGGTTATATGCTATTCCAGGGTTATATGCTACTCCACATTAATTAATTACATTAATTACATACATTCCTAGCATTATGCATAAGCTTATATTCTGTTTCACATAAATTGCTTCGATGTTTTGCTACTCATGTAATTCAAGAAATGTTTTGGCAACTAATGTTTCTAAATTACAAGCCATATAATGATGTGATATGTCATATGAATATATATTCTGTGGTTTATTTTATAGGTTTTATAATAAATGGTTTCATTATTTTTATGTTCTTTTTCATTTAAATAGAGGTAGTATCAGATAATCTGGTGAATAGCATACTCTGCTCAAATCGGATAATTATTGGTTGTATGCAATTTTTAAAACAATTTATGCATATGTAAAGTATTTTCTACAATAATTACGTGCTATTTTACATCAACTTATCCAAAATTAATATACTATTCTGTTTAAATAGAATAGCATACACTACTTAGTATAAATACGATATAATATATTATATTCATTTGTTGTTTTTCTTCAAATTATACTATACGCTATAAAACGTTTCTTTAATAAGAGATTTTTTTCTAATTGCAGTGTAATGCCTCGAACCTTCAAAAGATATAAAACTTCATCAACCTGAAATTCTTTTGCCTATTCAACAGCAATATATATCCAGATACATTACATAGAGCAATATATCATATAAAAAGTAAGTTGAATCACAACAATAGTCACTTGACGATTAATTTTCATTTGTCTTAGGGGATATGAATTGTGTTACATTTTTTAACAGTAATCCTTTATTTTAATATATATTATAGCGGTTAAATTAATTAACTACAAATCCAAGAAAATTCTCAGTAAAGAAGGCAAAATTATTGGACTTCAATCTTCTTAAGCTATTCAGAAAATTTCCTAATCCTCTAGAAGATAACATTAACAACAGGTCTCTTGAATGATCTCTCTCTCTCTCTCTCTCTCTCTCTCTCTCTCTCTCTCTCTCTCTGAACACTCAATGGCCAAAAGTCATACTACTACCCCAAATATTTTCCAATTCCCCTGAAGATAATATCAACAATCGGTCTCTTGAATGATCTCTCTCTCTCTCGCTCTCATCTGTCAATGGTGAAAAGTACATACCACTACTCCCAAATATTTTCAAGTTCCCCTGAAGAGAACACCAACAACAGGTCTCTTGAATGATCTCTCTCTCCCTCCCCCTCTCTCTTTCTCCTTCTCTCTTTCTCATCTCTCAATGGTGAAAAGTACATACCACTACTCCCAAGTATAACAATCCTGTCTGAACTGAAACAATGCAAAGAATTAAAAGGAAGGTGCTTTGTGGCAACTCTGTGGTCTTTGTGGAATGAAATTAAAAAAAAGTCATTGCCTATTGTCTTGTTATGTGTTACATACTTTAACGAACTGTGCAAATATTTTTAGTACGCACTTCTTTTCGGGTGCTAGCTGCCACCCAATTAACTAATATTTATAGGGAAAACCCTATTATTGGTTCATTTAAGTATAATACACATGGCACCATATGATTTCATTTTTTTTTTTTTTGGTCATACATACGAAATTAGATTTCATTATGAATCCCACATCCAAACCATAAAAAGCTTTAAACGATAATGTGCGATCATTGCGAATAGAGAATGAATATGAATTCGTTACTCATACGGTGTGATGGTGGTCTTCGATAAAAATGACTATGTTCTCATGTGCATAACTTTGAGACGCCTATTTACCACTTAATTTTATTACAACAAACATCAGCAATAACAACAACAACAACAACAGCAACAAAAAAGTCAATGCCAATAAACATATTTTTGTTCTCATGCAATTAAAGCCAAAGTGAATACAAAACAACAACAAAAAAATAGTTCCAACTAATAACCATCTTTAATACTTTGCTTATATACAAGTACTCCCTAGAGTATCTCAAGTATATGCTGGTAGAAAAAGGGGTGAAAGTATCCTTTGGAAACATAAATTTGTCTTTTTGTTTTTGTTTTTGTTGTAATATTTATGCATTCAAAGATGGACATTGTTATACTAACTTACAATGGTAAAAACAATATTGTTTAGTTGCCACAAATACGTATTGTGGTTGCATGCTTACGTGCAATTACTTTTTGATTTCTTAAAGGAAGTCCTTTCAAATACCATATAAAGGATTATAATTTTCAAACAAACCACACAAGAAAAGCTTTCGGTTAGTGGACTCTAGGGACCTGTTACATTTTTATTACGTTTTTTTTTTGTCTTCTGGTTCAACGTTACCAAAATAATTGTAATGTGTGGCATTGTGGTTTTAGGGTTAGAATTCTTCTTGAAAGATAAGAAAAAATTCTCCTTGACTTCTTGAATAAGAAATAATAAGAAATAGAAAAAAAATTGTTGTTGTTTATTGTTGCTTGCTTATAAAGTCTAAAGGATAACAAAACAGTTTCATAACTTTTCTTGTCCTTTTTTTTTTTTTGTTTTCTCCTAGAAAAAACCATAAAAGGTAGAAACGATTTCTGTTTTTTGTTTTATTATTTGACACACTTTCCTTTTGCCGTATTTATTTGTTTTTATATCCTGCTACAAATACATAAATTTATGTTTATTTTATTCTTATGGTCTTTGTTAAAGGATATAAAATATTTTGTTGTATTTTTACACTCTCTTTATCTCATTGTTTTAACGTTTTTTTTTTTCTTTTCCTTACTGTTCTGTTCACTACTCCTGTTCACATATTTATTCAATGTCACTCGTTAACAATGATCATAAATTTATTATTTCCTTATGTTTTTGCTGTTGTTGTCACACATCCTTGTTGTTTTTAATATCATTTATTATCATGCATTCGCTTCAGTTACTCTTTCCCATATCATGGCACTCTTGGCAATACCAATGACAAACTTAAAGAACATACCACCACATAAGGTTTTCTAGGCATGCGGAAGAGTGAATATGTTTCGCTTACATATCCTGGGAGAAACACAAAGAAAAAAATTTTGTGATTCAACGATACTAAGTTCCAGATAATTTTCAATTTCTTTTCAAATACATTTTTTACAGTGAGAAAGTACTTAAATCATGTGAAAGTGTTTGCTTGCAATTCCTCCATTCTATCAATTTTCTCTAGCACTGTAACTATCCAGAGCTTCTGATTAAACTTCCAATGCATAGAACAATTCCTTTCGCACGTATATCCATAATTCAATGTCTACTAAAGACTTCGACAAGTATGCTGAGTGCACTCCTTTGGAGTTTGAGTTTGAGAATACCCATGCATCCTTCATCTTGCCCTTTCCCGCGACATTATCAGAATCCATTACTACATTTTCAATTTTAAGCGTCCATGGTCCAAGGCCATAGCAGATAATGCCGAGGACTCACCCATAAGTTCAGAGATTCTACCATCTCTCACTGATACGTCCCCTCATTAGTGTTCGAAATTGTTAATATGTTGAGAGCCCAACGATAGCAGTAGAACAGCCTAGAGGATATTATGATATAACCCAGCGCCCTTACAGCTGCCTAGTTATCAGCAAGCATGTTTATATCTTTCCCAGGCATATTGTCGTCTTTAATAATCCTCACTGTAACCTTAATGTCGCTCCAATGTTCTAGTAGCCTTATCCAATAAGTTATACCCGGAGACTTCGCTACCCACAGCTCCATATAATTTTAAGCCGTCTATGGATGTGTTTATGGAGCCATTCACGAGGCACGTCACACCATTTTCTCATATCCTTCTATCCAGAGTGGACGTTGTGAGCTTCCTCGAGACGTCATGATTTGGTATGAAGTAATCTTGTTTCCTGGTTACCAAATTACCAGTGATCGATTGGAAGTGAAGGTGTCTCCACGATACAATTAAGGCTGTTGATTGTCATGTTTCGTATCCAATTTAGATCATTTGGTCTGGCAATAAAGAAAGATTCTACTTAAGCCCAGCATTTGTCAGTAGACAGTAGACAGCCTAACGAAAAAAAAGGTCACACGTATATGTGCGTATTCAAGTGTGAATTGATATTCGTCAGTTGGGCCTTTTCTAGCAAATCCATCAGCTACATAATTATCGGGGATATGCCTGTGACTAGAAACCGAACGAAAATTTACACGAAACTGCCAAAAGAGTCGATCAAGGTATATGACATCCAGTTTAAACCAAAATATTGCGCCCGAAAGAGACCCTTTCATCTGTCTGCCTGTCTTGGCTGCAGAGACCCTTTCATCTGTCTGAAAAACAATACCGACACTACTATAGGAAGACAGAGAATAAATTCTTCAAAAAAATTGCACATCCTACCCTATGCTCAAGTTTAAAACTGTACGTATAGACTTCCAGAGATTCGTCAGAGCTAACTACATGGGAGAGCTAGTCTTTCCTGCTTGCAATTCTACTAAAACTAGCTTCAGACAAAATATAATCAACTTCAGAGTGTAAGGTTCCTCAAATAGGACAGAGGAATGTCCAGATTGAATATTGGACAGACGTAAAAGCAAAGGTAGCGTATTGCGCCAAGCGTCACATATTATCTGGCCACGGAAGAGGAATATGTACTTAGGTTAGATCGAAATGGTAGCCTCTAATATCAAAAAGCTCACTTGAGCACGCATAGCGGCCATTCCGACGCCCCTGGTAAATGTAGTCCCTATACTGACCAAATTCAACCAAAGCCAGAGAAGAAGAAGAAGTTGGTCAGCGCAAGGGCTGCACTTAGTCTCAGCGATATTTATAATGAGAAAATAAAAGCAAGATGCAGAGCTTCATAAATCATTGCTTTGGAAATATTCTCCAAAGAGCATAGTCATGTATTATAACTAACGAGCTCGTATAAAGAATTACTGAACATTGGAATATCAAGGTCGAGAAGAAGAGAAGTAAATTTGCCCGGATTAAATGCACTTTGCTTTTATCCGGGAGTGTTTAGCTGAATCTACTATATTTTCAACAGCAATTCGCATTATACGTACGCATCTGGTGACAATATGTATCAACCCCATCGCATAACTCAGGATTTGCAAAGTCTAAGCAAATATTGTAATGGTGGCTAGATGTAGTACTGAAAGACCTACAAATCCCTAGGAATTCAGATTCAAAACCTGAAAAGGGACGAAAATACTATTATCACGGGAGGCTTAATAGGCTTCAACCCTATATACGTCTATACTTCAAAGAAAGCTACGTTTTAAGCAGTTCTTCAACATATTCTGTATCATCATCAAGCAATTCACATGTTTTACTTTTTAAAATGATGATGGTATTATTTGACAATAATTAGGGCCAAGTTCCAATCTACTTTTTCTTCTAAATTTTTAGTACAATAAATCCAATTAGGTTCCTTGAATTTACTACCAGAATTCCATGGAAACTTTTTCGTTTTAAATTTAAATTTTAAATTCTGAGATTCATATCAACGCCATAAAAGGAAAATGGTACGTATAAATTTGTTTCCATAACATGCACGTTCATGACAACAAGGACATGACATGTAATTAAAAAATTTAACAACATTTTCACGTTACCACCCATGGTATACACACATACATACATATGTGAACCAGGCAGCAATAATAATTTCATTTTTTGTTTTTTCTTTTTTTTTTTTTGTTTTAATATCCTTTTTAATTTTATTGCTATTTTTATTTTTAACAATATTTTTTTATTATTGTTGTTGTTGTTTTTGTCGTTGGTATATGGCAAATTAACACAGAATGACATTTAAAAAAAAAAACAAAGGATACACACTTTAATTTAATTGCGAAATAAGGACATTATTGTTGTGCATATTTAAAGGGGATTTTGTATGTGTTTTCGTTATAATTTCATATTCCATGTATTAGCATTTATTTCATGTCTTAATAAGCCTGGGATAATTAGCATTGTATCAAGATATTGTATCTGATATTGTATTCAGCCAAGTATGTACAGCCCTTCTCAAAGGCATTCATGTTATCGATAAAACAAACTGTTCTCGTAACACAAGAGAAATAAAAAAAATTATATTTTAGTTCCTACATGGTGAAAAAAAGTTTACTAGGGGCCTTATCACTGAATTTTAAAAGCGTTTTTTGTGTCTTTAGGTAGTCTTTCTGCAGCGTTAGGAGACTCTGCTTAAAATATGGTCTATTCAGCTTAATTGAAGTCGCCGTAGTCTAGTAGGTAGTGTGTTGGCTTATTAGACGAAAGGCGAGGGTTCGAATCCCCGGTCAGACATCAAAAACGAAATATGAAAAAAATATTTCTTCGACGACTTCCTCTCAGCACATTTCTGGCAAAAACTCTGAGAGTAAATAAAATTGCCATGAAAAGTTTCTCAAACAAAATCTGTCGTTCGGAGTTGACTTTAAACTGTAGGTCCCGCCACTCATGTATAAAATTAGCACACACAACATAAGTGGTGTGAGAAGCTAGGCCGTAATCCTGACTGAAGGGTTGTAATGGCCAATTATGTATGTATGTATTCAGCTTAATACAATTTCTCTGAGGGGTAATGTTTTGCTGATTTTCTTCAATGATATTTGCCAGAATATATTTCTGCGACATTTATGATTTGCAAGCAATTTTATAATGAATTTAAAATGTTTTCCATCCTTTTTTTCAGTTGTTTAATGAAACTGTAAAATACCTTGTAATTAAATCTTAAAAACTAAAACCAAACCATAGGGCCTTCCAACAGGAACTTCTAAATTTGACAGTTGATAACGGCCAGCTTGTTGAAGCTACATCTGTCAAATTAGCTGACATTTATTTAGTCTGATTTGCCAAATCACCAAGGACGATCATAGGATGCCCTAATGGCTTAGTTCTAGTACTGTGTGCTAAACTTCAAGAGAAGAGAATTTGTCGTATACTATCCCCTATTTTTCCTATATTCCAGCACAATGCACTGCATAAACATGGGTCATCTCCTGAGTGCTGGCTCAAAAAAAAAAAAAAAAGTAGACAACGAACAAACGTCGCTGACACATTTCTGTTTGAAAGGACACCTCAACAAATAAAATTGTTGCATTGTAGACAATGCCAATCCACATGAGGCCCAAGACTATTTAACGCATCTCGAAAGAGACACTCTTTATCGATGATTACCAATGATCTGAACACCAAGGGCATGTGATTTCAACAGTTCGACGATATGACACATTGAATAGCAGTTTGAAGACATGATTACATCACATGGAAGCGGTGTAAACTAGCCGCCCAGATCGTGCGATTTGATCCCATTAGACTCTCTTTTGAGGAGTTTTTCTTATGTTGCATGCATGTGATATGTAAAATGCAGTAGCAAATGAAATACATTTCATTCTTATATGCTAGCCAAGGATAACTCCACAGATTCGACAGGTTCCAAGAATCTGTTCGTGATGATTCATTCTTTGCCGTCATGGAATCTACATGTTAGGCTTGAGACAACCGTCTTTCTAAATAATCATACACCGAGTGTATCGTTTTCTGCCAAAAGACACTTTTCCAACCTCAGGTTATTTCAAGTTATTCTGATGCATGACACAGATCTCCTCTTATTTTAATTTTCAAACGATGATTCATTCTTGCCGAAAAGTTTTGCTTTACTCAAACCCACTTGGTTTGAGAAAAGTTTTTACCTCTCTTTATCCTTTCTTTCGAAACATGTAATACCATTGATCACACAATGATCCCGGCACATCAGTAAAAGCACTGCTCCTTGCTACCTCGTCTGCTTGTGCATTGCCAGGGCTTCCTACCTGATAGTATTGCTAGTCTCCTCATATCCAAGTTGAATTGTCCACATCCTACCATTTAGAAAATGCCCGCAAATTTCACCATGAGCTTGGAATATTTCATTTCAAATGGTGTGTTGCTTTTAGATCCAAGCTATCTGACAGCATGCTCTACTTAAATCAAATTGCTCACAAAAACTGAACAGGAATTTTACAAAATTTTTGCTCATTTTTTTTTGTTAATTTTATTCCTTATCAAATCCTTTACTACACAATATTCATCATGATTTCTTAAGTCTTGAATTATAAATTAAACTTAAATGGAATATTTAATTTTAACTTGAAGCATCATTTGCCATGGTTTTATTGAATATTTAAATAAATTTAAATTTCCACTCATTTACACCTACCAAACGCCCATAAATATGCAATTAAATTCATTATGTTTACATTTACATACACACGTATTTAGTGATGTATTTGTATCAGTTTGTATGTTCATGTGTGTTACAAAACATTTGAACTACTTGTACAGTAGTAGTGGTTACAATATCAAGTATTGAAATGGCCAACAAAAGAGCTGAATGTTTGTAAATATTTATGTGCGTGTATGCTGCTTAGGTCGTTGAAGTGTTTACAACTACACGCATACAAACGCTCATTTATATGACACACACTCTCTCGCTCTCTCTCTCTCTCTATCTCTCTTAAGGTACACGGAACATTTATTCATATTCATTTTATTTTTACTATTGTTGTTCTATTTTATTACCCTTATTGTTGTAGTTGTTGTAGTCGTTGTTGTTGTTGTTGTTGCTACTTTATAACAATTGCTTGTTGTTATAATGACAAACAATTTAACAAATAAATATTGTTCTCTGTGTATGTGTGTGTATATGTTTGCGTAAAAGACATACTACAATTGTATTTAAATGCATTCAAAATATTCGCACACAATATAAAATGCCAAACAAGCGATTTTCATTCGGTTAAGTACACATCAGTTCGTCGTCACACACAATACCCATGGATTGTATGACTGACAAGAGTCATTCATTTTGTGTGTTGTAACTATGCTACATAAAGCGAGAATATAATCTGTGCTTATGTTTAAGGATGTGCTCAATCGGTGTTGATTTAAGTGCTTGTATTTGTAATTTGTAACGAATTTGTTTGAAAATAAAACACAATTGAATTGATCGAATGGTAATGTTGCCAATATATTATGATTACTATGCTCTTATTTCAAAAGAAACTAAACAAGGAGAGTTATTCACTTTAGTTTACAGTATGTAAACAAATTTATAAAGGAAAATAATGGCATGAGAGAACTTAGATAATATATTCGCATTTAAAATATAATTTACAAATTGGAATTGAGTATTAAATCATCATAAATCATTACAAAAATGGAAAATACAGTGTATTTTGTTATTTCAATCCTATTGCCATCACTTTTTTCGCTTCTTTAGTTCCATCTTGAGCTAAGAAATCATTTTTTTTAAGTTTTTATCTCTGTAGTGAACCCGAATACCAATACAAGTGTTGTAATAAACAATTGAGTGGAATACCAGAAGCATCAGAACTGAAAGTGACCAACAAATACTTGCGGTGAATAAGTATAGGCATAGTCATACCACACTGAATTTAAAGAATTTGTAAATGTGTGAAGTGTTTGGAAATATTTTTTACTGTATTTTTATGAAAGTATAGAGGAGATGTTATGTAATATTTTGTTATCAATTAATTTAAATATAAAACGCTGATACAACTGCAGAAATTGCACAGTATTTGAAAAGGTGATCTCTTTAAAGTATTAGAAAGGGAAGAGGGCTTTTAATTGACATTTTAATCATCTGAATAATTAAATTCAATCGTTTTAAATTCAATCTCTAATATAAATTATGTTCATTCTAATTATTCATAATGAATTTCTCAAAATACCCACAAGCTTCCTAAAATCTACTTAACTTAGCTAATTTCAAATAGAAACTTATAAGATAGGGTGCATCAGGTAACATATGTGTGAAGTTCTCTTCTTACTTTCCGATTATTTGGAACACACTACTTCAGGAGGACACGAGGGCTATCTTTGCCTACACAAGGCTCTTTGGTAGAATCCGAAAATCGGTTTCTGTACGTTCACATTAGTTGTAAAATCCTTAAATACCTACGCATCGCTAGGGTTGCTACTAAAGTCTTTGCAGAGGAAGGCTAGAAACAAACAATCTGTATAGGTGACACGGAAGCAATGGAAACATATCCACCAATAGAGGTGAATCATTGAGAAGAATATTCTTTGTAGTGTCCTGCGATTAAAGTGAATTTCTGACTTGAAAAGTGAAGTGAAAAGTGAAGTAAAGTGGGGCACTCCGATTCTCCAAAGTGATGGAACGATGCCGCCCAGCATAGCTTTCGTTAGAAACTTCTTAAAACTACCAAAGACCTTAAAGATTGTCTAACCAACACGCTATCGGTATATTGTTTCGATAGAAAATATTAGGACAAGGCGGTAATCAATGAACCCAGATTTGGAAAATTGTTTCTAATGGGTGTTTATCGGACAATTTAAGAGAAGATGGTGAAGATACACATTGGAATATTCAAGCATTTCGATCACCTCAAAAATGATATATGAGTGCCTATAACTTCACGCCACTTTAAGGGTATTGCAGGCTACGTGATTTTGCTTTCAACTATTATGGGGACTTACAGAAATTATTCTCTCTCTACAAAGCCTGTGGATTTTGTAAAAAGTCGCCGTAGTCGAGTAGGTAGTGTGTTGGCTTATTAGACGAAAGGTCGCGGTTCGAATCCCCGGTCAGACATGAAAAACGAAATATGAAAAAATATATCTTCGGCGACTGCCTCTTAGCAGATTTCTGGCAGAAACTCTGAGAGTAAATAAAATTGCCATCAAAAATTTCTCAAAAATCTGTCGTTGGGAGTCGAATTTAAACTGTAGGTCCCTCCACTCATGTATAAAATTAATACACACAACATGAGTGGTATGAGAAGCTAGACCGTAATCCTGACAGAAGGGTTGTAATGGCCAATTATGTATGTATGTATGTATGTATGTATGTACTGCCGAGGTAAATAAAACTACAACAAGCAAAAAAGAATTTCTTTGTTTTTTCAAACCACTGTACACAACGATTGCATTTCTTGCTATTTCACATACTCACATTAACGCCACATAGTCGTGTACATCAATCAATAACTATCATTTAATGAAGGCCTTTTTAAACGTTTTGTATTTTAATTTATGGTGTTTTTATTGCAAATTTTTACTGCAACAAACCTCTGGCTTTTGCCGTAATTCTGTGCGAGCACAATACTTGCTCAGGCACACAGTTAAAGGATAATTTTATTGCAGGATAATATTACTGCTGATAATAACAATGTTGATGATGATGATTGTTGTAGCTTGTGGAGTAGCAAACAAGTGCAAAAAACTAACGTAATAAATTCGTATACAGCAGCACTTAATATTAATGAAGTGATTTATTACAACTGCGCTGATGAACAAACAAGCGAAAAAGCAAAAAATGTTTCCTTTAAGCCACAACGTATGATTGGCCAGTTAATTGCCATCAAGTTAAATACTAACAATTTATAACAGTTCATCATTAAGCTTAAATGAAAGATATTGTAATGAAATGTTTTATTTTTTTCTTTATAAAAGAATTATTATAAAGTAAATGAAATATTAAGATTTAAACTGGAAAGAAAAACTGGTAGAATTGCCATTGTCTACAAGCCATAGCTATGAATTTGACTAAATGACCAATAACTGTTACATAAGTACAGAATCAATACCTTAAGGATTTTGATATCCCCTAATAAATTCATTCCTATGTTGGACGGGGATGTCAAAAATTAAGTACACTTGGACCATGCTGCTCCTAACAAAGCTGACTTCAAATTCGCTGTCTGCAGAACTAGACTCCTTACTCAATACAACGGTAGTAAATACGGCGATTCTGCACGTGATTGACTGTTATATTGGCTTTTGTCGTAGGCATCTAATCAAAAAAGTCAAATAGAATAGAAGGGAATGGCACCTTTGTTAAGGCAATACACGATTTCTCGTAAATTAACTGACAAGTCTGAACAATCAGCAATAGACTTCCTTAGAATCAAGCCAAAAACCAACTTAAGCATCAAAAATTGAGTGATCGATTCGATATCTTATAATTTTCGTTACGTTAGACCATAGAGTTTACTCCGAGCCAGAGATGGACAATAGCAAATAAACGGTATAATACTCCTTTCCTTCTCAATCGATCTACAAACTCAACAAATGTCATTTGTAGGTAAATAAAGTGTATCCATATGGCCACAACCATTTTCAGCTTAATTTTTTTTGCTTTGCTTAATAAACAACCTAACATAGGTAAGAAATATTCGTAAATTAAGTTTAGGTTTGTATACCTACTCTAGCGACTGCATCACAATTGCACAGTAAATCCTTGTGGCCAGGAACCCATATTAACCTGACACAAAGTAGTCACGTATCCTCTTATTTTTATTAATTTCGTACAAAAAGAAACTGTAAGCTATTGATCTTTAAAAGAGACTTCGAAGTCTGCATCATTATTCAGCCATAATATTCGATTTGAATATTCGAACTCCTGTAAAAGTAAGTCCTTAATTTCAATATTTCAAATCACACTACAAGTTTTGTACTATTTTGGGTTTCTTTTATTAAAAAAAAAAGAAATATTAAAAAAAATTAATTGAAAACAAAATCTTTTAACCCATAAGACGCATGCAATCCCCCCAAATTCCATCACAGTTTTATTAAAATTGTTTCTTTTGAAATCGAATATTTCTTTGACAAGTTTTTCCTGCATACGAGTGCTCTATTTATCAATCTACGATGTAACAAATCTCAAGCGTAACAATTTCGAAGTTGAAATAAATTTCCGCACAAAAAAAAAAGAAAACATTCTCTCTATGATATATAATCTCCACTTAGTAAAACACATGCACACCCACATCCTTAATACTTTACACATCCTTTATTATCATTTGAGTGCATATTCATCCTTAAGTACTTAACATCGTTCTTAACACCATATTGAATGATATTGTTGCTGTTGTTGTATAGTAGTTTCCAATGCCTGTTTACGTAATATGTTATAAACAACAACAATAATAACAAAAAAGAAAAAAAATAAATTAATAACTGTAACTATGCATAATACAAAATTCATTGCTTAAGCATATTTTCAAAATATTGAAAAATAGTAGAAAAAAAAAAGAAGAAAATAGTGGAGCTGCAAAATGAAATACCCATGGGGAAAATAATACAATTTCTAGAGAGAAATAAAAAATATTCGTTCTTTTCTAACATACGCTATTTGGTCATATTATGTGATAATGACTTATTTAAAGTTGCTTGATTTGAATCAAACACTTAATCTATAGTTCGGTTCAGGCAACATGTATATTGCAGTCTATGTCATGAATTGAGTTCAAATGTCTGGGTTCAAACCACATGTCATACATTTCCAACAAAAACGAAACAGGAAAAAATAATATTCTCGAGGAATTTACCGAAGACTTCTGGTAGAAACTTATCATAAAAAGTTTTCAAAAAAAATCTGTCGTTCAAAACCGACTTTAAACTGAAGATCCCGCCACTCATACATAACACACATATATAATTGGCCATTACAACGGATTACGGCCTAGCTTCTCACACCACTTATGTTGTGTGTGTTGATTTTATACATGAGTGGCGGGACCTACAGTTTAAAGTCGACTCCGAACGACAGATTTTTGAGAAACTTTACATGGCAATTTTTATTTACTCTCAGAGTTTTTGCCAGAAGTCTACTGAGAGGAAGCCGCCGAAGAAATATTTTTTCATATTTCGTTTTTTGATGTCTGACCGGGGATTCGAACCCTGGCCTTTCGTCTAATAAGCCAACACACTACCCATTAGACCACTTATGTTGTGTGTGTTAATTTTATACATAAGTGGCGGGACCTACAGTTTAAAGTCGACTCCGAACGACAGATTTTTGAGAAACTTTACATGGCAATTTTATTTACTTTCACAGGGTTTTTGCCAGAAATCTGCTGAGAGGAAGCTGCCGAAGAAATATTTTTTCATATTTCGTTTTTGATGTCTGACCGAGGATTCGGACCCTGGCCTTTCGTCTAATAAGCCAACACACTACCTACTAGACTACGGCGACTTCATGCCGCCACTCATGTAAAATTAATACACACAACATATGAGAGTACTAATAAGTTAATTTCCTACTGGGTCTTTTACATAATCGCCAACAACTGCATGAATATAAAAACTTTCCAGCAAACTTCCACTGTTGAGTACAACATGTATGAAGGAGTCCTCCATAACATTTATGTACTCTCCTATTATGGACTTTATCCATTTTAATAAAATAAACCTAAGTATGTGTGTGACGGTTATGTGTGTGCCTGTATCAGAGAGTTCATTTTTGAGTAGGTAGTAGCAAAACATTATTTATATACTCCAACACACTATAGTTTTGAAAGTAGAAAGAAAACCAAAACAAAAAAAAAACTCTAAAGTGCTTATAATAGATATTGTAGCACATAGCCAATGTAATAGGTTTGTAAACAAGTGCAACTGCCATAGTATAAATATGGTAGTCCACTAACACTCTTGTATACTCGTATGAATACATTGTAGAGAAAAATGTAAACAGGATACGACCATAAACACGACAACTCCTCAAAACAGTAAAACGAGAAAAACTAAAGCAAGAAAAAATACGTCCTGAACTAAACTGAACTGGACTAAATTATAGTCTGTTTTGTTTTTGTGGGTGGTAAGTGTAAATGCACTAAAATAACAAAAGGCGATGATCAAATGGACGAACGACAACGGCTTGTGTGGCAGCGGCCACTGTGTATGGCAAAATTATGGTTATAAATTAGCCTTCTATATAAAGTAAAATGTAAAATATTTACACACATACACACACAGGCATACACAATGCAGGAGACACATTCATACATTCGTTGAGACTACAAAAAGAGCTAAAGTGCCTGGTCAATGCTCCAAATGTTAAAAGCAACAAAAAACAATAACAACTATTAGTATGTATGCAAATGACTAAAATGCATTTAGAAGACCAATATTAATGTTGTTGTTACTTTTTAACTCCACGTTCCCTTCATCCACATAAGCAAAAAGTTTAAGTGCTTCTACAAACAGTCATTACCGATATAGCTAGCCCCTCAATATTAATGAACAGCACCAAAGAGGAGAGTTGAAGGATAAGGCAGAAACATTAGATAGCCTACTTATAAAACATCAAATAAAATTCGAATTCATTTGAAAGAAATTGCAGCATCCATTAGCGGTCCATGCCGCTGGTAGACGTGATCCATAGAAACTAAAGCCGGCTTAATGTTTTTTTACTGAACCAATTTCTATTTAAAGCTTGATGTCAATCATGTTGTTTAAGGTATGAAAGAAGAACATACATACACAAACATTTTAGTCTATTCACTGTACTTTTCTGTATGCGCAAGGATATTTCTTAAATCTAACCTCAATACAAGCACAAACCCCCCACATTAGTCCATAACAGTTTCCAATTGTTGCAAAAGAACATCAGGCAGGATGACAATGTGATCATTTGCAATGTCATGTTTGATTGCTCCATATGATTGATTGCAGTCTATTGCAGAGTATGTTGTGACGAGGAGGAATTGAAGGCTAACCAAAACCTATAATTGTCCAGCCCTTAGTAGAATGAGTTTAAGACCTTGGGAAAGGGTTTACATTATCCAATGAGAGCCGACTTTTGGAGCCTCCTAAGATTTACAATGGCACTAAGCTAGTTGAGAGGTTCCAGAATATCTAATGTGTTGTGGTCGTGCCTTTTAACATTTTTTTTCTCCAACTTCTATCACCCTTCTTTCTTGTTACTTCTCACTTTCTTTCCTCTTCCATTTATTTTGTCTATTAGGACAGATATAATAGGTCAATTGATCTCCGGGTATAGCACTTGTATCAGTGAGACGTACAAGTTCTGTAACCTAACTAAAGAATCGTGCTTATAGATCAACACGTTGCCAAGGGGTGCTGCTGCATGATGGAATTTTTCCATGGTGAAGATTATTACTTATTGAATTCAACTTTTTATCAAGAGATAACATTGCATAACCCTCTTATGATGTTCGTTGTTTATGTTAGGGCTGACAGCCACTTTATTTGATGATGCATATTGAGCCCTCTCTCTTACTTTTAAATATTTTATGAATAAAAAATTGTAGATCTTCTGCTGAATTCCTACAAACAGATGTTTTAGAGCCTAGTATTCTCGGATATCGACTCATTTTCTAAAACTTAGAAGATGATTTCTTTCATATTACCCAATCCACACCCAGACGTCGTTGGGGAGTCAGTAGTCTTCTGATATTTTTAAAAAAGCTCTACGAAAGATTGTGAAAAAATTCTTGTTCGCTAAAAGGCTCCGGAAAAACATTCTTCTATAATGCCAAATTACCGAATTATGGAGTTATGAGTCTGAAATAGTTTCTGAATCCACTGTTAATAGATAGGATTTGCTATAAAGTGTTCCATATTTTATATGAAGGCACATAATATTCCAAGTTACAAACCTAACATAAGGTCATGCAGACCATAATATTGGTATAGCGTGCCTCAGGAATATTGTCCAATTTTTGTAACAAATTTCATGGTTTTAGTTAACGCACACATGCACATAAACTCACGTCCATTTAACGTAAATATGTAACATGTTAAAGGTTATTAGCTTTACAATGTGAAAATACATGTCATATGTGGTTAATGGTGGATTTCCGGTTGCTTTTTTTTTTGTTTTTGTTTTTTTTTTTTTTTGTTACATTCATTCTCTTTCCAAAAATGTCTCTCTCAAAAATTATTACAGGTGTTTTGCTTAATGTTCGGTGATTAGCCGCCCATAATGAGTGGCTCCCTAAGAATTTTTTTTCCTTTTGTAAACAGAGAGCACATGTAGTCCTTTTTACAAATGATTTTGAATGGTCTCACTTCTTGTGTGTATGTGTGTGTGTGTGGTAGTAGTAATAGTTGTAGCTGTATAGTGTTTAGTAGTAGTTATTGTTTATGCATTTGTTAGCTGGATTATGGCTTACGTGGTTTCAAATT
The DNA here is from genome assembly GCA_005959815.1 of Sarcophaga bullata. NCBI lineage: Eukaryota > Metazoa > Arthropoda > Insecta > Diptera > Sarcophagidae > Sarcophaga > Sarcophaga bullata. The sequence continues at coordinate 32,370 of QOCX01000236.1, forward strand.
GTTATTGTTGCTGATTACAAAAGCATTTAGAAGGTGTTAAAAAATCTCAGGACTTCGAAGAGTATTGTTTTTGAGTTTGTGTATGTGTGAATGTATGTGTAATCAATATAATTTAAAGACCGCGTTAGCTGACAATATTAGAAATTTTTAGTATATTTATTGAGATTTTAATTTAATTATTGATACAAAATGTTTAAGTAACTTTTTTTTCCGAAACATAATTGAAGTTTTAAATAAAGAGAACAAATATTTGTTTTGTTTATTAGATAAACAAAGCATTTATTGTATTAACATTTTTTGGTTGACTAAATTGTATTTAATTTTTTAAATAAATAATCATGAAGTATTGCACAATTTTGGGTATATTAAAACATATTAATTTTTAAAGTACACTGAATTGTACACAGTGGCTTAAAAATATCTTTTTTCCTTTTTTATTTTTAAAAAGGCGAATCTGTTAGTTCTCTCACATTTCGTGATATATTTCAAAAAGGTCGTGATCACAAAATATTGCAGAAATAAATCTGAATAAACATGATACATACTTGCATACATTATATATACATTATTAACCATTCTTTTTTTAATTTGACAACTCTTTTTTTAATTTGTTCAGATAATTTACTTTGACATTATTTCCTGACAATTTTTTTCTGACAATTCTTTTCGGATTTTTTCCTAAAGTTTTTTCTGACAATTTGTCCCAACAACTAATTCGGACAATTTTTTCTTGACAAGTTTTCTAACTATTTATTCCCTGAAAATTTTTATCAGTCAGTTGCAGCAGATACTTTTGCAACAATTTTTTACGAAATTTTTCTGACAATTTTATTTCCAAGAATTTTTCGTAACAATTTTTTATTAATAATTTTTTGATAGTTTTATCTATAATTTTTTCTGATAATTTTTCTGACATTATTTTTCAATATTTTTATTTAACGGATTATTTTCTTAACAATTTTTTGTGACAATTTTTCTGTCAATTATTTCTTAAAATTATTTTTAGATAATTTTTTGTGACAATTTTTTTTTTTTCTTAACATTTGCTGAAAATTTGTCTTCTGCCAATTTTTGCTAACAATTTTTTTCCTGATAATTTTTTTGAGAAGTTTTTCTATAATTTTATCCTGACAATTTTTTTACTATTTTTTTCCGGCAACTTCTAACAATACTTTCTGCTAATTTTTTCTCTTCGTTGTTACAATTTATCGATGTGTGTCTAGATAAATAATTTTCACCTAAACTAGCGAAGCCAAATCCTTATCAAACATTCCACATATCCCTGTTTCGCACTCCAATATATATATGGTAGGTTTGTTTTAACCCAATGGCTTCGCTAATGGAGGTTAACATTGCTTATTCTAGACATTAACCTATTAATTCACCACTAGTAGAATGTTAATCTATGGTAATACAGTACATATTTCGAGTAACGGTACTTTGGTTAATTTCAATTTCTTTACCAAATTATACTATTCATCTCTTGACAAATTCACCATACTTTGAAAACTGACCAACCTCGTAACTCACCACACCAAAAGTTCACCATGTTAGAAATAAAATTCCAAAAATACCAAATTCAAACGATGCAAAACGGACCATCCACACACGCAAAAAGAAACGCCACAAACAAACTACATATTCAACCATCTTCTTTTCACCGGACAACACACACACACAAGAAAGTCAGAATTCAATCTAGAAGAGAAAGCACACCACATAACAGGAATTTTTCCAACTAAAGAGTGTTGCCAGAAAGCAAAAATTTTGTAATCAATTACTGAAAAAATAAAAAATAAACATTAAAACATCTAAAAAGATTTTAATTTATAGTTCTTTCTACCTTTACAAAATTAAATTATGATTATTCATTTTACAACAATTCATTAAATTAAATTTTTTGACAACAAAATAATAACCTAAACTTAAAAAAAATCTACCTCATCAATAATAAATCTACATTGAACAAACACTATTTTTAATAAGAAATATCCAAAAATGGCAACACTGTCTTGTCTTGCTACACTATTCATCAGCTGAGCGTTACAAACTAAAATTGGTTTCTCTATAAAAGTTTTTTTTTTACAAGTTTAGCGCTTTTTATTCCAAATTTATTCAAAAGAAAACGATTTAAATTAATAATATTTTATACAAAATTTAATTAACAATCTAAAATTTAAACAAATGGAGTCATCGCTTGAGAATATTATAAATGAAACGTCTAAAGAATTCGGAAAGGTTTCAATTGAAGACATTCAGACAAGGCATCGCAAAGAACGCAAAGAATTGCAGGCGAAAATCCAGGCTCTTAAGAAAAATGCTCCAAAATCTGATAAGAAAAAACGCAAAGAAGCGTTGGAGGAAATAGCCAAAATGGAGTCGGATTTAGAGAAGAAGCAAGAACAAGAGATAAAGGATGCTGAAAGTGAAATCAAATCAGAACAACCGGCAGAAGTAGCAGAGGAGCAACCGTCAATTCTAAATGAAGAGGAGGACAATGAAAATGAGCAACAGCTACCACAGCAACGTGTCTCCAAAGCACAAAAACGTAGAGATAAAAAAGCTCGTGAAGCTCGTCAAAGAGAAGAAGAAATTAAGGCTTCTGCCGAAGACGCATTGCAGGCACCAAAAGCCGTAGAGGGGCTTAAAATGCAGGCAATATTAACAAAACGTGGTCTAGCTACTCACAATATACCCTCCGATGGTGACTGTCTATATAATGCTATACGTCATCAACTCATACAACATGGTTTAGCTACGCTCACCGTCAAAGAGTTACGCACTGAGACGGCCAACTATATACAAGCCAACAAAGATAACCTGATACCCTACATGACTCATCCGGAAACAGGCGATTTACTTAAAGATGATGAATTTGAAAAGTATTGTAACGATATACGCTCTACCCCCGCCTGGGGTGGTCAAATCGAATTAAAGGCCTTGTCCTCTATACTCAAAGTGCCAATTGAAGTTATACAAGCTGACGGTTCACCCACAATACAAGGAGCTGAGTACGGTGGTGCTCCTTTAGTCATAACTTATCATCGCCATATGTACAGCTTGGGTGAACATTATAACTCCACAGTTCCTTTAGTCATTGAATCCAACAAAGATGATAATAATGGGAATTAATTAAAAACCGGGTAATTGAATTTAAACAAAACGGACAAGCTAAAACGAATTTAATGCATTTAATTACACAAAATTGTTTCACACAAATTTTTTATAAAGAAATTATATCCTTAAACAACTATTGATGTGAGCATATAAATTTGACCTATTTAAACAACATTTAAAACTCGCAACATAATGCTGTGTCCTGTTTTGCTAAAAATCAACAGCTGTATTGTGTTTTGTAATAAAATATTGTCTTGTTACTAGATGTTAACTAAAAAAGAAAATGGAACAATATTTATAATTGGATATATAGTGAGTATTGAATTTTTATAATTAATCATCCATTTATTTTCTCAATTCATAATAAAAAAATAGTACGTTTGAAATGGAATTGTAGCTTTTATAAAAATACTACTACATTCTTCAGTTTTAAAATGCGTTTTTTTTGATTAACTTTAGTATGTACTCCCATTTCTGAGATTTCTCTAAATCAATATTTAAATTTACATTCTCAATTCATATCTACCAAGCTCTTCTGCACAGTCGTTATCAAAGTCATAGCTGGTTTCATTCTAAAATGCTAAAACTTTACACTTTATAGGAACAGATACAAGAACTTCGATCTGTAAAATCTTTGTTATATTTTATATAGATATGTAAATAACAAAAGCTTTCGGCGGTTATAATGCAGATCAACTGCTTTTTCTTTTATCTCTCTATTTACCATATTTCTCTTTTGTTCAGTTGGAAGCTAAATTCGCAATAAAAACTAATTTTGAATGTTTCTATACTAAATACCTGATTCCATTGACTTACCTATACGGCGTAATAACTAAAACAAATTAAAATCAAACATCAAGAATGCCGTATTTGCCAAGGCACAGCCCATGCCAATAGGATAGTAGATATTGCCAATCGATTATTCCAAAAAAAGTGTAAGATCCAAGAGAATAAGCGCCCAGGACTGATCTTACTGTACAAAGAACAAACAAAGTTAATAAGAATCTCATCTTTCTAATCAACATTACAGTCCTGATGCTAAGGACTTTCTCTTCTTGTCTGAGAACCAACAGAAATTCTTGTTCAAAGCAAATGATCTCTTATGATCACAGAGACTCAGATCTGCCGCATTATAGGATATTGTCTACCTTAGACCATCAGTGATCGCCTAACCATTCACATGTGTAAAGGTAATACTAGAATGTCTTATTAAGACATGTTGGTCATGTCCTCAGCGGGAGTATCAACAGTATTTTAAGCCTATAAATCAATCCCTTCCGTGTACTCTGTAATATCTTAGGCAAACATTACGAAAACTTCGGAGTTTTATCCGATAACCTGAACATTTATTTTCTTGTCCCTCACCCTGTTTTACTATAGAAACCCTCAACTGCTTAGTAAAAGTACTAAGAGGTCACTCAAAACTTACACGCGAACTTATAAATAGACCTTAAGCCTAAAAACGGACTACTCCAAAAAAGGTTAAACATTTAGGACCTAAATTGGAAACTTCAAGGGAGATATGTTTATCCCAAAAAAAAAACACAAATCTAAATAATTATAGATAAGGTAAGATTAATAATGAAATATGGTTTAGTTTTATTTTAGCTTATTCTGACAAAGTTTCTAAAAATTTCTTAAATGAATATAAAACAAAATCAAACAGAAAATTATTGATTCAATAAAATTTCGTACTAACTCATACATCCAGGCTATACTCTTTTTCTTACCTGTTGTCTGTATTATATATTTTTTATTCTGATTGCTTTAAAGTGCATTCAATAGGCACTAGATCTCTAAATCTATTTCAAACAAGACATCCTTAAAACAATAAAGGCTAAATGCTTCAATTATCAATATTTTGAAAAATTTATCTTGTCATAAAAGTGGGTACTGCTCATAACTCCATTGGCAGCCACTTCTATCTAACCAAAGTATATTGAACGTAATCATTTTTGTTTTATGGGAATTTTTAATAATGTGTGTAAGTATTTTTAGAAGAAAAAACATTTTTAGAAATATTTTATCATCCAATAAACGTCGTGGTTGAAAAAAAAGCAGCCACTCTAGTTGCAAATGTGAAAAAACTGTTGCAATATTTGATTCGAAGAGTGTTTAAGTTATTAATTCCATATTGTTGTTAATTTTCGGTTATTGTTCATCCAATTTTTTAATTGTCGTGATGTATGTATATTCTTATAAGGATTTTCACTCAAATTAAGAGTACAATGGCACCTTTTTATAAAATATTAACGTTTTATTAAGCTATTAATAAAGTGTCAGTTTAACAAATGTTGCTGAATTTAACATACGATTAATAACTATTTCAATTTTTACAAATTTTTATTTATATCTTACATACATAGTAGATATATATGTAAACGGTTAGTTACTAATTTACTAAATAACAATATATTTCTTATTTATGCTAAATATAAATTTAAATTAGTTTAATTTAATTTAAAAAAGTATATAAGTGTATGTATGATTTAATTAATATTTAATTATTTATTTATTTTTTCTTTTTTTTTATTGGAAGATTTTTATTATTGTCGAAAATTGTTTAGCACTTAAACGTATATTTTGATTGATTATAATGTAATTGGCATACAAAGATTTGTGCCAGAGAAAAAGCTGCAGTTTTTTTTTTTTTTTGATTTCTCTTTTAATTTAAAGCCATAAAAGCATTAATGTCTTTAGGAAAAAATGCATCTTTTTGAAGGACAGAATTTTAATCACTTTTTTTATTTTGTTTGGTCTTAGATGGACTTTCCGATTTTAGTTTTGTATACTTCGGCTCTGAAGACGATGTAGAGCTTGCAGGTGTATTCGGATATATAACGAATAAAGCAAGTTGTATTGAACTAAGAAGTAGCAAGAATAGATTTTGATACTGCAAAGAATAATAAGAAAAGTATGATCATAGTTTATACAGTGCTAAATTTTAATTTCGTATATGTACTTACAGCCAGAACTTCATTTCTAATTGAAATGCCATAAGCTGCCCATGATGCAGCCACTATAGAACCAGCTAGTATGATAGGGAAGGGTAAACCTTCAGTACTTTTCTTCTCAATAATTTCTCCCAAACTCAATAGAGGCATGCCAACTAATATCACAAGTATGCCGGTAATTAACATGCCAAAACGAAATTCTATTTTTGCTGGATCTTCAAAATTCGAATATGCCAAACATGCCATAGTAAATAAGGAGGCTATACCCATTTTGGCCCATATTTTTGTTTTAAATGCACCCGAAGCATACCAATAGAAGATAACCATAAATACAACGTTAATGGCAAAACCAATTACATTGACCTTAATCATGGCTTGATCACCCATTATGGTACCCAATTTTAAACTCAAAATTGTTCTGAAAAAGAAAAATAGAATTTAGTTTATGTAAATAATGTATTACGTTAACCATTTGAATAAATATTATTATTTCCATGTGCAATACAAAATAAAAGCAAAGCCTTTTAAAAGCCATTTATTTCTATTATAGAGCAAGTGATTAAAAAAATGCAACAAAACCTATTATTGCAACATACTTACATTTTGAACTTGAAAACACTAAACACTTCAACAAAAATTCTACGGCCACCCTCTCACTTGCCTTAATATAACACACTGCACACACTGCATTTTTAGCTTGCATAGTCTAAACTGCCTTTACCTTTACAATAGACACTTGCAGTGTAAATAAACACGTTATGTACGTAAGTCTATGACCCCTGTAATAGCAACTAGTTGCATTCTTTAAATACGGTTACTTTTCATTTTTCTTTTAACGTTTTTTTTTTTAAGGTTCAGTCTAGTCCAATCTATTTTTGTACATGCTTCATACTTTGAGGTGGAATTTTTGTTAAGAAGTGTTTTTTTTATTATTTACAAAGACCATGTACTACTACATCATTTCAAGTTGAATTTTCATGCTACAACATGATGTAGCATGTATTAACGTATACATAAAAAATGAAAAAATAAATTCATATTCAAACTGGAATTGTAAACTATGTGAGGAAAAAATCAAAAACAATTTATGGCAATTCAGAAATTTAATTTGGATCCTGCAATCCGCTTAATAAACCAATCGACATATTATAAATCAATTTTAAAAATTACGTTTTAAAAATCATGATTTAACTATAAACTCAAATTCTAATCAAAGAAATGAAACTGCTTTTAAAAAGAAATAAAATAAGAAAATAGGTCTTGAGAACCAATAAGACAATAAAGACAACGTTATCAAGAGTTAATAACATACAACTCCCATGTATAGTGTATTATTTTTTCCATGAGTGGCTGGACCTACAGATAACATCGACTTCAAATAACAATTAATAAGTCTTTGCCAGTAGACTCTTTCCAGCGGTTGCCGAAAGAAATAATTTTTCATCTATACACAACAAAATGAGTCATTAGACCTTAACTTGCTATAACAATAACCAATCCAGGTCTATTCGTTCAGGTACTTTTTCTGGACAATTATTAATTAAACTGATTGCTTTTAAGTTATGGTGAACTCATAAAGCCTGCTTGACGGTCGTTGTCAGGTTAGACAAGCCGTTATTAAAATGTATATCCAGAAATGTTTCCTGTTATTCCAAAATGTAGGAAAGTGGGTAATGGTTTCATTCCTTTTCAAGTAACAGGAATTTCTTCAAAAATTATTAACTTCTCATTTGTCCTTATCGTACTACGACCAGTAATCACCACAATTACTGAGAATAGTAAGTGATTACTAAACAGTGTATATGATATCCTGTGACTATATAAACTGTATTATCATTCTTAATGCAAAATTAACCTCAAATTTAACCGACGATGGTGAGATAGTAATTATGTAAATAATTTCCTAAGCAGATGATAAAGGCTTTGCTAGGCCATCAACAACTAGTTTCCATCAATGCATGTAAGTTCTTGCAAACCGGCAGCAGTCAAAATTGAAAATGTTTTGAAATGCTGATTCGTATTCTATAATACCTTAACAACTGTGCATCGAATGAAAGATGCTGTAAGCTTAAGCTCATTCGTCTGTTGTATAAGCCATAAATGAAACTGTTGTTTTAAATTTAATTAAACTCCTGATTTAATAATTATATATAACAAACCAAATTATTCTCAAATCTTGTATATTATTTTTCAAATTATTAAGCTTACAATATTAACAATTACAATGTTTACCATAGAATTATGCATGGCATTAAATTGTCATTCAATATTTCTATTCAATAACATTTTAAAATGCCTTAAATAAAGGGTATTTTTAATTCTCTGTTGTCGACTACTTGCTTGTTTTTCATTTTTTTTATTTCCAAACTCGTAGTCAATGACATTATGGCCGTTGCAATAAAATTTAAATACTTACAAATGAATTGTATTTCTACCATATATACATACATATAAACAAATATGCACTTGGTTTACAATAATATTATATTGTAGATAATTCAAAGCATTCAAATCAAAATAAAAAGATTTTAATTCTTTAATTAAAAGCTTAAAGAATTTTTGAAAAAATTGATTCGAAATCACAAAAAATTTATGAATTCTGTCTGAAACATTTTTTTTATCTTTTAAATATATAACGTGTTTATTCAGAACTAGTGTAAACAAGTATTTATTTTAATTTTACCACAAATTGAATTACGTTTATTATTTTTTATTTTTTATTGCATTTAGAGAGTGGTCATGACTTTTACAATTTCATTCGCATGTTGTTAGATAGCATGATATAATTTGTTTAGTAAATTATTTTAAAAATTCAGGGACCATGAGAAATTAAATTAAATGGGGATTTAATTGAGAGAGAGAGAGAGAGAAAGTGTAAATAGGAATGTATTCAAGTGAATGGTAGGAAAAGTAATAAAATTTAAAGTAATAAGCAAAGGGATGATTTTACTTTATGAAAGATTGAAAAATATAATCAAAGATTATAAATATGCAGTTAATTGTATTAATTATTAAAAATTCTAAAGTAATCATAAACATGATTACAATAATAAAATACATATTTGACACATCTTTGGTAATTAATGAAATTCGAACTTTGTAAGTTATTTTTCCAGAAGGAATTGAATAATATGTATGGATTTATTTTGATATCAAAATGGAAAAAACTTCAATAGATTACAATTGACACTATTTTCCTTATTATTCCTTTTATAAAATTTTGTTTATTGAAATATAAGCTTGGAAATATTAGAATGCATAAATATCTCTTCAGACAGTACTTTTCAAATATTTTTATTATGCAATTGTAAAATTAGAAAAATAGAAAATGAAACTCGAATCCAACGTAATAGTCCCTTACAAAGACATAAACAGCAATTTCCTCTGACTATATAGTTGACATAACGCACGATGAGATTGCGGTCAGAGCTATTAATTTAAATCAAAAATCTGTTCATGATAAAACCACAAATAAAACTATTCATGCAATAACTGATTGTGACATACTAAACCAAACTACCACCTGAAAGGTATAACCATTTTAATTAGGTCTCAGAAACCTCAGAACTTCATATGCAAGATGCTAATAATAAAATGACTTGGCATAGGCATTTAGTAATTATAAGAAGGGTCCAAAAGGGAATAGGAACCACTTAACATTTTCAATACTTAGAAATAATATTTCTTTCGACAATAAACACTGGGCAAAACTTGGGAGTCGACATTTATATGTGGGTCCAGCCACTCATGATTAAAAATTAATACGCAACCCGAGTGGTGTAGATAACAATTATAACTGCTGTATATTTGTTTAAACAATGTTTCAAATATATTGCTGTCTAGGTTAAATAGCTTCGATTCGTTCTTCAGCCGCTTTATTTGTATGTGAAAGAGTTTTCCTGTAGAAGTTGTTGCTGCTACTTAAGTTTGGTTTTGATTTAAATCTAATGTCCTCAAACATTACACCCTCTCTTCGCAACATATTTTTCTAGATCCAAGAGCATACAATGCAGGAGTAGATGTCATCTGTTGTTACAAAGAAATAGCGGATTCAGGTCTAAAAGATACCAATGTACTAATATACAGATTGTACTTTTAGGATAACTTATGTGGCAATCTAATCTATATAAGCATTACAAACAAGGTTTAAAAAAAACCATTTGATAGAAGGAAAGTTTAATTTGTTCAAATGTAAAAGCGATCCTATAGTAACCTGTAATAATTTCAACTAAATTCGCCTTGTGATCCCGTTTAAGATGGGTCTTAGTGGTTAATCATTACCTTAGTTTTTTGTACGAATAATTGTTTTGAGTTGTGATTTATAAAAATAATCATTGTAGGTTAAAGACAGTTTATTAAATAGTAATTTCGCTAAAAATTAATTTCCTGATATTGTGAATCATTACTATGTTGGGCGCAGCTACGTTTGACATTTCTATTAAAACATTAAGACAAAAATGTTCCTCCGGAGGAAAGATTTATTCTATCTTAATTAATAAATCACATTTATTATATACGAATTTAAATTAAAAATTATTAAAGCCTAATTTAGATAACATATTTAAGTTCTCTATCATGGTTACCATAGAATAAGCAATGTCATCTAACGTATCTTCATTTAAAATGTACTCATTTTTTAAAAACGTTATAAAACAATAAACTATTGCTGCCTTTAAAGTTATCTTATCAGGCTTGGTATACTATTTGAAAACTTATTTTGAAGTAAATCAATTTTTTAACACTTAGCGAAATCATATTTGTAACAACTGATAAAAATTGATATTTAAAATCATTTCAGTCCAGTCATTGAATAAAATAGTCACTAACAATTGCACAAATATAAATAATTTCGCAATGAAATCAATTGAAATTTTTTCAAATCAATAATTGAAAGACTTTTATCATGAATTATTTAATACCGTTTTTTGAAATTACACACCCTATAATGATGAGCACAATAAATATACACAACAGTATTCAAAAATTCTATTAGAATTAAAATAGAATCCACAAAAACTATTTAAATTCACAAATTAACTAGAACCAACAATAAAAATCATTGTCATTGGATATGGCCCTTGCATAAATATAAAGAAAAATAGGAGTGTTCTGTCTATAAACAGATTTTTCTAAGTGAACAGTTTTAATTGCGTACAATTACTTACACCAGTTCTAATTGATATTTTCAATTTTATAATTTTAAAATAATACCATTTCAGTGCTTGTAGTTTTTATTTTCATTTCTTTTAATAATTTTTATTCGAATTTTATATACAATTCAACTTCATTAAAGGTAGTTAAAGTTGCTTTAACGCTGTTTAGGGTGATATTCTGGATAAAAACAATATCCGAGCCTTTCTCATGGCAAAGATTACACCAAGCCTCTAAAGGAAATTATGGTAAGGAAATTGAAATGGATTGGTAGGATAACACAATGTCGACATGGAGAAACTAGTCATAGTATAGAACCCACAGGCAAGCCAAATAATCTTTATACTTAGAGAAGAGGAGAAGAGAAGGAAGCTTTTGCTCACAAAGATATTAAAAGCAGTTAATGACTTTAGCCACTACACCATCACACTTTACTTTGTTTTTCAGAGTATTTTTTTTTTATTAGTAGGAAAAAACTTTCATGACATGACATTCATGACATTTCATCATGGGTAAACTATCACACAAACAACGTTTGCATATTATTGAGTTTAATTCGGGTCAAATTTTGAGTCCAAAATTGAATATTTGTATAGTTGGAAGAGTTGTGGTTTTCTACAATACGATGTCACATGCCCGAGTTAACCGATACCATAAACATTTTTAGAAGAGTATTTGATAAGTAGTTAATTACATATTTTGGATCAGTTTATTGGTCGCCAAGAATATGTGTTTTGATTCCACTCCACTATACCTAGTGTTTCTCATGTACAGGGACACTTCCAGCCCTATGTATTACTATTTCAAAATATTTTTCTTTTTTTTTAATTTTTATCATCTAATTTCTAATTTTTTAATATTTAAAGTAAAATGGTGTAAAAATATCATGATAAGGCAAAAAAAAAAATAAAACTTAAGTGAGAAAATAAAAAGTTACACAATATGCATCGTCATTAGAATGATAATGAATGTGTGTGACCAGCCAACTCACTATAACTATAGCTTTAAAAATTAAATATTTTTTTTTTTACTTACAATACAATACCACCCAGAAATGGATCTGGTGGATACGCATCACTGCTGCCTTTTTTGCGTATATCGTTTAATAGAACAATACCGGAGAGAAATTGTACACATGTTATGGTACCGGCAAATTTGGCGATTTCCTCACTATATGGCTCCAAAATATCACCCAGTGCCTCCATTTTTTCCCCTATATGTGTGCAAGTGTATATGTGTGTATAGATGTAAATAAGTTTTTGTTATTGTTGCTGTTATGCTGAATTATGCACGCAAATGTAAAGAGGGAGTTGATTAGGGGGAGCGTAAACAACGTGCTTAGTATTTGCCTGTTCAAAAATTTAAACGAATATGAGGACCAAAACAAAACAAGTTCAAGTTCACCAATTTTACACTGCTTCGCCGTTTATTTATTATCCAGCTTCTTGATAGTATCGTAGTAGTTGTGTAGTTGTTTTATTAATTTGTTTTTGTTTTCTTTTATTTTTTGTTAGAGTGTTTGACAACTTTTTTATATTAATTTTGTTACAAAATTGATTTTTTGTTTTAAATTTCAAATTATCGTATTTGTTTGTTGCAGCAGAACCGAAAAGAAATCAAAATCTTAATTGTTTCATTTACCGTAGCGTGATTAAATATTTTCAAGAATATTTTTTTTATTTCTTTTATTTCTCAACTCGTTTCGTTAAATGAAATAAAACAACAAACAAAATAGTTTATAATTAAATCATAACATAATCACGGACAACGACAACGCGAACGAACGAAAACTTCCACTTGCTTACGGTGACACGGTTCTCCAACAACTGAAGGCAGCAAGCAGTATATAAAGTTCTAAACCAGTAAAGCAATTTTATTGCACAGTACATTCATTTACTTTTAATTAATCCCCCCCGATAGATCCCCTTTGTTTAACGTTTAAATCCATCTATAGTAAGTGTATACCAGAAATATGGTAACGCTTTATTTAAATGTTATGGCAAAAGCATTGCCAAGCAAATAAGTTTTGTATTTTAACATAATTTTAACGGTTTTCCAGATATAAAATAAGTATTGCCATGTATTGTAAGAAATTTTCAAAAGTTATGGTTGATTTTTCCGACTGTAACGTAAAACAATGATAAAATACGTTGGAATGCGGAGATTTTGTATATTTTCCCAATCTCTCTTTAATGTCTTTATATTTCATAAAAATGTGTACGTTTAAACGGGGAATTCAAAACGTTCCAATCTGTTTCCGATCTGAGGAATTGGATCTGCCAAATCCCCATAGATCTGGGTATATTTTCCCACTAAGATAAGACACGAAAGCTTGTCCATCGAATTCAATCCCCAACCTTCGGGGAGAGCCGGCATCACAACCAACACTTGGATATATCTAACGAGCTACATGGAGAGAAAGCTCATAAAAACCATTTATTTTGGTCCTATGTTTCTAATGCGGCCCCTGCATGTTGCGACTGGTTGTACAACTTTATAATTGTGTACAAACAATTCTTATGTTCAATTAGTTAGTTAGTTGGTTGAAGATACAAAAATTTTGATTTTCATTTAAACGACGAAAAACACTATGCTACAATAACAATTTATAAGTCAGTTTGGTTGAAAAAGCTTCTCACACCACTGATGCTGTGTGTGTTAATTTTATACATGAGTGGCGGGACCTACAGTTTAAAGGCGATTTCGAACGACAGATTTTTGAGAAACTTTTTTATGGCAATTATATTTACTCTCAGAGTTTTTGCCAGAAATCTGCTGAGAGGAAGTCGCCTAAGCAATATTTCGTATATTTTCGTTTTGATGTCTGACCTGGTTTTTGAACCGAGGTCTCAAGTCGAATAAGACAACACACTACCTACTAGACCACGGCGACTTTCAGTAACAGAAACCTTAGATTAAATCAAACTAAATTCGTTCAAGAACAGTAAATAAATTTCAATAAGTTTCACATAATTTTTTAATAATTAAGGCATATTTGCAAAAGTGCTTTTAACGCGATTGAAAGCATTCTGGCTGATAAAAGGCTTGGCTAATAAAATCTAGTATACTTAGGTTTAGACATTCCTGTGACGACACCACGCAGCACTGTGCGTGCTCAAATGGGCTTTTGGTAATCAAAGCTAGCACTCCAACCTACCTACTAAACCTAGGTATAATTTTCTTCAGTAAATGTATGATCATTACACTTTTAGCTTTTAGATCAAGGTTTTTTTTTGTCATCCCACAGTTTCTTTCTCTTGTTTTGGTAAGTAACATCTACTGATGAATTGCAAAATTTCTCTACTTACTTTTCCCTCTTTACACTAGGTCAAATTGAAAAAATCGCATTTAATTTTTTACAAGTTTTTTTTTTCTTTTATTTAAAAAAATACGCTAAGCATGTTTTAATAGAATGTCAAGTATTCATTTTTGACTTACAGTATGAAATATGTTAGACTTTCACGAACTCATTTTAATTACATTTCTAACATGAAAAAAGAAAAATTTTAAGACATAATAACAACCAGCGTTATGATAATGATGAGACACTCATAAATTTCTCTATAATCAGGGAGGAGTCTTCTATAAATGAAGACAATATAAAAAATTACTTAAAATTATATAAAAAAATTTAATGAAATGTCTCTTCTCGTTGGTGATCGGGTTGTAAGGAGGTTAAGTCTTTGCTGCTTCTATAACAAAATCTCAAATATTTTTTGTAGGGTAAGAAAAATTAGATTTTACACAAAAAAAGTGAAAATATTTGATGATAAGTTAAAAAATGAAACGAATGTAAAAAACCAACAAAAAACTTATTGTTGTTTAACAGCCTTTTTGGGTTTAGGGCTCTGTGTCTGCTTGGGACTGCTTTGTTTGCTGGGCTTAGGGGATGTTTTAGGTGTTTTTGATTTGGGAGGAGATTTTTCTGTAAAATAGAATAATAGAACCATATTTTAAAAAAAATTCTAGTTTTTTGTATAGTTTAGTAAAACTTACGCAAAGCTCTTAAAGTCTCCTGAGGCAACCATTCGTAGTCAATGGAATCATCATTGGCAGTGCCAGTTTCAATAGTTTTCTTGGTAGAAGCACGCTTACGCTTGCCAGACGAACCCAACAAGTATTGTTGACCAACAACCAATAACAAAACAACAATACCAGCCATCAATACGTACAAGAAGAAAGTTTCGCCATCCAAACCTTCATCAACTTCGGAGATCAAAACAGTTTCATTGAATACGGATTCCATATATTGAACGCCGTTAGAGTCGCGATAGTTCATGGCAATGTTCAAACCGAAAGGACGGCCAGCAAACTGATCAGAAGGCATGAATGAGTAGGAAATGGTAGCTTCAAGACCAGACTTGACTTCACGGTTGTAGGCAACAGCTGAGAAGTTTTGAATATAGTAGTTAAAATCCATGGGATAACGGAAAGAAGCTTCAACAGTTTCTACAACGAAGTCATTGGGTCCCTTGTTGGTGAAACCGATCAAGAATTCAACTGGTTTGCCACCGGGTAAATCCAATTGTTGTCCGGGTGTGTAGATTGGTTTGGTAAAAAGCAAAATTGTATCGGCATAGGGCGACGTCGTTTGTAATACATCAGAATCTTCATCGGCTTCAACATCTTCACCAGTTACAGCACCATCTTCAGCATCGGCCTCAATAACGTCTTCCTCAACGGCATCTTCAGCAAAGGCTGAGAATTTGTTAGCTAAAAAGGAAATCAAAGACAAATTTCTATCAAAATGATATCAATTTAAATGCTTCTAATAAGGCCAGCTCTTGCATTACATTGAACTTGACCTAAATATCTGCAAAATGTCCAAATTTCATAAAGGTTTCTTTCAAAATTATTTAAAATAACACTTTCTAAATAACCATGACAGAAGCAATTGATTGTCATTTGAGCACAACATCGGTTTTCTATGCCACGTCAAAATACGTCGTTTGTACCACCAACAACAATGCCGACAACACTCTTTTGAAAACGTCACATACGCACACACAAACACTCTTTCACATTGCATTTCTTAATTTTTTTTTTTAGCAAAATTCACTTTTCAGACCAAAAATATATGCGATTATTTAAATAACTTACGTGCATTAAATGTGCAAATAATGGTGGGTAACACCAACAACAATATTAACATATAATTTTTCATTGCGTGTTTTCGTATTAAATATAATTTCTAATTAACAAAAACAGTAAATCTTTTAAAAATATTTTCGCGGCTCACTAACAGCAATCTCCCCGGGTACGGTGTGACGGCAGCGAAATCAGAAAAACGTATGAAAACCGATTGGATAAAGAGAAAATACAAAACGAAGTCTGGTTGTTGTTGTTTGTAGCTATACGAAATCTTATTACGTGTCAGAGACGTCAAATTGGGTTTGTCAGTCACTATAGAAGGTGTTCTGAAATAATATTCAAGTGTTTTCCTCTTTACCCTTTTGTTAAATTGATAGACTGCTTCGTATTATATATAAAACACTAAATTCTATATTGCGAAAATTATTGCATTTGTTTCTTTTTTATTTTAGGTGTTTAGTAGAAATTTATCGTTTTTTCATATTGATCGCTGGTTAATGTAATATTTAAAAAAAATCCATATTTTTTTATTTATTTTATATGTTGAGCAGAAAATAATTGTTATCACATATTGAGAACAATGTTAAGAAATTTATTAATATTATTACAGCAAGAAAACTTTAACATGTTATTACCATCATAGAATTAAAACAGTTTCTTTGCGAAAGCATTATATTTCTCGTGGTTAATATCTCCGAAGTTATGTTTTAATTTGAATAATTTAAATAAATTTCAATCATACCATGTGGGGACTATGTACCAATGCAGTCTTAATGTCGCGTCCAAAAAAACCGCAACCAACAAGCTCGTAGCACGGCAGTCAACGTGTAAAGAATGGATCTAAATTTTGAAAAACATTTCCATCAAGCGCATTTAAAATACGATCAACTTAATTTCAATTTGTCATTTTTATGCCGAAATCTTTTAATTGATGATTTGAACTCCGGCTCCGAATAACGCCAGTATTATTGATAAATACTTTAAACATTATTAGGTTGAAGCTTAATTGCAGACGAATACGTATAAGATCCCAATAAATAACTTGATTACTAGAGAATAATACATTACAATGTTAACGACTTATGTTTACCCCTATGAAAAGAATAATAGAGGGAAATTGAGTGACATCGTTAATATATGTTCTTAATAAAAACAGTGTATAACATAATTTTACAGATTTTTAGTATTATTTACTATGAAACACTCGGTAGCAATGGAAAACACCTCTAGAACACAAAGGCAACAATTAGTAGTGATTACCAATGACAGCTGATAGCTTAACGAAGAAAAGAACGAAACAAACAACAAATTTGGCAAAAATGAACGAAAATACGTTCTTTCTGTTTCCGGCTGTCACTTTGAGTGTGTGTCGCACGTGAATTTTTTTTAGAAAATCACAAAAACTTTTAAATAAATATGGATAAACCAGTTGTTTGGGCACGCGTCATCAAAGTTTTGGGCCGTACTGGCTCCCAAGGTCAATGTACGCAAGTTAAGGTTGAATTCCTCGGTGAACAAAACCGTCAAATTATCCGCAACGTTAAGGGACCCGTACGTGAAGGTGATATTTTGACCCTCTTGGAATCTGAACGTGAAGCCAGAAGACTTCGCTAAGACCCATAGTTTTAGAGAAGCGTAAAGTTGGATTAAGACTTTAAATTTATTTACAAACATAGACGGTATGTGTATGAAATGTTTGCAACTTATTGTGTATTAGCATTGTGCTAATTGAAGTTTGTTTTTGCCATTTTCAGATATTCACATACTCTTGACGCTTGAAGAAGTGAAATTGCAGTTTAAGCCTTTATATGCTATTATGCATAAACAATTTTTATAAAAAAAAAAGAATTATGCTGTGAATATTGCAAAATAAATTTAAAGCCTTAAGAAGGCTTTGTAATTTAGAAAAAAAAAAAGAAAACTGTTATATAGTGTGTTATTTTAAGTGCTAGTGAAGATTTATTAAAAATAGAAAATAGATATATGTACATAAAAGTAGTGGTACTAGCCTATGCGGAGTTGTTGGCATGTTGGTTTTGGTCTCAGGCATTTACAGTAGGTAAGGCCAACATTTAGGTACTCTTCAAAGTCTTCCGATGTGTCTGTAAGGATCCTGTAATTTTCAATGCTATCAAATTTGTAAGGATCGAGTTGAAATGCAGAATAACGTAGTTTTAATAACCAGCAATGAAAATATTTGAAAAGATCACTTATTAATTCTATGAAATACGAGATAGGCTTGTGAAAAGTATCTCCAATTATAAGCGGAGTCTGCACGTTCATATCCAGTTGGCTACACAGTCCCTCAAAAACCAAACATGATTTTCGTAATTCATCCAACAAATTACTGATCTTGCAGCTGGAATATTTATAAAATTACTTGTAAGTTTAATAGTTTTGTTAGCAATTTTTGCATACTTTGACAATCTCAATAGCTTTATTTTATCGGCAAACTCATGTAGCAAAGTGTCTTCCGCTGGGCCAGTATAAATTTCTGGAAAGCGGCAGCAGGGTCCAGTACTATTTATTATTGAAATATTTAAATCAGCTTTGCAATTTCCAATCAGCTATGCAATTTTACCTTTCTAGTAGAATATATCTTTGCGATAGTACCCACATTCTGCCAATCCATTCCTTTTGTGACTGCAATTCCTCCTTCATTGAAGCATTGAAAGCTCGGAATTCATTTTCCAAAACTAGCAGCTGCTTTATGGTCTCCTCTTCAATTTTATATTGCTGTTTTTGAGTTTCGCTAATACCTTCAATATTCATTGATATTTTTATTAAAATTCTATAAAAAAAAGAGCTGTTCTATTTCAATATTTCTTTCTGACTATTTGTTTATTTTAGTTTTGTTTCTGTGCTTGAGGTTATGTTATTTTTAGTGGTGCCAAATCGATCAGCTCATGCTGATGATAATATCAGTTGTTATTTTTCTAAAATGTAATTTAAAAATTATTAGTAAAGTTATGAGGCATTTGGAAAACTTTTTCGAAATAAGTTTTGAAGCAGGATATCCTGGTAGCATAGTGATTAGTATGAGGGTCAGGGGTTCGATTCAAACCAGTCTGTTACATTTAACTGCGCATATGGTCATAGTCTCTCCGTTTGCAATAATATTAGGCATCTAAACCTAATTTGTAATTCTATTTAATAACTAAACAAAACTCATTCAGTTTTAAAGGAGTAGTGAAATGGAAAACGAGTTTAGCTAAAAAGAAATCCATAAAATTTATATATTATATACCATGTTAACAAGTCTTTAAGGTAAACAGATCAGCAAATTTTATGAGGCTTAATGCATTGCTTTCTATGCGAACGTAAACATTTGCAATCCTTTAAATTTTCCAATAAATCATTTTCTTTAGAAGACTTTAATAAATTCATATAATCTTCGATGGATATTGCATCTCCAGGATCTAACAGCTGGGCCCAACGTTTCTGCTTACACAAGTTACAGTAAAAGTAATGGAATAAGTCGTGTATAATTTCTAGTATATCTGCCAAACGTTTAAGGTAATAAGTGCCAAGCATAAAAGGGCTTCGAACGGTTACATCCAGATCCTGACACTGACGATGCAATTCAGTAAGTGTGGTTTCCATATTTTCAACGGCAGTTGTTAAACGGCAACTAAAAATAAAATTTAAGCAAACGTAATAAACTATTAAATTGTATATATTCTTTATTTACTTAGAGGCATTGACTTTTCTTAAATTGGAGTGAAATGAACATAAAGCTCGTCGTTCTGTAGGTACAGACACAATTTCCGGATATGGTTTTACGCATACGCCGCTCCTTAAATAAATTAACGATAAATAAAATAGGATATTATTATATATTAATTTTAAAGTTATTTACTGTGTCAAAATTAAAAACCGCTGAGAATGCACCCACATTTCATTCACAAGTTTCAGTTGTTTTTCTTTTTCTTTTAGAAAAAGTTTTTGATAGTCTTTGAAAAGATCTTCCAATTTTATAATATAACTATGTACATCTTTTTCTATTAGATAATCGCATTTGGTATATAAAGTCTCACAATGTTCAAAATTCGGTATTATTTGCTTAACAGGTTCCTTACAGTTTGAATACAAGGTACAATATTTGGAATTCAATAATTTTACTTCTTGCCGAGGGTAATCGGATTTAGATTGCCAACAAAAAACGCATTCCATACCATCTGGATCAGGGTCTTCCTTTAACGTGATTAATTTTGGACAAACATTAATTGGCGGATTTGGATAGTGAGACGACATTGCGAAATATATTTTTTATTCGTTAGAAAATAAACGTCTTTGAATGAAATACGTATGTATGTAGAAGCTAATATATTTATATTATTATTGCTAAAAGTAATGCCAAATCTAATTGTAGCCATGAAACATATATTGATCAGCTGGTGTTTATTTACATTGCTATAGGAAGTAATTTCTGTGCATTTCGTTGCAATAGAATTTCGTCAATTGCCGAATATTTCGATTTGCATAATTAACCAAACCTTCAATAACAAATTGTTTAGGCTCTTACTGCAATAAATTTATTAAAATGGTTTTTAAATGTCAAGAGGATAGCTTTCTAAAAGAAGTATATAAAATATTTAATAAATCTATATTAAATTGAAATGTAATAGAACATTTTCAAATTTTACAGTTTACAACAAAAGTGGTCTCCAGTGAGTTTGGTATATTAAAATGGACACCACCTGGTTCTACTGAAGTCAAGGAACTTCAAGGTTATAATGTAATATGTGAAGATACTATTCTTTTTCCGGAAGGTGGCGGTCAGCCCTGTGATTACGGTACAATAAATGACTTGCCAGTACGTAACGTCATACGTAAAGGTAACGATGCAGTACATTTTGTAGAATCTGAGACAGGTTTCGAAGAGGGTACAGTTGTTAAGCAATGTACTGATTGGAACCGCCGCCTTGATCATATGCAGCAGCATTCGGGTCAACATTTGATTACTGAGTTATTTGATAAGGAGTTTAATTACGATACCACCTCCTGGTGGCTGGGCAGTGAAACCTCCTATATAGAATTGAACACTAAGCACCTTATAAGTAAAGAATCTTTGGATTTAATTGAAGAAAAAGCTAACAATATAATACGGGAAGGCAAAGAGGTTAATGTTGTTCTATTGGATCCTGAAACATTAAAAGAGGTAAGGAAAAAATAGTATAAATATTAAAAAGGGTTTATTATTTTCTTCCTATACTGCCTTTAACACTTTGCTGGTGCGTTAAACAACCTTAAAAACTTTTCAATAGATTTAATTTATCGGGATAATTTTTCGAATTCTAAATCCATTAGAAAATGTTCAAAATGGGTTCGTCTTCTTTTATTTCAAACTGTCATTTTTTTAAAGTTTTCTTATATATTGTACTTTTAAGATGGATGGTGTAAGAGCACCTAGAGGTTTGCCCAAGGATTGGGTTGGACCTGTACGTGTAATATGCATTGAAGGTCAGCGCCATAACATGTGTTGTGGCACACATGTCAGTAACCTGTTTCAATTGCAGTGTATAAAACTATTATATGCTGAAAAAAGTAAAAATAGTGTGATTGTGCACTTTGTGGCCGGTCAACGAGTACTTAAACGTCTTGGAGAATCTTTTCAGCGGGAACAACAATTAAATTTGATTTTAAAGTGAGTTGCGGAGCCTATAATTATATATATATATTTTGTTCAACGTATAACACGATTTTCCTTAAACTTTTATTAGGGGTGGACCAAATCAACATTTAGAATTGATCCAGAAAATGCAAAATAATGTTAAGGTCGTAAAAAAATCGTTCCAGAAACTTTTAAAAGACTTTGCTACTGCCGAGGCCGAGAAATTAGCAAATCTGCCTAAACCATTACCAAAGTACTATACTTTACACCGTAGGGATGGTGTAGAACCAGATTTTATAAATACTTTCCTTAGATTAGCTCCCGTCGATATATCCATCTATTTTGTCACCGTCTCTGAACCAGCTGTTGGCAACCAACCCGGTAAAGGTCATATGGTATTACGCGGAGAACCGGAAATTGTCCAACATTTTGGTCCCCTGTTCCTTAACATTTTAGATGGCAAAGGCAATGGTAAGGAAGGAAATTTTCAAGCTAAAATTTGCGATATCGACAAAATACCAGAGTGTGAAGCATTGTTAGAGGAGTACTTTAAGGCATTCAAACCCAAAGTAGTCGACAAAGAAGCGTTAAAGGAAAAATTCAAGGGTGAATTTATACACAATAAAAAGGGCAGTAAACTAAATTGAGTTTCTTTTCAACAGAAACAGTACAAATGATAATTACTTATATTATATTTTACAAGACCACTAGCTCGTTCATTCTCTTTTACAAAAACCAAAAAATTTTTGAATAAAAAATGTTTATTATTATTTATAGAAATCGTTTACAACAATTTTATGCATAACAACTTAATTTGATCACAAATAATTAACATCGAAATTGTACAGTTCATAATTCATACGCCAAAATTGATTCCAAAATCCTACATCTATTATACGCTCATGGAAATTCCAAAACTTAACTTGTGTGTATTCGCATTGGGCTGGGTAAGTGCAATCATCTTTATCGTATAGGTCCTCCCACAGAATGGTAAATATACCTAAAGATAAAAATCTGAGACGGTTCTGATTTAAATCGCTCTGCAAACGTCTGATATAAGCGGCAGAAGTGGGATTTTGTAACGATGGATGGACCATGATCAGGTTATTGGAAGCTATGCGATAAATTCTTAAAAAATCTTCCTCATCAGGATTACGTTTTGCACACTGGTATAAGCCATAGCCACTAATAGCATAAAAGGCTGCTTTGCGAGGTTTTTCCTTCGATTCTTTCACTAATCCAAATGCAACATCTTTGTAGTCATTCAATAGACCCTTCCAATAGTTGGCCCACTTCTCAACTACTGTACCTTTAAAACGTTCTGGCAGAGTAAAAGTATTACTGAGTTTAGTGCTGATACTGGTTGTGCGTGAAGTAAAAGGTATTAGACGCATTTTTATTTATTATCTTCTCAAAGATTTCACAATTTTTATTTATATTTCTTATTTTTCGTAATTATTTAACATTTCATGCTGCTCGATGAAAAAAAACACACACTGTTCAGCAGCTGATTTTGTTTACCTTTAATTTAATATAAGAAAAATTAACTTGGCAGCACTAGTGGAAAGTGAAGAGTACCTTGTAGGTTTATACTGTGGTTCGTAGCACGGTGGTTTTTAGTTTTTAAGTTGCAAGAATGGATTGTATATATTTGAGTGAATAATTTTTATACTTAAAATTTTTTATATAAACCGGAATTAAATTAAATTATTTGATAATTTTGTATATGATTTTGCTACAATTTTTTATGTTTTACGTTCTGTAATTTTAGAAACGTTCAAAATCGTTTCACGGGCTTTGAATTCTTGGTAACACATGTAAGCGGGATTGTAAACAATAATATTTTTATTTAATTTTAATCGGTGTGTTTAATAATAAAGTTAAAATTCTACTTTAGTGCATTATAAAGCGGGTTTATTGTTTCTAAACAATGCCTAAACGTCTGCTGAAACATCATTTGGATAATGTGGCGAAAACTCGAAGAAAATCTATGTTAATTGAAGATCCGTCACAATTGTCCACAAGCTTGGAGAAAGAACCTGTTGAAGATTTGAAAAACCAAACTGCAAACAATGCCGTGAAACATATGAGATATATTAAAACAAATCATAATAATGAAATTGAACGTTTGCTACTGTACAATAGTAAATCTTTAGCATACCATGTTGATCATAGTTTTTTTCCCGCATTTAATGTTGGCCTGTGGCCCCAGGAGAGTAATGAAGATCTTTTGAATTATCCATCGTGTGCATTCTCTATACCGTATCCTCTGCATGTGTCTGAAAATCAATGTGAACAGATAGATTTATGCTGTAAGAGATCAATGGCATCTGAATTTTATAAGAAACGCTTACGCTTTACCAAGACTGCATATCAAACAGCATGGAAGGGTATGTCGTTTATAATATCGAATTTAATAACAAAATAATTGACGAATTACTTTTATTTTAAAGCAAATAAAACCATCCGTAATGCAGCTAAAGAGGGAATCTTTCATTCGTCAGTATATGACTTGGCGGAGCGAGTATATTTGCAACCAGATCCGTATTTTGATAGCAGTTATGATTATTATTTTACTGGTGGTAATTTATGTGCATTAGCAAATGATATTCATGTCGTTCATGCAGGCGGGGAGCAATTGCGTAATATAGGTAAGTCAGCATATTTTATTTGGTTTAAGACATAATATATTATTGAAGCTATCATGTAGTAGGAAATGTAGCCAACACATATGCTATTTTAGAATGACTCGTATTTTGTTAGAAATATGCTCCTTATTGTAAGAACTTTAGGATGCTAGTTTGCAATCAAAATGCAGAAAAAGGTGGTGTTGTGTGAAGGTGGGTTACTATCGCTAATATTCTTTAATTCTATCTACCCGTTCTTCCGGATTCAGCGCAAAATGTCTTAATAGTGTCATATGCCCATGACTGTATAGTCTTTCTTCGGACGTAAACACGGATGCCAAACTGCCAGGATTACAGATTACCTGGTTACAATTGTAGACCATTTCTTTATTTTACGATTTGAAACTCGAAGATTCTTGATTCCAAATTTAGTGGTCACATCCACTTCTTCTCACAAACATTTTGTTTAAACCAAAAAGTGAGGATGGGGAACAGGATTTAAAGTTCTTGTTGGGATATTATGGGGTATGGCCAAAGAAACACTGATGCTGGTCCGATGTGGACGTTCTCAGTAACGTGCACTGTAGACGACAAAAAAAAGAATGCATTCAGAATAGCGACGGGATCTATGATGATGAAATATGGATCACATACAAAAACACGTGTTAAACAGCATAAAACAATATCTCTACCCCATGATATTATATTATAAGATTTTCCCTCGTCACATTTGACAATAAAAAATAGGGTTCTTAACGAACATCCACCTTCAACCTCAGGCAGCGAAAAACAATTGACCAGGAAAACAAAATCCATCGTATGGCAGCTTAGGTACGGTTGATCGAACATCCTTTATTGCTATCGTAAAAGAATTGTTGTCGGAAACATGAAACCTTGTCCAACATGTTATCAAAGCCCACATGCCAAAGCTCACCTGTTCCACTGTTTTGTCAGGCCCAAGTGTAAGCCAGATTTTTGCAACAACTGACTACATAGCCAGCCTCACACATTTTCATCCTATCAATGCATCACATATAGGCATAGAAACTTAATTTAATTATTCTTGATTGTATTTGAAAGTTGTTACGATAACCACGTAGTCGTCGTTTAGGCAAATAAGTTTTGGTTTATATGACTGCATTATTCTTTCCCTGGGTTGAGTCAGGGATTACCGTAGAAATAAGAGCAGCGACATTTAACTAGGGACTATTTTAAGATGATTGATAATTATATTTAAATTTTGTAAATAAAATTCTTTACCCCAAACATATGCATGTTTTTCTGCAAGAACAAAAATTCGAAAGAAAAAACTGCTTTCTTTCAATTCATTTAAATTCGATCTTTTAAATCGATTTGTATAGCCGTTATATTGCAACGCGGCTTAAAAACGCGAGTTTCAATGCGTCTTAGTTGTTTCGTTGTAGTGACCTCACGCGTGATTTGTAGCGCGAGTACATTTTAAAATAACTTTTTACCGTTTTTATATATTTAGTAAAAATAATTATGTCACGGGCTATTATTTCGGACGTTGTTCCATTGTTAGTGATTCTGTGGATGGTGAAGGAAAAGACACAAGTAGTTCTGATGTTATTATTATAACTCAATCAAAGAAAAAGGCTGATGATTGCAAGTAAGTCTTATAACTCATATTCATTTTTAGAAAAAGCAGAAGCACCAACTTTTACGAATATTCCTAAGAAAAATGTGTGTTCTAAAGAAACAAATAATTTTTTTCGAAACTTCTGCGCCTAGATATGTACCGTAGGGAGATCCATATTATTTTTCAATTTGTTAGTTTATATTTTACCACACCACTGCTTGAAACCATCGTAAGGGATACAACTTGATATATTACCCAGTTTTTTTGCTTTGCGCACTGTTTCGAATAATCCTCAAGTCAAAATACGTTCATCAGTTTTAGTGCTTTCTTGCAAGAATTGCTTAGTAGTAAAAAACGGATAAATCTGCAGAGCCTAATTCAATGTTCCACCAAATTTCTAAATTGTTAAAATGTTAAAGTGAATCCCAGTTAGAGAAGATTAATCCGTGATAATTTTGAAGTCTTACTAAGTGTATGTGGAAATACTTTCCAGAAAATTTAATTTTAAGTTTTTATCATGTTTTCCATTATCTTCATGCTTTCAGGCCACATAAAAATACTTTTTTTTTATAAATCTATTACTCTTCGATAGCGTTTACCAAGAAAAAAAAATTTTTTTTTTAATTTTCAGTGGTTAGTAATTTTCCTACTGTTGAAGGCTGTATAGATACAACTTCGTTGATTAATTTCACTTCTCAAAAAACGGCCGATAACAGTGAAATATTTGAAATTAGTCCCCTGATCACATCACTCGACTGTAGTCGACAAAATTGCTTCATAACGCGACAACGTAATCTTATATCGTTTAGTTATTTAAATGCTAATAATCAAATAAAAACTGTTACTCAATTTCGTACAAAAAATACGCCATTTATTAGTTATGCTCAATCGGAGCGCGATATTAACACATTTATCATAACCACTATGAAACAACACGTGCGATTGTATGACTTAAATCGTAGTGTTCCGGCATTGGTGAAATTGTTTGAGATCTCGCCTAAAACGCCAAGTATATCATGGAATACCACAAAACCTTGGCGAGAGAATACATTTTTGTATGCCAATGAGAAACAGTTTTTTTTGATAGATGTACGAACATCACCGGAACAGTGGATGGAAGAAGTCACCTCATCGATGGATAGTGGAGAATGTGATCACATTTCTGCCTTACTACCAAGTGATTTTAATAATTTGTTCTATGTTGCTACAAATCATAAGTTGCATTGCATGGATATAAGGCATTTGAAAAAGTTTTCATTTTCTGATAATGAAGGTGCTATTTGCCGTTGGTCACATCAATTACGTTACGCTCCACTAATGATGGATTCATTCCGTTTACGCCAAACTGAATATGTAGCCTTATCGTCTGCTCTAGCGGGAGACCTTCACATTTGTCAATTGAATAGAGAACGTAATTCAGAAGAACTTAGTACAGAGTCCCCTTTGCGTGTACATAAACATATTTACTTCTCGCCATGCTTACCTTATCAGCCACCTACTTTGAGTGAAGCTTATGAGAGTGCAAGACTATCAGGAAAGTGTATACTGCCGGAAGCTAATTTGGAGACTCGTATAAAATGCTGTACAACTGGTATGTCATTCCTAAAGTCATCACTTGATAACGCACAGTCAGGGATAGGTCTCTTATTGACTTCGAACTCAAACGGTGATGTGTTTGGTCATACATTAAGCAAACGTGAGAAAATAGAAACTGAAATACGTTGCAATGAAGAAAGTAACGAAAAAATGGCTGAATTTGAAAGAAGAATATGCCAGAAAAGTAAACCAACACTTAATTATACACACATTAAAAACATGAAAAGTTTACGCAGAGTTTTCTTATGTAAAAATTTATCTGCCGTTAAAAAATATGATTTTGATGCCATGGACAATGAATTTAATGAAGATGAAACGCCTGCCAACGATATACAAAATTCTCCGACTAATTTGCCAATACGAAAAACAAAACGTTTACGTTTAGGTCGCTGGCAGAAATCATTATCAACTTTGTATTCCTATAAAGATGCTTTAGTACCTGATCTATTATCAATTTGGGACATTGATATTGAAGAAGAAAAATGTATACGTTTGGGTAATCTGCAGCTGAATATTAAAACTGATCCTGAAGTTAAAGTGAAGGATTGGCTGGATACAAATATAAATTCAAATCCTCCTATGCTTACAATACCAGCTCATGCAATGGCCAGATACAATGAAAGTGATATGTCAAATATTTTTGATAATTCATTAAATATAACTGAAACTCAAAATTCAATGATTGATTTTGAAAATGTAGTACATTCGACACAGCTTTTGATGGATAATACCGCCAATATTTCAAATACTTTCGATTCATCTCGCCTTGAGATACAAATTCAAACCGAACAGTCAACTACTGTGGTAGAAAAGTTGAAGAATAAAAAGAAAAATAAAAAATATGTTAAAGGCTTCTAGTAGAAAATAATTGTTAAAATTTTTTTTTATATATTTAAGACATATTTTATTAGATTTAAACGTATAGCGGATTTAAAAACAAAATATTTTTGTTTAAAATAATTTTTAATAAATTAGAAACGACTCTCATCACATCTTGTTGGAATATTTCATAAATATATACGCATGCTTATTGATTGAAGATATTTTTTTAAGTTTAAGACATAAACAATACAAATATACAATTTTCATAAAGAATTTAACGCTTAAATAATATTTTATAAGAAAAATTTTCATATTATTATCATGACGTAAACTAGAGTCTAAAAATATTATTTTTTGGACAAATAAATATTTTTAAACGTAATGTATGTGTATGTTTCTTGCTGATTATTGTGAAGGTTGTACAAACGTTTAAATCAATTATCAACAATTGTGAGGATTCGCAGGTGAGAATAATTTAAATATTATGAAACGTTTTTAAAGCACACAAATGCACCGTCATTGTATATTCGCACAGTCGAAATACATCGCATTAGCCGAATAGAGTAAAACAAAAGATTGAAGCTATTACAATAAAACACCGCATTAAGAGGCCGTGTTTATTTAGAAGCACTTTCTCTTGAATTTTTTACATCTTGCCCTTTATTCAGTCGGCTTTGCCAAATCAGTATGAAAGACAATAGACAACGACGTGTGTTCGTTGTAACTTTGATGTCTGGGTGTATGGAAAACTGAAAAAATTGTTAAATTTGAGACGATACAATCCGCAGGAGATCTAAGAGCGTTAAATGCATCCTGAAACAGGCGTTGTTTGGAATGAATTTTGGACTGGCAATACTATCGGTCTGTATTGAGAACGATATTAGCCAGGCCATTACTGTCAAGGGCAAGCACTATAGGACGATGATTACCAACTAATTTTGGGCTGAAGTGGATGATTTGAAAGTCAACGACATGTGGTTTTAACAGGACGGAACTACGTGCTACACAGCACATGCCACATAGGATATTATGCACAAGCGATTTAAGTGCTTGGTCATCTCAGGATGAATGTGATGTGAACTGTTCGCCGAAATTGTGCGATTGAAAATTGGCCATTTAGAATAAGCTCAACCCAGAGAAGACGTAGGGAACACGTAATGACAATCAACAGGTCTTTCAAACAAATAAAAAAATATCGATGATATCACATCACGCTTTATTTTATGTAAAGGAAGTCCCGAAAAAAAAAGAAAAACAACGAATATAAGTGAAAATAGTTGCAATTATCAAAAAATACAAACTGAAACTTAAGAAATTATATAAAATTGTAAATCAGAATCCAAGTTTAAAACCTTTCACTGTTTTATTATTTTTAAATGGATATTTTTGGACAACAAAAATTTAAGTTGTACTTGTAACATCTGTCACATACATTTGCCATTATTGTTGTTACTTTTATAGTTACAAAAAACACAGCATTTCTTTATTATTCCCTTTTTCTCTCGCTCTCAGAAGTCCTTTCTTCGTTTTTAGTACATTTTTTTTTGTGAACTCAGAGAAGAAATTTTGATTTTAACTGTTTTATCAACAGTTTTACAACAGACGTCGTGTGGTATACACTTGCAACGATTTGTAGAAGAGCAGGATTATCAAAAAAGAAGAAAAAAAAAATTAAATTTTTATCAATTAAAAATCAGTATAATAAAATAATGAAAGTTTAAAAAAAATATTTTATAATTTTGTGAAATAAAAATTAAAAGAAATCAAGTATCATAATAAAAAGGCAATAATAATAGTGAAAAAAGTGTGTTTAATTTGAAGAAAATTGAAAATTAAAAGATGTAAAAAAGTATATTTTTAAAGTGTTATGCAAAAATCATTCCCTATTTATGTGGCTCTTTAACACAAACCATCTACTTCCACCCATATTCTATTTTATAAGACCAAAAACAACGACAATTATAACACACACACGTACTCATATACTGTGCTAAACCACCCAACAATTGTTAATAAATTTCCCAAACAGTCTACCCCACCAATAATAAAAGAAAAAAAAAAAGCCCGCTTTTATTTTTTTTTAGTATCATAACGCCCCCTACAAAAGGAAAACCAAACAAAACAAATACAAACACAAAAATAATAACAACAAACTGAATCCTGTCTCTTCACGGCCTACATTAGTAACTGTCGTCTACGCTGTGCTTATGCTGTTCGTGAGTTCGTTGCATTCGTATTAGTAACGGCTATACGATATTTTCTTGTTCTCTTAACATACGGTTTATACTCTGTACTCTCTCTTGTTTTTCGGGATATTGAGTGTACGTGTATGTGTGAGCATAAATGCTATATGTTTACTTTTGGGTTTTTTGTTTTTGTTCTTTTCTGAAAGAAAGTAAAGTGTACTAAGAATCAGTGAAAGTGTGCCAAACAGTGTCAAACAAAACAAATAAAAAAATTAAAAAATAATATAAAATTAATGTGTGTAGTTATTTAATCACAAATATATTTACTCTTTAGTAGCAGCGAAATTTAACCTCATAAGTATGAGTGTTACAGTTGTATAAAGGCTTCTTAATTATTTTATTGCTTCAATTGCTTACGCTTATACAGTGAAAATTGTTGTTTTTATGTGTTATATAAGCTTTCAGTTTTTTCCATGCGTATATACATACATATTCCACTAAAACCAACTTGATTCAGAAAGAAGTCTTTAAATCCATACGAGTATCAGTGTCATGGCACACAGGTGAAAGTGAATTAGAAAAATGCCGATTATATTGGATAACATGGTTTAAATACAATACAGAGTAAAAGGTATAATTTTATCATGGCTTTGTTAAGTGCATGTGTATTTGTTTTTGTCTGTAAGGCATGTAGAAAATGCTTTCAAAAATATTTAAAAAATACAGCTACTGTTAGTAATTTAATATAATACCATATACATAACTTGAATATAACTCGTGTAACTTTAATTTACTTTTACAAAGGTTAAGTTAACCAAGCCTGTTTAACAATACATTGTATGTGGAACTATTATTTAAAGATGATATAGTGATTGATGTTTGTTGTTTATAACTTTTTTCAACCATTTCCACGCTATTCATTAATTAAACTCAAAATATTACGCTATGCCTGTAATTACTAATTTGAAATAAGATTGATGATATACTGTGCTCGCATGTTCCGGTTATTCGCATCTTATTATTTCACTTAAGTTACATACCTTCAAGTTGTACGTAATTTGGAATGCGTTTCGCAACTTTTACTTCAAGGTGTTGAAGCCTCTGTTTGTTTATTGCAGAACAATCATGACGAATATGCTTACAACTCTCAGCGTTACTTTCATAAAAATGAGAGATGATCGGAAAAGCATGAATTGTTTTCAAAAGGTACCTTAAACAGCTAATGTCCCCAAAGTATCCTGTTGCAAGATTTAAATCTGCTCTACTTAACGAAAGCAATTTATCCGAAACATTATTCCATTAGGAATTAAAAACCCCATAAGGAACACTAAGTGGCTGGCGCTGGCTTGCACAATTATGTCAGTAAACATTTACTCTCCTTCAATATCCTTAGACTTTTTTATTTGTTTAAAATTTCTAAAGATTTTATTTTCGAAGGTTTTTATTAAGAGTATGGTACAGCCAAATAATTTGTGATTTCAGTAAGCTGCAGCCCTTATGTCCTGGCAACAAAAAAAATTTTTTTTATTGAAATATTATTTCTGAGTCTTATTCATACAAAAATATATTTTTTTTAATTTATTCTTAATTCTTGATATTTACGTGTGGCTATTTTAAATATCTAGAACTGTTAGCGTATGAGTAATAAATTTTTACTTCATCAAATTAAATAGTGCGTATAAGCTACGCAACCAAAATGAGACTTAATTGAGCAAATGCTATGTGACCAATTTTTCTTTTACAATAAACAAAATTAAGGCCCTGCACGATAGAAATGAAGAAAAATTGTACAGGTATTCAGATATTAATAACGTAACCAGAAGTCTTTTGTTAACGAACAAAAAGCGACTTTTTGGAGAAAATTTTACGGAAAAAACATGGGGAAATTACAGGAGTATTGCATAAAAGAGACATTCAGTTCATGTATCCAAAAAAACAAAAAGGAATATTTACTTGTTTAATGGATTTTAATAAAAAAAATTTTTCAAGAGTTTTCTTACATAGTACATACAGCTGTGTGAAATATACTAGTAGCGCTGTATTAAAGATACTTCAGTTAAGTAAAAAAATTAATTTTTATTCAAGTTAAAAATAGTTTGTTATTACATTTTATTATCACCAGTCTAAACTTCTAAAAAATAAAAAAAACTTCAAGACAAATACTGATTTTCCAAAGAAAACGATGCTAAATTGTGAAAAACTTAAAATATTTGGCGTGCAAAAAAATAGTAGTAGCTTTAGAAAACGTATCTGCAAGAAAAAAATGTTGTCACTGATAACTTTTTTATATTATTTTGTTAGATATACCTAAGTATTTAGTTGAAAAGCCCTTGTTGGCTATTACAGATTAGCAACGCCAAGGCATTGAGTCAACTAAAGATCTGCACCTTTCGAGAGGAATACTTTCTATTAAATATTGCGTTATTTTTGTTGAACTTTTTTCGATTAAAAGAACTAGCGATATGTTTTTAAGGAGTATTGGATGTTTTCCATCAAACCTTGGACCAATACCAAAACGATTCCTTCCTTAATTGCACTATTCATATGAATTCATTAATTGCACTATTCATATGAAACTCTGACGCGTTTTGCAGAACTGTAGGAATTTATATTAATATCCTTAAGAAAGCTCAGCAGAGATCAAATCAAATGATAATCTAAAAGTATAAGGTCCAGGCTAAATAATGGATGAATTTAAACTTTTCAACCTCCCAGTTTCTGCTGGGTTATTACAGATATACATATGTATGTGTATGGTCAAGAGTTGTTTTGATAGAACATAAATCCTTTTCTGTTGATCAACTATTGTTTTGATAGCTTTAGACTCGTTAATTGCTGCAGAAGATCATAATGAACGATTTTCTCCCAATCCTATCTGGCACACAGCATTTTATTCCTTGGTGTCATTTCTGGTTTTACTGTCTGAGAAGTTTCACCTTGCTTTTTTTTAAGAATTATAGTCATACAAGATTCATATCTTAGCAGCGATTTACAAATAAAAATTCGATTCCGTTAATTTGTCATGTGGTATATCCAGATTTTATACCCAAGTTATCAATCACTTGCCGAAGAAAGCCCAATTCCCTGGTAATATTCATGCTGATAGTGCGTCTATTTATTGTTGAATAGAAACAAAACATGAGGAACTTTTTCCTGGTTGCTTTCAATTCTTTATCCAGAACTAGAGCTTCCTAGGACATATCTTATTGATTTTATTGTTTCTGAAAGTATTTGGAAGCCTCTTAAATTTATAATATTATGTCGCGACAACTGAAAGTTCAGATTAACAAGCTTTAGTTGAATAAATCATAATTCTATTGTGTATGAATTTAATTTTCTCACGTTATGTTCTGAATTATACAAGAATGTTGCACCATAGATGTTATTAACCTACTAAATAAATATGTTTATGTTATGGAGAATATAAGTTTTTGTTGGCCTTATTGCAAAATAAAAAAAGAAAATTTAATTCTTTAAAATCTTTACGCTAATTTTTTTTGTTTAACTAAAAAGTGTGGGCCGTATATGAGCTTTTGACAGGTAATATCCATTATTTATTTTGCCTCATACATACGCGTAAAAATAGAACAAATGTCGTTATGAAGCTAAGGAATACACTGTTAAGGTGGAAAAGCTTCTTAAATTCTAAAGAAAAAATTCAACCGACATACATATGTATGAGGAATATTTCATTTGATTTTTCCACAAAAAAATGTTGTAAAAACAAAAGTGAGAAACACGTAAAGAGCTAAAAAGTATGTATAAATCATTTCTGAAAAAGTTGTTTTTGTTTTGTTTAAAAGTTTCCAAAATATTTCCTTTCCTAATGTATTCAAGATTTTGCTACGTATGTAGGCGTGCTTGTAACCATGGATTTCAATGCCAAATATTTTTTTGTTCTAAAAGAACGCAAGTGGCTGTGTCATACAATAGCGGTGATGAACTTTAACCTTTCAATACATTTATAAAAAACAAAAGTACGTAAGGAATATTTGTTGGTTTTGTATTTGATTAATAACCATTCTTGAATTATGAGTCAACTTCAATCATCATTGAAGTTCACTCAAAACGGTTTAGTTCACTGCGAAACAGTGTGTACATAGAATAGCAAGAAATGATTTACAAAAATGAAAAACTTAATTTTTACTTTGTAAATTGTATTAAAAATGTTTTTTTAATTTAAATTTAAATATTGAATAATTAAAAAGGAATTCTCAAGATTTGATTCTCTTTCGTTTTAAACTCTTACTGTGTACTTTCTACGGTTAAAACAGATTTAAAAAACGAATATTAAGTGAAACTTGTGAACAAAATGCATACATAGATCATTGGTCATTACGGCACACCACTTATAATGTATGTGTTAATTTTATACATCAGTCGCGGGAGCTACAGTTTAAAGTCGGCTCCGAATGACAGATTTTGTTCAGAAACTTTTCATGGCAACTACTTCTTTACTCTAGAGTTTTTACCAGAAAACTGCTGAGAAGTCGCCGAAGAAATATTTTTCTATATTTCTTTTAAATGGATATGTCTGACCTGGAGTTTGTTCCAAGGCCAGCACACTATCTACTAGACTACGGCGACTATTAGTATTATCCTAAATTCAACACTTTTGTTGGTTTATGAGCCTCATTATTGAAGATAATTTTTTGATACAGGGTAGGGTCAGTTGCCAACTGCTCCAGAGTTCATTCAGCGAGCATATATCGTTGTCTCTGGCGTATTTCTATCTGTCCACGTGGCGTATTTCTATCTGTCCAGAGTGAATAAATGACAACTAATTTAAAGAAAATTACATGGAAGACTCTGAAAAGAAAAATTTTATGTTCAGTTTAATAAACAGATGACACAAATGTAATAAAATGTTTTAAATTCTTGTTGTGCAAGTCTTTGCACATCAGAGTGTATATAATAACTTTTTTCTTTCTGTTCTATTGTTACATTTTATAAACTTTCATTGGAAAGTTTTATGGTTTGAAAAAAAAAAATAACTTCAGACACTTGTGAACAAATTGAAATTTAAAATATAAAAACTTTCTTAAAAATATATTTAACTCTTATTTTACTTTTTTGTTGTTGTTGCAAATATTAAACTTTTGTTGAACATTAAATGAAAATGCTGAAGGTAAAGACTTTAAAATAAAAACGAAAAAATAAATTTCCATTAAAATTAAATACAACAACTATTTTGTGTAATAGTTTTTAATTAATTATATTTTTTAAATATTTCAATTACTGAAATTGACTTCATGTCCTTATTTCATTATTTTTTACGTGTATGACTAACGTTGATTTATCACGCACATATAAATCTTCCTACATTTTCATTTACACCCAACTACATAATGTTTGTTTACTCAAGTAAAAATTGATTATTATCGTTTAATTTGTAGTGAATGCGTTACACTTTTTTTTACTCTATTATGGGAATTATTTGTCGACTAAATTCTCAATAATGGAGAAATTATACGGTAGTTTGTTTGACTTTTAACACATACGTATACATGCATACGTAGTATGTACATCTATAGGTGAGGGAATAGTGTAAGAATAATGCATAATTTTTACAATAACAACAACTATATACATAGTATATGAATAAATGTTTTTTAATCATAATATGATGTAAAGAGTGTAGATGGTGCGGTAACACGACAACATTATGATGTCACTGACATGCATACTCGTATTACAGACACCACTAGTGCGTATAAGTGATGTTGATGTTAAAATAATTTCCGCTTTTCATTTTACAAAGCATACGCTAGGGTGTATTATTAAGTGATAAGAGAAATAATGAATAGAAAAACGGTATCGTAGTGAAATATTTAACGTAATGTAACATAGGTTGTTGAAATATTAATTCAAACATGTGATTTAAACTAACTTAAGTTCTAAACAATTTTTTTTAAAGAACAGCAAAATTTATAATTTTTTTGTAATAATTTTTATTAAAACAGAATGACGCTGAAAGAAAGTAGCATGTACATATATTAGCAAAAGTTAAGAGGCATGGTGTAAATTTCCATAAAGTTTTATTATTTTCATTTTTCGAATTTCATGTTCGAAAAAATTTTTTACAAAGTGTGAGTCATGTCATTATGCGTTGACATTAAGATACAAATCACTTTTTGTATAAAAAGTGCTGAATATCAAGCAAAAACTTTTTATACAAAATCATCGTTCGATCATGCCTAAATAATATACTTCATTAATGCTTGGCATTTAAAATATTAGAATAATTTAAACGATTAATTCAACAAAGTTGTAGTTTAATGAAATATGAAAAAAATATTTCTTCATCTCAGCAGATTTCTGGCAAAAACTCTGAGAGTAAATAAAGTTGCCATGAAAAGTTTCTAAAAAATTTGTCCTTCGGAGTCAACATTAAACTGTAGGTCATGCATAAAATTAAAACACATAATATAAGTGATGTGAAAAGCTAAGTCGTAATCATAACTGAAGGTTTGTAATGATAAATTAAGGATGTGTGTTCACAAGAGTAGCATTGCTCTTTCTTTTTATGGTTTAGTTTGAAAATTTGAAACGTAACAGACTTATTAAGCAACCCTCGTATGTATTAAACTTAAATATAAATCTTAAATTAAATATCTATAACAACTACAAAATTAAATGTATTATCCACACCTTAGAAATCCTGCATATTACTGCTGTTTAAGCCTGCACATTAATTAATAGGTATTAATTAACTGAATGCTATTCCTCCTTTATCAATAATTTAATCAATATTGTGTCCTTAATAGGATCTTCTATTTTTAAATGGAATTACTCATATGTTTTTACTTTTGCATGCGATAAGCCTAACATCGTAGAGTGGAGGGGAGAGTGACAAATGACGTAATATAATTGGCATTTAATTAAATATCTGAGTGTCACTTACTCAACGTCGTTACAAATGTAATACTTTTACTGTTTCTACATTTTTTTTTTAATATTTGTATTGTATTATTAACAAAAAGTCAATCATCTTTTTCAATCTCCTGAATACACACAATGTATGCTTTCCCTTCATGTTTGAATTTGTCTCGAAAGGAAACTGAGATGGTTTTGATTTAAATTGAAAACAATTGGCCAGGACAACGATTTATCATTGATAATTCCATCAATCAAACAAGTTTACAATTAATAGATATGCAGAAATCTATTAAAGCATTAAAGGAAATTAAAATTGTTTCCTTTCTTTTTGCTTTATTTTTTTACCCCTTTTTTGCTGTTGCTTAAGGCTGAGTTGTCAACTGTATTTTCTTACAATAATAGGACTTTGAGAGTGCCTTATATTTTTGGGTCACTGATAAAGTTCAAAAATAAGTTCAAAAGTGCAAAGTTGTTTTATCTGAAGTTGCTTTAACGACCAGCAGAAAATAATGAAAATACATACGGGTGTGCAGGTGTGTTCAAACTTATATAAAGAATATCTTTTGCAACTTCAAGCTTAAGTAGAATTAAGAAATTTCTCTTATTCTGTTATTAATGAATACAGTTTACTTTATCATGCTATAGATACTATTATTAAAACCAAAATATTTGATGCCAATTAAATTGAAGTTGCTACTTAAAGTTTACTTCTATAAATTTTTTATATACGAGTCTTATTGGTATTTGTTACGAAAGAATTTCCATAATATACCCCCATTCATTTCATGATTAATGTTGTTTTCTTTTGTTATTTATTGACCACATTTTCCAATTTTTTTGGTACTTTACAAAAATTTCATCTTTTTTTTTCGTTTTAAATTGATATTTAGTTTGTAATAAATGTGTATTTCTGGTAAAGATAAACTGCTTTTTTTCCTAAATCTCCTGACTGTTTGTGAAGAATACAAATATTTAAAAACTTGGAATACCTTGTGCAACCTGTAAAGAAGAAAAACGTTATACACGTTAAACGTATACCATTCTCTCCATTATGGAGAACTTTCAGTAAAAAATAAAACAATTCTCGTCTATCAGAGTAACAGATGACCCACGGTTTTAGTATATTCAGATATAGTGTACATAGTGTGCGGTCGAATAATTCTTCAATCCAAGAAGAAAAAATTTTCATCATGGTTATCGAGTGTATAAAATCAATCTCCTCAGCGTCACCTGTTAGAAAAAATAAGAGTTCATTAAGCAAAAAATTCCTCTTTTTTAAGTATCAACAATTGGAAACCATACATGTCTGCTCCAGTAGACCTGTCCAAATAGTAGGATCGATTGTGCTGGTCTTGAGGACCCTTGTAGTTTCTTGCTTATTTATTGCGACTTAAGAAAACCTCACAAGACAAAGTCTAATAGGTCAAATCGCATGATTTCAATAACCATGGCCTTTACGACCATGTCCTCAAATCACTCGTGTAGTGTACCTAATGCAAGAAATGTAGCGCTGCCCTGTTGAAACTGCTTGTCGTTGGTGTTTAGGCTATAAGACGTTGGCAAACGTCGAGCTATAGTGCTTGCTTTTGACACTGGCGGCTTGGCTAACGCCGTTCTTAAAGAAATATGGATCGACGAAAAACAGTCACTTTCTCGGAATTCTATGCTCGATATTGGATCTCAAATGGATTGGTGTCGTTCCAAATTCGTCAATTTTATTTGTTCACGACGCTGTATATGATTTTTTTTAATGAAAATTAGATTCAGTTGCCTGCTGCTCCAGAGTGTATTTAGCGAACACACGTCGTTGTTTATAGTCGTATATGGTGTTTGTGCAAAACAATTTGAATAAGTGACAACTAATTTCACAGATGTTGTTTAAACAAGATTGTCAAAGTTTGCAAGTCTATGTTGTGAGCCTCTAGAAAAAAAAAAAAAACAAGAAAAAAGATGTCAATGTGATTATAAGAATGTCAAATGATTATAAAAATATCAAAAGTAAAGCTTGAAATGTTACAGGCATCTAAGGTATTTTCATTACTTGTCAATAGGTCTGCATTTCACGATTTCGAACCTATATTGCTTGGAGTTGTAAACAAATCACCCTAACCACTACAACATGCCACTTTACAAAGTTCATTCAAAATTTCCATCTTTAAACTTTAAGAAGCAAGCAGAAGAGTGCTTCAACTATTCTTGAAGTTTTAAACCGTAGTTGGCAATGTATCTACGAAGAAAAATAATGTTGCATGCAATTGGTTGTCTAACTTTTTGACCATACCTCGTAGAATAAAATATGTTCGCGTTCACACATTAATTTTCAAACTGAATAAAGTGTTCTGCTATAAAAAATAAGATCTAAACGATGAACGAACAACACAAACACCAATTATTAGATTAATCTTGGTATTATTTGTGTGTTGCGCTCATAATTCTTAATTAAAATTCATTTTTCCTTAAAAGTTATTAAATTATGAATAATTAATGCAATTTATTTCACAATTGACATGCTATAAAAAAGTTTTTATTACACCGCCTTGCTGCGTTAATAAAGACGTAAAATATTAATGCCGCTTAAATTTTGAAGGCATTTTTTTATAGTCTATAAAATATTCTTCTTACACTTTAAATCCATTTTGATTTCTTTTTTTGTTATGAGCATTGAAGGCAAATGACAGATTATCTGTGATAAACAATAGGTTGGTGAATGTAAACATATTTATCTACCAGTATGGTTGATTATACATTAAATGTTTATTTTTTTTTTTGCTTGGATTTTTCTTTTATTTAATTCTATTTTCTATTTTTCAAAGATAAAATCTGTGACAGGTTGGAAATTTAAAATTTGTTTTGTCTTAAACAGTTTAAAGCAATTTTTTGAATGTATCTTGTTTATATGGTTCTACAAGAGCGTAATTAGATCTTTACAAAACTTTCAGGAAAGTGAGCGTAAGCGTCAAATAGATTATTGTGAATTGTTCTACATATCAGAAAAGATTGCTAAGGTACTCTTAATGAGGAATGCATGTACATATTAAGACACAAATAGTATCTTACGGGACACTCCGTTTTGTACGTACCTTTCAACCGCATAATAGGTAATAATGAATGCAGGATATGCGTAAAACTTTTTTACCATTGCCCAGCCAATGTAAGCTCGAGATCACAATCTTTTAGGAAGGATACTAAGACAGACATCAATCATCTTAGAGTAGATTTACTATAGTTCGTACCCCTTAATGGTGAACCCACAATAAACCTACATAATAGCTTAGTCATAAGCGGATAGTCATTAAATGTTAAGCATCTACTCATGACCGCTTGATATGGATTCACTGGAGAACGGTAACCTGATATATAGTTTGTAGGTCTACATATTTGTTCAAACTTGTCATGTTTTTAATTTTTGGCTTTACGTCAATATCATTACTGGGATTATTCAAGAGCTTTTAGTATTAAAACTACTTACAATAGAATTAAGATTTAAAGTGTACAACTTTTCGGTACTGAATTTCGGCAATTATAGTAATAAATATGTTGATGTGTAGGAGCAGAGAAGAAGGAGAAACTAAAGTACACGATACTTCTCGAATAATTCAAAGGTATCGTTAAACCTTTAGCAGTAGTAGAGTGGTTAAACTCAAAAGATCTACAATTTAAAGGCTGTATAACCACTGCATATGCAACAGTGGACTCCTTTAGTGGAGTGTATACAACATTTATTTTAATTAGGAAATGTATATGCACCATATCATAAAGAAAGATTAATTATATTACATAACCACTGTATTATTATACTCGGCTAAAGGTCAGAGAATGTATTTGTTATATAATGTAGCAGAATTGGTCCCATTGGGATCACAAGTGATCATCTACACTGACTAGACGTTCGCTTTCAAATTTTATAACATCAAAGTGCATAATACAACACTGGCACTTATACTGCATTTTTTTGGTCTGACAACTTCTAGAACATACTGTTGATTTGTTATTATCATTTGTTACTTTTCTTTCCTATTGTTGCTTCTTTCTTTCGCGGTCCTTCTTTTTATATATATTATATAGAACGCCTGTAAATAGTGCATGAATTTTAATTATGAGTACTTTCCTAGTTAATTGTTTGAGTTGGTTTTAATATCTTTATTTAATTATCAAAATATTAGTTTTGACCACTTGGACTTAATGCTACAATTATTTATTTGCTTATGACCACTTTCTCTGCCTGCTAACAATTTTTGCACCATAATTGTTGCCTTATTTCTTTCTTCTTTTGTAAATTTTTATATTTCCACACTTTAGAAAACCACAATGGATGTCTTAAAATAAAAACACAATAAATGTTATAAAAAGAGAAAAGAATAAAAAAATTTAAAAATCACAAAATACTAAATGCACCATTTAAATGTAAGAAAAACAAAGCAAAACATCACTTGAAAATTGTTTAAGAAAGACAACCAAAGTCTAAGCACCATAGCAATTAAGCGATAGATTAAGCGCACTCAGTAAAACTAAATCGCACAAAACCTAGAATAAAAAGAAAAAAAAAATATTAAAATAGTTGCAGTCTCGTGAGACAGTGAAAACAGAAAGTAAAAATCGTTTAATTTCTATATTAAATCCTTCATAATTTTAAAACAAAAACAACGCAAATCTTAACAAAAATTCATTATCATCATCACAAACCACCACACTCTGTATCACATCTGCAATAATGGCAAATACCGCTCAATTATTACGACGACAAAGCTCCAGGGATATTATATTAAAAACACAAAAGAGTATCGATCAACATGAATTAAGGGTAAGTAAACAATACTGAATTTTAATCATCATGCATCCCATTCAATCATTGATGCATTGTAAATATGCATTTATGAAATCAATTTTCATATTCCCTCATATAGTTGTTCATTATAAATGAATTCAAATACTGAACCTACATTCACATATGATGATACTATGGACGAACTAACATTTACTCTTTATTTCTCTTCCAATTTTTGAAATCTGCTACTAGGAATTACGTGGGCGTTTAGTAACACAACACAGTACAACAAGTATAGGTAGCGGTTCTCGTAGTCATCATCATGGTCCCCATCATCATCATACGCCCATGTATGGAGCAACAAATCAAGCATTTATGTCAGATGCCTTTGATGAATCCTCCGAACTGGAAGAGACAGAAGGTCAAAGTACTAGTAAAGCTGTTGCTGAATTGGTTGCCGCCATCGAAAGTGCACCGGCGGATATTGTTGAAGGCGAAAAGGAGGGCGAAGAAAGAGAAAGCTGGGATAGTAAAATAATGTTTTTACTGGCAACAATAGGGTGAGTCTATTAGTCAAACCTTATTATTTATTTTACATGACTTTCATAAAAACTTTTGCTTTTAAAACTATACACATTTTCAATTTCCAAAATATTCTCTAAAAATTGCATTTCTTTTTTGGAGTTCAGTTTTCCAAATGTCCTACATAAAGGGATTTGTGTACCAAGTCCCATTCGTCCAAGATTATTCAAAATTTTCACCAAAAAATTATTTTTTTTTTCAATCCAATTTTCTTGAGTTGCACGATTATCGCAGACACTCGACTACCATGGTTAAAAAGAGGATCCTACGGACCACCATTTGTGTAGCAAAAAAAATGCCACTAATCTTCTCAAGACATTTTTCCCAAAAACATTTTTACCAAAAATTGATTTTTTTAGTCCAATTTTCTCGAGTTGCACAATTATCCCAGATATCCCCTACAATGGTTAGAAAGAGGACCATTTGGACCAGCATTTGTATATAGTGGGATTACACAAAATTTTCACCAAAAATTGATTTTTTGAGACCAATTTTTTTGAGACCAATTCTAGATATCCCTCTACCGTGGTTGGAAAGAGGACATCCATTTGTATATAGTTGGGCTAAGTCCCATTTGTCCATAAACGGCCGCTATTTCCCTCAAGGTTTTTACCAAAAAATTGATTGTAATGAGCCCAATTTTCTTGATTTATACGATTATTGGAAAAGAGGATCCTCCCGACCACCATTTATATATAAAGGAATATCTTTACCAAGTCCCTTTTACCCGAAAATGGCCACCAATTTTCTCAATAATTTTCAAAAATTTTCACCCAAATTTTGAGTCCAAATTACTCGAGTCAAACGATTGTCCCCGAAATGCCACTACCATGGTTGGAAAGAGGACCCTCTGGACCATCATTTGTGTATAGTTGGTCTTGTGTACTAAATCCCATTTCTCCGAAAGAGGCTACTAACTACTTCAAGGTATTCCACCAAAAATTGATATATATATATATATATATATAGGGTTGCTAGTACAGCTGGCTAGTATAACTAGTATAACTGCCTAACTGGCTACTGTAGCTAGTATAGCCGGCTAGTGTAGATGGTATATCCGGCTAGTGTAAGTAGTATAGTGTGGCTAGTATAGCTAGCTGGCTAGTGTAGATATTATAACTAGCTAGTGTAGTGGCTAGCTGGATAGTATATATTGTAGGTAGTATAGCCGGCTAGTGTAGCTAGTATTGCCGGTTATCTGGCTAGTTTAGGTAGTTGGCTGATTTAGATAGTACAGCTGGCTAGTGTACGAAGTATAGCTTGCTACTGTAGCTAGTGTAGCCGGTAAG
Source organism: Sarcophaga bullata (assembly GCA_005959815.1). Taxonomy (NCBI): domain Eukaryota; kingdom Metazoa; phylum Arthropoda; class Insecta; order Diptera; family Sarcophagidae; genus Sarcophaga; species Sarcophaga bullata. Next base: position 76,643 of record QOCX01000236.1, read on the forward strand.
TGTACGAAGTATAGCTGGTGAGCTGCCTACTGTAGCTAGTATAGCCGGATAGTGTAGCCGGTTAGCTGGCTAGTGTAGATAGTAAAGTCGACTAGTGTAGCTAGTGTTGCCAGCTAGCTTCCTAGTATAGATAGTATAACTGGCTAGGTGGCTCGTGTAGCTTGTATAGCCGGCTAGTGCAGCTAGTATAGGTAATATAGTCGGCTAGCTGGCTAGTGTAGATATTATAGCTAATGTAGCGGCTAGCTCCCTAGTGTAGATAGTACATATTGTAGGTAGTATAACCGGCTAGTGTAGCTAATATTGCCGGCTAGTTCGCTAGGTAGGTAGTACATACACTAGCTAGCTAGCCAGCTACACTACGTACAAAAGCTACACTAGCCGGCTATACAATCTACAGTAGCCTATAGTAGGCTATGCTAGCTACAGTAGCCGGGTATACTAGCTACAGTAGCCAGCTAGCCGGCTATACTCACTACAGTAGCTGGGTATATTAGCTACATTAGCCAGTAATTGACCCTTCTTCTAGTATCTTCAGTTTATCATTAAACTCACTAAGAACTTTCCTAGGAATTTTAATAATCCCATCTGCCTATTGACTTATGCTTTCACGATATCATATTTTCTGAAATAATATTTTATTGACCCTTCATAAAGAATTCAAAACTCTTCTAGGACCTATAGGAGCTAATGGTTCAACCTTTTTATTTGTTTTTCTATTTTTAATAATTTTATTTAATAATTTTATTGGTTTATTTCCATATATTTTTACAAGAACTAGTCATTTAACTTTAACATTAACACTAGCATTACCTCTATGATTATGTTTCATACTATTTGGATGAATCAATAATACACAACATATTTTCGCTCATCTTGTTCCTATCCGGGTATGCTAACTATATTAGCCAACTAGTCGACTACACTATATTCCCTAGGCTATACTAGCCGGCTATTCTCGCCAGTGTAGATAGTGTAGTTAGTATAGTTAGTGTAGATAGTATAGCCAGCCAGCTAGCTAGTGTAGGTAGAATAGCTGGCTAGCTAGCTGCTAGCAGGTAGTATACCTAGTATAATTGGCTACTTAACTACTGTAGCTAGTATAACCACATAGCTGGTTAGTGTTGATAACTCGTCTAATTCGCTACTGTAGCTAGTATAGCCGGCCAGCGTAGGCAGTATAGCAGGCTAGTGAAGATAGTATAACCAACTAGTTGGTTAGTGTAGTTAGTACAGCCACCTACTGTAGCTAGTAGAGGCGGCTAGCTGGCTACTGTAGTTAACATTGCTGGCTAGTGTAGATCGTATAGTCGGCTAGTTGGCTAGTGTAGGTAATATATCCGGATAGCTAGCTACTGTAGCTAGCATAACTGCCTAGTGTAGATATTATAGACAACTAGCCGGCTAGTGGAGATAGTATAGTTTGCTACTGGAGCTAGTATATCCAGCCAGCTAGTCGGTGTAGGTTGTATAGAAGTCTAGTGTAAATAGTATAGCCTGCTAGCTGACTACTGTAGGTAGTATACCTGGTTAGCTGGCTGCTGTAGATAGTAGAGCCGGCTAGCTGGCTGCTGTAGCTAGTATAGCCGGCTAGCTGGCTGCTGTAGATAGTAGAGCCGGCTAGCTGGCTGCTGTAGATAGTAGAGGCGGCCAGTGTAGATAGTATTGGCGGCTAGATGGCTGCTGTAGATAGTATAGCCGGCTAGTGTAGCTAGTATATCCAGCTAGCTAGTCGGTGTAGGTAGTATAGCTAGTATATCCAGCTAGCTAGTCGGTGTAGGTAGTATAGCCGGCTAGTATAGCTAGTATATCGAGCTAGCTAGACGGTGTAGGTAGTATAGCCGGCTAGCTGGCTGCTGTAGCTAGTAGAGCCGGCTAGCTAGTTGCTGTAGCTAGTATAGCCGCCCACTGTAGCTAGTATAGACGCCTTGCTGGCTACTGTAGGTAGTATAGCTGGCTAGCTGGCTGCTATAGCTAGTACATCCGGCTAGCTGGCTGCTGTAGATGGTATAGCCGGCTGCTGTAGATAGTATAGCCGGCTAGCTAGATGCTGTAGCTAGTATAGCCGCCCACTGTAGCTAGTATAGACGCCTTGCTGGTAGCTAGCCGGCTATACTAGCTACAGTGGCAGGCTATACTAGCTGCAGCAGCCAGCTAGCTGGATATACTAGCTGCAGCAGCCAGCTAGCTGGATATACTAGCTACACTAGCCAGCTAGCCGGCTATACTAGCTACAGCAGCCAGCTAGCCGGCTATACTACGTACACTAGCCAGCTAGCCCGCTACACTAGCTACAGTGGCCGGCTATACTAACTACAGCAGCCAGTTATCCAGCTATACTAGCTACAGCAGCCAGCTAGCCGGCTATACTAGCTACAGCAGCCAGCTAGGCGGCTAGCTCACAACTAGCTACAGCAGCCGCTTAGCCAGCTATACTAGCTACAACAGCCAGCTAGCGCCGGGTATAGTAACGGCACACGCTACTAGTAGCTGGATATCTAGCTACACTAGCCAGCTAGACCGCTATACTAGCCACAGTGGCCGGCTATTCTAGCTACAGCAGCCAGCTAGCTGACTATACTAGCTACAGCAAGCAGCTAGCCGCTTATACTAGCTACAGGAGCCAGGCTAGCGGCTAATAGCCACAGTGGCCGGTATACTAGCTACAGCAGCCAGCTAGCTGACTATACTAGCTACAGCAGCCAGCTAGCCGGCTATACTAGCTACCAGCAGCCAGCTAGGCGGCTACACTAGCTATAGCAGCCAGGTATACTACTTACAGTAGCCAGCCAGGCGGCTATAGCTACCTACACCGACGTAGGCTAGCTGGACTGGGCGGGGTCGGCATACTAAGGCCTAGCTACAGCAGCCAGTTAGCCAGCTATACTAGTTACAGCAGCCAGCTAGCCGGCTATACTAGCTACAGCAGCCAGGCAGCTATACTAGCTACAACAGCCAGCTAGCCCGCTATACTAGCCACAGTGGCCGGCTATTCTAGCTATAGCAGTCAGCTATACTACCTACAGTAGCCAGCTAGGCGGCTATACTACCTACACCGACTAGCTAGCTGGATATACTAGCTACAGGCAGACAGCTAGCCGGCTATACTAGCTAGCAGTAGTCCAGCTAGCCGGCTATACTAGCTATCAGAAGCCAGCTAGCCAGGATATACTAGCTAGAGCAGCCAAGCTAGCCGCCTATACTACTGACAGCAACCAGCTAGCCGGCTATAGTTCTAGCTACAGCCACACAGCTAGCCGGCGTATCTACATTGCCCGGCTATACTACTACGCCAGACTAGCTAGCTGGATATTACTAGCTACACCTGCCGCTATTTTAGCTACAGCAGCCAGCTAGCCGGCTATACTAGCTACAGCAGCCAGCTAGCCGTCTATACTAGCAACAACAGCCAGCTAGCCAGCTATACTACCTACAGTAGCCAGCTAGGCGGCTATACTAGCTACAGTAGACGGCTATTTTAGCTACAGCAGCCAGCTAGCCAGCTATACTAGCTGCAGCAGCCAGCTAGCCG
>QOCX01000236.1:80184-125995 GCA_005959815.1 Sarcophaga bullata
AGCAGCCAGCTAGGCGGCTATACTAGCTACAGCAGCCAGCTAGCCGGTTATACTAGCTACAGCAGCCTGCTAGCCGCCTATACTACCTACACCGACTAGCTAGCTGGATATACTAGCTACACTAGCCGGCTAAACTAGCTATAGCAGCCAGCTAGCCGGCTATACTAGCTACAGCAGCCAGCTAGCAGGCTATAGTACCTACAGTAGCCAGCTAGGCGGCTATACTAGCTACAGCAGCCAGCTAGCCGGCTATACTACCTACACCGACTAGCTAGCTGGATATACTAGCTACACTAGCCGGCTAAACTAGCTATAGCAGCCAGCTAGCCGGCTATACTAGCTACAGCAGCCAGCTAGGCGGCTATACAAGCTACAGCAGCCAGCTAGCCGGCTCTACTATCTACAGCAGCCAGATAGCCAGCTATACTAGCTGCAGCAGCCAGCTAGCCGGTTATACTAGCTACAGCAGCCAGCTAGCCGGCTATACTACCTACACCGACTAGCTTGCTGGATATACTAGCTACACTAGCCGGTTAAACTAGCTATAGCAGCCAGCTAGCCGGCTATACTAGCTACAGCAGCCAGCTAGGCGGCTATACTAGCTACAGCAGCCAGCTAGCCGGCTCTACTATCTTCAGCAGCCAGCTAGCCAGCTATACTAGCTGCAGCAGCCAGCTAGCCGGCTAAACTAGCTATAGCAGCCAGCTAGCCGGCTATACTAGCTACAGCAACCAGCTAGCCGGCTATACTAGCTACAGCAGCCAGCTAGGCGGCTATACTAGCTACAGCAGCCAGCTAGCCGGCTTTACTATCTACAGCAGCCAGCTAGCCGGCTTTACTATCTACAGAAGCCAGCTAGCCGGCTATACTAGCTACAGCAACCAGCTAGCCGGCTATACTAGCTACAGCAACCAACTAGGCGGCTATACTAGCTACACTAGCCAACTAGTCGGCTATACTAGCTACACTGGCCAGCTAGCTGGTTATACTAGCTAGAGTAGTTAAGTAGCCAGTTATACTAGCTAGACTACCTACACTAGCCAGCCAGCCGGCTATACTACCTATACTAGCCAGCTAGCCGGCTATACTATATATACTACCTCCACTAGCTCTACTAGCAACACTACATATCTACACTATATTATCTACTCTAGCCGACTACTTGCTAGCCGACTACACTATGCAACTAGTTATCTAGCCTACACTGGCTATACTAGCTCGAGCAGCCAGCTAGTCTACCTACACTAGCTAGCTAGCTTGCTGGCTATACTACCTACACTATCTATACTAACTACACTACACTAGCTGGCTATACTAGCTAATACTAGCTACACTAGCTACACTAGCCAACTAACTGGCTATACTAGCTACACTAGCCCACTAACCAGCTATACTACCTGCCATAGCCATCTAATCAGCTACCAGTTATACCAGCCAGCTAAAGTAGTGCACTACTCAGTTCTACTAGCTATATTAACCAGTTGGCCGGATATACTAACTACACTAGCCAGCTCTACTAACTACACTAGCCAGCTCTACTAACTACACTAGCCAGCTATCTAGCTATATTCGCTACACTAGCCAGCCAAGTGGTCCGAAAGCTCCTCTTCCTAACCTTGATAGCGGGGTATTTGGGATAATCGCGCAACTCGAGAAAATTGGACTGAAAAAAATTCAATTTTTGGTGAAAATTTTTGAAAAATCGTGAGAAATTTTTGAAAATGAGTTTCGTTTGCACGTAAAGTTTAGCTGCTTTGGCTATATCTCCGATCCCAAGGGTTATGCGATCGTAACGAAAACTGTTTTTGTATCCTTGGCCTAATAGCTATCAAGCCAACTAGGTTGGAGAACCGCATCTTTTTGAATTTGATCGAATTTCGCCCAATTTATGGAGAGCATATTTGGTGGAAATACTTGATTTTTCAGCTTTATTATCTTCAATAAGAAAAGGTTAGAGAGAGGAGCTTTTAGACCACCATTTGTTCGTTTGAAATCGTTTTTATGTTTGTCTAAATAGTTTACTGATTTTCTTGGATACCAAACTTTTTCATTGAATTTAATTTTTTAGACCGCGTTACATAACTTTTTAACTTTTTAACACTTAATTGAATTTGTTTTGTTGCCGATAGCCACGACTATATACCACCTACAAATATGTGTGTAGGTATGTAGTTCTGTTTCTTCATTTTTACAAAACTTTTCATTTTCAAGGTATCTATACGTACTTCTTACTATTCAACCATCTTACCTGCATATGTTCGCCACATTTAATGAAATTATTTGATTATCTTTCAGTTCACAAATATTTTATCTGCTAAATAAGATATGATCAGCCTGATTTCTTTTTAAATTTCTGTTTTTTTCTGTTTTTTAGATATGCTGTTGGCCTGGGTAATGTTTGGCGTTTTCCATATTTGGCACAAAAGAATGGTGGTGGAGCGTTTTTGGTGCCCTACTTTATAATGTTATGTATACAGGGTATACCGATATTTTACTTAGAGTTGGCCATTGGCCAACGTTTACGCAAGGGTGCGATTGGTGTTTGGAGTCAGGTATCACCGTATTTAGGTGGTATTGGCATATCATCGGCTGTTGTCAGTTATATTGTTGCATTGTATTATAATACAATAATTGCATGGTGCCTCATTTACTTGTTGCATAGTTTTGAATCACCACTGCCTTGGTCAGATTGTCCAACACGTTTATATGCCAATTATACATACGATCATGAACCCGAATGTGTGGTAAGTTGTTTTTGTAATCTCATTTCCATATACATTTGTTTTAATTTCATTTTGTTTTATAGGCCTCCTCACCTACACAGTATTATTGGTATCGCACCACACTACAGTGTTCGGAAAGTGTCAACGAACCGGAAAATTTCAATTATCACATGGCAATTGCATTGATTGTATCATGGTTTCTCGTTTACATTTGTATGGTACAAGGCATAACGTCATCGGGTAAAATTGTCTACATGACAGCAATATTTCCATATGTCGTGTTGATAATATTCTTTTTTCGTGGCATTACATTAAAAGGTAAGTGCAAGCTTTGATGTATTTTACTATGACGTATTATGTTTGAAATTGTTTTGCTGGATATTTTTAAGGATAAAGAATTTTCTATGCTGTAGTATACCATATATTTGGAGCCCTTAAATGTAATTACTGACTTTGATTTATTGGTTAGTAGCTTTGAGATATGTATTGTGGAGCGTTTACTTGTATGACGTTTTCTTAGAGGCTACTTTGTTGTTTACTAAGTCTTCTTACATGGAACCGAAAGCGTTCAAGCATCTTAACTTTTAAATTGTAATTACTACACAATTATTGTTTTTATTGTTATTTCGTTGTACGTCATTATTCCTAGACATTACCAGTTGAGCTCTAACACTTGTTCCATATCGGTAAAGGCCAATTTACACCATAAAGGCTTACATATGTAGTCAGCATCCCTGGCAGTGCGTTGATGACTGTATAACTGCTGAACATCATCTGAGAGATCAAATCGCAAAACATAATTTACATAAAAATTATAAAGGAATCACCAGAATTTGTTGTTATTTTTTATTAAAATTTCAAAATATAACCAAAAATTATGAAAACAATTGGAACTTATTTTCATTTTATTGCCTCATTTTTCTGTTGCTGACAAAAATCAGGTTCGCCACAATCTTGATTGCAATAAAACATTGGCAAGCAATTATATTTGTCGAAAATTGGTTTCAAACATGGATATTTGCCATAGTCGTCTCTATCTTCATTTACTGGTCGTTCTTCCTTTACTATGCGTTTGGTTAAACGTCTCTCCTGAGCATATGACATGAAATCTTCTTTGTTGTGTTTCTCTTGGACCTCTTTATAAACACGATCCATGTGGCCATACAAACGTCTTTGTTCCCCAGGTACCCAGGGATATAAATGTTTCCATTTGCGTCTAGCTTTACCAATAGTGCCGATAATATCACGATGATGAGCAATTTGATGATTAAATATGACTTCCATTATTAACAAAATAAATTGAGATTTTTAAATTCGATTAGAATTGTTGTTTTTTCTCTTTTTTTTCAATTAATTTAAATGACAATTTGATTTCTATTTCTAGGTGCCTCTGATGGTGTTGCTCATTTGTTTACACCGAGATGGGAAACTTTACTGGATCCTGTTGTCTGGCTGGAGGCAGGCACTCAAATCTTTTTCTCTTTAGGTTTAGCGTTTGGTGGACTTATAGCCTTCAGTTCTTACAATCCAGCCAATAATAATTGCTATCGTGATGCTATTTTGGTATCGTTAACTAATTGTGGCACTTCCATGTTTGCTGGCGTTGTCGTATTTTCCGTTATTGGTTTTAAAGCCACAGCAACATTTGATCGTTGCAACGATGAAAGAGCACAATTGATTGCTTTGAATAAAACATCAAATCTGCCTGTGTGCGATTTGGAAAAGGAATTGGCAAATGTAAGTAGAATATTTAAAAGTGTTCCCCCATTTAATCTCGTTTAATTATAATATTTTCTATTCTTTGTTGTAGAGTGCCTCCGGTACCGGTTTAGCTTTTATAATATTTACTGAAGCCATTAATCAGTTTCCTGGTGCCCAATTATGGGCTGTATTATTCTTTCTGATGTTGTTTACATTGGGTATTGATTCACAATTTGGTACTTTAGAAGGCGTGGTCACGTCACTGGTTGATATGAAATTACTACCAAATCTTCCCAAGGAATGGATAATTGGGGTGAATAATATTAATTTTATTATTTATTTTGGATTAAAACATTTCTACGTTATTGGTATGAAATAGCCGAGTTAAATGTACAACTTATTTCACTTCTAATATGTTATTGAATTTTGCGAATGTATTTTGAAATGTTTTAGAGCTTGATCAGTTTCAATTATAATTATTAAGCTGAGGTTTTTTGATTAATAAAAACCCGCCATTTAATACTCATGAATATATAGAATGAATATATAAAGATTTAATTTTGGAATTACTTACAGGGTTTATGTTTATCCTGCTGCATAATATCGATGTCTTTTGCAAACGGTGCTGGCAGCTACATTTTTCAATTAATGGATAGCTTTGCAGGAAACTTTCCACTTTTAATAATTGCTCTCTTTGAATGCTTATCGATCAGCTACATATACGGTATAAGAAGGTAAGCAAATCGTTCCTATAAACTACGATACTATGAGTGTTCCATTTCCATATGAGTGATCCATTCATTAAGAAACCTTTTTTTTTTAAAGATTTTCAGATGACATAGAAATGATGACAGGATCACGTCCTGGCCTATATTGGATGTTTTGTTGGAAATATTTATCACCCTGTGCCATGATAACAATACTGACGGCATCGTTTTATCAATTAATAACAGAGGGTAGCAGTTATCCTGCATGGATAGCCGCCAAAGGTTTAACTGAAAAAATGGAATGGCCTCACTGGTGTATTGTTATAGCTTTTATATTGATATTATCCTCAATATTATGGATACCACTTGTGGCCATATTGAGGTAAAATAAAGAGTTCTTAATAGTTAAATAAAATACTTACCCGTCGTTGTGTTTTTGTTTATTGTTTGCAGATTATTGGGCATAAAGGTGGTCGAAGATTCTGATCCCGCTTGGTTTCCTGAAGCCGAACTTAAAGAAGTCCATGGTATTGTACCGCATGAACCTACAGATATTGAACGTACAATATTTTGTTTTAATATGGATGGCACTGAAGGCATGTGTTGCCCGAAATATGGTTTACCTGAAAAATCCCTCGAAGAGGAAGATGAGTAGATAGTGTAAGTATTTGATTTTAAATAATAAATATAACAACAGCAACAACAATAACAATTACCTTAGCTAACTTTGAGTTAACTTTTAGTTAAGTTTTGTAAAACTATTCTCTAGACAATATTATTGAAAAATCTGAAAATAGACACATGAAAAACCTAAAAACTAGGTCCTGTAAAAAGTTCTCCATGTATGCTGAATTTAATATTATTAATAGACTATATATACACAGATATATTGTATTTAAAATAGTTATTGTTCTGTTAAATCATATTATATGTTCTAAACTGTACTAATAATACTATGTATACTGTTGACTATTATTACTCTCGTTATGTATTGAAAATATTTGCTTTTTTTATCATTATTTTATGACCGAAATAAACTAAACCAAACCGCCACCGACTTTATTTTTTTAAAAATCATTAACAAGCATTGCAAGTGATGGAATTAAAATATAATTTTTTGTTTGTTAATATTATAAAAAGAAAAACTGCATATCAATCACAAAGTTATAGTGTTTCATTACGCAGAATTTAATTGGCTAAAGGAGTATTAAGTCAAGTTCTGAAACAAAGTAGAATGAATTGCAATATTTATATCGATTAGTCCAGGGCGAACTCAATAAGGTGATAGCAAAATTACAACAACTCAATTCGCAGTGTTTTTTAACAAAAACAACATATTGTTCTTGCTTTTGTTGTGGGCAGAGCGAACTCGTCTTGGATTAGTCTTATTGATAAGAAAATCAATGATCGGAGAAAAGTTTTTATAAGATCAAACGTTGTGTGTTCAATACAACTATATGTACTGCGTACTTTAATACAACTCTCAGTTTTTAATCACACGCTCATCACTGAATGGCAGCCATATTTAGATTCCTCTATTTCATGTCTAGTAACTTTACGTTCTTTCTGTGAAAATGCTGTTGTTGAATTTTTGATTTTTGTTTCTCTCTTCTAAACTCCCACGTATTTGTTTGAGTAATTCCTTTTACCATATGATGTGTGTAGTTTGTCGTTGTCTGTTTTTATCCTCTTAAAATTTGTATTCATACTTCTGATTCCAGGGTGGATAAAAGAACCATAACGAACTCTTTCCATAATGGTCTTTGTTGTGATATCGTCTTTATCGCAATTCAACTAAGTGTTGTCGATTTTGCTTTGGTTTTCATTTGACTTGTTCCAGTGATGGCGTACTATTTCCTCTCCTTCTAGTTCATTGCAATTGCATTTTTTGGCCGCCTTAGTTATATCATCAATTGGTCACTTGCTTTTATTAATTTCTATTCGGCTTTAATGCAAACTTGGCTCATATTTGGTTTAAATATAGGAAAATTGAGAGAAAATGAATTTTGGATAAGATACCTCTGAATCAAAAATTTTAAACTAAAAAAGATTTGCTGATTCTACTTTTGTCTATCACAACTTAACTTAACTTTAACTATATGATTTCTTGAGCCATGTATAAATCTGTTATTAGCCTGCGTATATCTAAGTTAAATTTTGTTAATTTCCTTTATTCTTTTAACAGTTTTTGGTCGAAAAATTCTAAATATTGGTTTGTTATATATAATAATTGTTTTTTTTTTTCATTACATCTTAAATTATTCGAGTATTTAAATAGTATTCAAATTTGTTTATATGCCAACAACTTGAAATGTTTGTTAATAAATATTCTAATATTTTTGTCATAATCATTTAACATAAACTTTTACAACTGAAGACAATAAATTTATACAAAATTTAATCATTCAAAGACAATAATTTAAAAAAAGACGTAATAATTTCAACAATAATTTCATTATAGTAATAGTTTACAAACAAACAAACAAAAAAAATATTCTTTTTAGAAAATTTACAAAAGAAAAAAAAAAGAAGAAGATAAACTTAAAATTACTATAAACTATTTAGTCAATGAAGACTGTACAAAAACAAATGTTAAGAACCTTAATATGATAATAAATTAAACTGAAGTATTATAAATAACCAAAGAAAAATAACCAAAAAAAGAAGAAAAAAAAAAAGAAAAACCAAAGATTGGTTTCATCAGCCATTTAATAATAATTAATAAACAAGAATTATAAAAAATTAAAATTAAATAAAATATTAAAAACATACATAAAAACAATTATAATTCTTTTAAATTTCAATTTAGTTTTAAACACATACATACATCCATGCATACATACACACACACAATATATTGAACATACTTAAATAAAAGAATAAAAAAAAAGAAAAGCAAATAATTGTAATCATAATTTATTAAAAAAAAGCAATATCAGCAATATAAAAATGTTGTTTTTGTGTAAAATTCAATTTTTAGTTAGCATGAAAATTATTTACATTCAAGTGTTCAGTCATATACATACATACGAATATTGTAAAATAATTAACAAAAAAAAATATTTTTAACCAGCCACATCAAATAACTTTTGTTTTTCCAAAAGGAAATTTAATTTAATTTTAAATGGAAGTAACATATCCTATAATAAAAAATTTTAAAAATAATTAAATAAATAAAAAAAAAACAACATTAATTAACTTAAAAAACTAATTGTGATCCACTAAGAATGACTATACAATTACTCTGTACCAAATACATACATACAGACATAGATGTACTAATTTAAAATGATTATTATTTATAATAACATAATAATGTTGGGTTTCTAAATCTAATCAATGAATACAACAAAAAAGTAAAACAAACTTGTAAATATATATGACGACAGTATAGTCATGAAACCTAATCTAACCTACATAAATATTCTATGTGTGAGTATTATAGCACTTCGTAACGTTAACGATACATGAACATTTTCAGAGCCATTCAATTTTTTCTGCACGGTATTACTATCATTGTCTATTGCCTATTGCTTTGGCCAAAATCCAGGATGCTATTCAATGTCAATAATGACAATTCCCTGATTAACTGATGCTTTGTATCCAGATATTACCTACTGGGGTGATTTAATACCCCACATACAAAATCTACATCTTGGCTTCGGAACAGTGCCCATTCTAAGTCTGATGTATGACTTAAACCCTCTTGTGTTTACAATACATAACCTAACAAAAGTTTTTACTGCCTTAATCCCACTTGGTTTTAATTGAACAATTCATTGCATATTTGCACATTTGGTATAGGGTATATTGTATTAAGTAAACCAATGACCTTCGCATATCTACAGCTGTTATTAAACTTAATTCTTTTTTTTTTGTATTTGTTAATCAATAAAATTAACACTAAATTTCCTTTTATCGGGTTGTGTTTAATTGTTATAATATAATAATAAAAATTTAATAATAATTTCAACAATAAGAATTTCATTTGATTTCTCTTAAAATTGAAATACTATATGATAAGTTACATATATTTAATCTAATTTTGAAATAAATTCTCCATTTAATTGCAATTCATTTGGAAGCTTAAATACGTGATGTTCTTATTTAGTTGTGTAATGAATAAAACTTGACTTCTCAATATCAAATATTGTATGCTAAATTATAATACGTAATATTATGCCTAATTTATTAGAATTTTTTTCGTTTTAAAAGTAAAATTAATAACTAAATTACATAATAGTATAGAAATCATTTTATAAAGCCAGAAATCTAAAATGCTTAATTTCGAATGCATTAAATTAAGGAATAAGAATACAAGAGGTGCTATTATACATACATACAGTGAGCAGAAGTGAGTACAAAACTGTATACAAATAATATTAAAGACTTAATTTAAAATTTTTTGCGGGATATATTAGGTTATTTCAATTGCAATATGCAGCAAATTAATATCGGATCTTTCATTTGGCGCTTTCTATTTACAAATTTAAATAAAACATTGACAGTTTTTAGTCGTTTAAAACGCCTATTGATGCATGCCATTATATCTCGAATATAACATCGTTCAAATACACCTACACGGTTTTTGTAGCTAGCGAATAAATTAGGCTGAATTTGACTAATGATATGGGTTATATTGAGATTGAGAATTGCGGTGGAATTTAGCTTGTTCGCATACACCTGCTTTTTAAGAAAACTACACAAGAAAAAGTCTAATGGGGTCAACTAACACGATCACGGTGGCTAGCCCGGTCACATCACCTGCAGATGGGATGACCATTCCCTGAAAACGCTCTTGTAAAATTTCCAATGTGACACGTAGCGCCGTTCTCACAGCACATATCGTTGGTGTTCAGGCCATTCAATTCAAGCCAAATAAAGTTGGCAACTTACAACGTCGTTCTTAATGGAGTACGGAGCGATGACAATGATAATTTTGTTTGTTCACGTGCCCATACATTCAAATATGGGCTCTCTTCGGCTCTCGTGATTTTTCAATGAAAATTTAGATGACTTTCCAACCGCATCATATCTCATTCAGAGATCACGTGTCGACCATATGCACGCATAGATATTTGGCATAACACACTGAATAATTGACAATTAATTTGACAGATGTAACTTCAACAAGAAGACAATTGTCAACTGTCAAAGTTTAATTGTCCCAGTTGGATGACGCTACACTAATTAAAAACTAACAAATTCAACTTAAAATAACAGTAAAATAAAGTGCTTTTACGACTGGCCTCCTGTCCAAGTACTCATTTCTACCTTACACTGTGCATTATGCAAAAATTATAAAATCAATTTTGTTGGTTAAAAAAGATTTGTGCTTTTTAAAATATTTCGTCTGGTAGTCAATGAGCCTTTGTGCTGCAGAATCAGTGTCAAGAAAGTAAGAATTTCGCTTTAACCCAAATTTGGCCAAGACAGCTTGATGTTAATAAGTTAATAGGTTAAAGCGTTTTTATTTTAAAAAATTTAAATTTTTAGTATTTATCTACACCGTTACAACACTCAGTTGATGACAACACAATTTTTTTTTTTTTTTTTTAGATTCCTTAACCGAATTACTGAATTGAAATAAAATGAATTACAAACAATTTTACATCAGACATAAAACAGCCCTGATTGTCCGTCTAATTTTCACATATCTACTTAACTTTCAGCTTTCTGACATTCCCCTATAGATTATGTACAATGCTAAAGCAATGCTGTCTTTCTGCCATGAAAATTATTTCTAACAAAATAAATTAAATTATTAACAACTGCAAAATATTATAAGAATAATGGCTCTCTTATTTATATGTTTTCAATAATAATTTTGACGGTAATGATAATGGCTTGTGAAAATGATTTAAATTTTAATATTTTGTTTTTTTAATAAATTCATATCCAAATTGTATACTCTTAACTCTCGTGATACATTAAAAAAATTAATATCTCATCTCTCATTCCAATCAAGTTTTCCTCTAAATGTATTACAAAAAAATCAAAATAAATATCATTCTTTAATTTATTCATTAAATTCAAAGCAAAAATCGGTATATAACGACTTTAAAATAGGCTACACCGTTTGAAATATTGATAAAACGACCGAATTTTATTGATATCGCAAGAGAATGTAAATTGTTTACAAATTTTCACAAAAATGCTCGTTTCAAGATAACAAATTCATACAACACACATGCATAAATAATCGGTCAATACAACCCTTAACTCAGGATTACGACATAGGTTCTCACATCAATTTGTTGAGTATGTTAATTTTATACTTGAGTTGCGGAGTCTACAGTTTAAACTCAACACCGAACCACAGATTTTTGAGAAACTTTTCATAGTAATTTTTATCAATTTTTTGCTACATACATGTCTGCTGAGAGGAGGTTTTTGAAGAAATTATGCTTTGAACCATGACCACTTATATTATATGCCAACACACTACCTACTAGACTACGGTTGATTTTACGATATTGATCGTAAAATAAAAGTCGCAAGATTTTGATTGAAAATTCATCAGTTAGAAACTGAAACAAAGCAAAGGTTTGCTTTGCGAAGAGACTACTCCTGTAGAGGCAGTCTGTATAATAAACAATGTATTGGTATTTGAAAAAAGCTTCCCAAGACATAGGAGTTCTCATTTGACATTGTGAATTGATCACTTTTCAAATGATTTACTACTTACTTTGAAGTATTTTATTAAAATTCGTTATTTTGTTATATTCTCAACAGATTTCTGGCAAATACTCTAAAAGTAAATAAAATTGCTATGAAAACTCTTTCAAAAATCGGAGTCGACTTTAAACTCATGTCTAAAATAAAGGCACACAATATAAGTGGTGTGAGAATCTAGATAGTTAATCCAGACTGAAGTGTTGTAATGACCAATTATGTATGTATTTACATCGTTTCAAAGTAATATTACCTTTGATTTCCTCGACTGTAGTATTTGAAGGCCTTGTAGATTGAACTATAATAGGCCAATTTATTTTGTCCCAAATTTTCTTTCTCTATTTGCATACAAAGTAGATGTCAAAAAAACAATAACAAACAATGAATTAAAATGCATTCTCATTCTGAGAATACTTTAAAAAGTCAATCAATATTTCTACGACTATTTATTGGTGTAGACTATTTAATTATAATTTAAAAAAAAACATTCAAATCGAATCAAATTTAATATAAAAAACGAAAGTTTCAAAATCGTATTTAATAACGTAAAATAAATGTTAAATGTATGTATAGTTAATAAATTATAAATTATAAATTATAAATTAAAATTATAATGGAAAACTAACATAAAAGAAATATAATAAAAAAAAAGGAAATACAATAAAACAAAGCCCCTATTTAAAACCACCCCAATAAACCGAAGATACACCCTAAGAAACGACGATTACATATATTATCACTACAAATTTAAAAATAATAATATAAATACGATTAAAAACAAATTTAAATTATTTTAATCCTTAAATGAAAACCTATATTATTACCATAAATATTAAAAACTAATGTGTTAATAATTTAAACAAAAAAAAAAAAAAACAATATAATCTTACTTAATAACTGTTGAAATTTTGTTAGCAAATTTAAAAACAAAACAAAACAAAAAAATATCCATCATTATAATTAATTTCATTTGTTATAAATGCAATAAAAGATTTTATTCAAAAAGAAAAAAAAAAAAACATTCGTAACATAATTTACTTTATTTATGTAAAAAAAAAAACTGAAAAAGTAAAATTTAAAACTAAACAATAAATGTAAAGCATATGAAAATGAAATGGACAATAAAGAAATGAATAAAGATATAAAATATAAATTTTGTTTTTGTTTTAATTAATTTTATTTCAAACTCCAGATTTTGGAAACATACCACAGATCTAAAATGGCTTATCAAGTCGACTTTGAGTCTATTATACAAGTGTAAGCTAATAATCCAGGAGTTTATAAATTTCAAATCCCGTAATTGAAAGCGAACTCTATTTATCCCGAAGGTATTACAACGTGAATTATGTTTTCTCTGAAATTTCCTTGCAGCATCTGAAAGTCGTAATTTATCATTCAAAATCCCTTTCTTAATTTGTGCAATATTTTTTGTGTCAGAGATATTGCTGGCCTAGTTTATTACTTAAAAATCTTGTCGGCCTATGAAATAGTTAATTTTATGAGCTTCGTAAAACTTGATTGCTTTGTTGCCAATTTATCTTGGTTCATCTATGACTTAATCTCGAAGGATTCCAGACTAATAAGTACAAATATACCCTCTTGTGCCTTTATTTTGAGACTGGCTGCAGAGGTCACACATACATAATTGGCCATTACAACACTTCAGTCAGGATTACAGCTTAGCCTTTCACACCACTTATGTTGTGTGTGTTAATTTTTATACATGAGTGGCGGGACCTACTATTTAAAGTTGACTCCGAATGACAGATTTTTTTTGAAAAACTTTTCATGGCAATTTTATTTACTCTCAAAGTTTTTGCCAGTAAACTACTGAAATAGGAAGTCGCCGAAGAAATATTTTTTCACATTTCGTTTTTGATGTCTGACCGGAGATTCGAACGCTGGCCTTTCGTCTAATAAGCCAACACACTACCAGCTAAACTACGGCGACTTCGTCTGCAGAGGTCATGGTACATAGGAGCCAACGATCCGTTGTGATTGTTGCGAACATCTTGGGTTGGATTCCAGGAAAATTTAAACTACTCTAGTCTATCGTATATTCATTGCTTTTGCAATTCTCAGCATGATCTGGATGCATTATGTTGGCATACTGAAATAAGTATTAAGGGAGAAAGCTTCAGTCATTTTCTGCCCAGTAGTTGTAGTAGTATTCACAAGATAACCTTTTCATGCACCAGAGCCCAGGAGAGCAGAATATGATATACATACACCCACGTAATTTAATGGCTGCTTTTCTAGCAGTAAATATGTGAACATAGATATTTAGCACACCACGATACTGAATTCGTTCCACGGCTCCCTTTAGATTCATTATGTCAGCCTGAATTATGCACAATAATCGAGTTGTTTAAGATTCAAGTGACTTTTCTCGCAATAATGACGTGCGTGTTCCGCCTGATAATACATTTAGGCCAATGTCATAGTAAAATTTTTCGCAGATTTTAAGTTACAAAACCAGGCTCGAAAGCGGATTCCTGTATCGTGTAGTCAGTAGATAGTATTTGAGGTTTTAGCATGACAATAGCTAATGCTGATTTTAAAATCATGTCTTAACTATTCCCGGATTTTATGTTACAAAACCAGATTTGGTAACGATGGGTTGATGCACTGCTTAGTCAGATGGGACATTCAGATCTACAGCACCAACGATTCTGGCATGGCCAGAGCTGCTGCATTTTTTTTCCTTCGTGAGTTCAAATCTAATTGCAGCTGCTCTGTTCGCCTGCCCATCTATTACTAGCCTGTTGAGGATGATGAACAATGCTACAGAGGGCCATTCTCTTTTAAAACCATCAAATATATGTTGGATAGTTTTTCCCTCCGAATAATACAACCTGAAAGTGTATTAACCTCCCAAAGAGAATAATCAAAAGGAACGAAAATTACAAAATGAATCGCAAACTCTACTTCACGGGAAAGAGTAGCACTCAAATTGCAAAGTTTGCGATCTCTACAACAAATTAAACAACTCAGAGGGGCAGTATATTTATTCATAGACGAATTGCAACTCTACTAACCTAAAATAACTTATTATTGTAAATAAAGTTTCTTACCTGGATTGAACTTGATTAATGGAACGGAAAAAAAATGTTTGAAATGCTGCAAAAATCATGTGTTTCTATTGTTAAATTTTTGTATGTAACACTTCATGAGCTATTTTATAGATTTTCATTTGGTTTCATTGTCTTTCATTTCCAAACCTGTAACAGAGACTTCAGAATCAGTTATATTAGCTTTTTTCCTGAGTCTTTCTTTACGTCTCTTGTGTTTGTTGGACTTTAAATGTAACTGCCATTGATACTCTCCAATAAAATGACGTTCACAAGTTTTGCAATAATTGGAAGTCTGAAAGAGAAAGAGGAAAAGAGTAACTTTATAATGAAACCAGACACTATTGTGGTGACGATAATAATTATTAATGAATTGTTCGTTCGTTATGTTTTCTTTTGTTGCTGTCTGTTGCACTTTATAATATTTGGCCACCAGCCATCAACGCGTAGTGTTTTTTTTTTTGTTCAATATACTGTTATAAATACCCCAAACTAACCTCTTCATTTAAACCAGCACCCGGATGTTGTCTCTTTTGCATCGGCTCAATTTCACACACTTGCCCATTACGATAGCAGTCAATTATGTTGACGGCACGTGAATAAACTTCAGTATGCCATTGACTAACATCAGTCGTATCTAATTCATATAGATCGGGTACTTGACGATCGCGACTAGCCAGAAAACGATTATTTATCCATTTGATTTGTTTCTTCGAATAGCGACGTGTTACTAATTTCAATTCGTTTAGACACGAATTCAAAACATCTAAACCTGGGGGTAATTGATCTTTAGGGTCGATCGTGTTTAATATGTCAGCATCATTGGGGTTGGTGTCAGTTTTGTTGGTGTTGTTTTTTGAACCTGCATATAATTTTAGTTGTTCTGTAAGAGAATAAAATGAAATTATTTCGAAAATTCTAAGAACTCATACTGTGTTCATGAAGTTTCTTTTCAAATTAAATTGTAAAAATGATTTGCAAGTTTAACACCGACAAAAACACATGAGATGAGATGAGATGAGATGTTGCTGTTGGCGTTTATTAAGATTTTTCAACATTTATTTTCTGTGGGAGATTTTTTTGTATTGTTTTGCTTTGTTTTTGTTGTTGATTAGTTCAACGACTGAATAGATGGATGGATGGATGGATGAGAATTTCAATTTGAGATTTATTAGTGTCAATAGAAATGTTTAAATTAAATTTTGTTAAAAATTAACAGGCACAGCAGTAGTCAGTCAATGAATAATTTCGTAAAAATTTCCTTTACAATGTTCATGATACTTGAGTCATTACTCTAGTGTATGTTTAAGAGAAACAAATAATAACAGAATAATAAAGTAACACAGTGTTGGAAAAAAAAAATATGCAAACAGCAAAATATGAAGTCATTGCAGTGTTGTAGATAGTGTGTTGTCCTACTAGATAAAAGCCCGTAAGTTCAAATCTCAGTTTTGTCATAAAAAACGAAAAGAAATTTAAACAAATATTTCTTTCGGAGACTTCCTTTTAGCAGTCTTCTGGCAAAAACTCTGAGAGTTAATTTAATTGCCATGACAAGCTTCTGAAACTTGTGTTTCAGAGACGTCGTTTAAACTGTAGATTTCGTAACTCATGGATAAAAATTAACACATACATCATGGGTGGTGTAAGAAGGTAGATTTTAATCCTAGCTAAAGGGTTATAATGCTTAATTAAGGAAACATACATACTCCATTTAACATTCCCAGATATTTCTGGAAAGCTCCCCGTTCATATGGCTAAGGCGCTCTTAATAATGTCAATTCATACATGAATCTGGATACAATTCCTAAATATACATACCTAGACGCTTTCAAAATATCACTTCGTGGAGGTTTTTGTATAAGATACTCTAATGCGGGTTATTGATTATAAAATTAACACAGACAACATAAGAGGTGTGAGCAGCTAGGTCGTAATACTGAGTGAAGGATTATAATGACCAATTTGTATGTATGGATGTGTTACACACACATTACAAAGCAGACGAAGAAAGCTAGGAAAAGAGGTCTAAACTGGATGGATGGATGGATTAGTTGCTGTACACAATGCATTTGTAATCTTAACGAATTTCGCATGCATTAGAAATTGTTGGCAAAACCCAAGTAAAATTTGTGAGTTAGTGGAATGTGACTGAAAAATTCATAAGAACTTCATAAGAATATCGTCAAAGTTATCTTAATTGCCTTCAAGTTTCGATTTTTTTTTTGTAAAATAAAAGGGAGTTGGACAAAGTAAGCCTAGACGTTGTAGGGAAAAGAAAAATTTTATGTTAATTTCCCTTAGCAATGCTGATTTAAAAATTATAAATTCATAATTCATTCGTTCATGCTTACATCCTCAGTTATTAAAGCTATGTAACGTTTTTTTCTTATTTCCACAACTTTTCTTAAGTGTTTTTAATAAACTTTGAAAATAATTTCTTATATTTGCAGGTTATTTAATATACAATATTTTAAGCATGTATGTGTATGGTATATATATGTATATGTATGTATGAATATATGTATATAATGCTCATATGTCTGTATGAATATCTTTCAAAAACTTAAGAAATAGAATTTTTTTTCTTCTTTTGTGTACAATAGATACGTAAAAAAGTACGTAAAGAAAAGAAGAAAAAAAAAAACATAATGTTACCTTCTGTTGGCATTTTATACGCATTCGCTTGCAAGTACGCTTCAATTTTTTGATCATTTGCCGCATCAAATTGCTCTAAATAGGGTATAAATTCTTTGAAACCAATCGTTTGTAATACGCCCTTCGTATACACTGATGATGAGCATGAAGAAGAGGCTGATGTGCCAGTAGAATTCGCCGAAATGCTGAAAAAAAAAAACATAATTTGCCAAATAACAGTGATGAGTAAAAAGTCTGTATTATGGGTATAGCAAGTAACACGGCCTCAGTATACAACAACAGTATTATCAGTTGAAATGATTTTTAGGATTTAAGTAAGATTTTGATTATTGTATATGTGGTATATAAATACATATAAATATGTACGCGTATGTATACATATGTAAACATAAAATGATTTATTGTATATGCAATATGATTAGCTCCATGATATAACAACAATACAAGAAAGAAAAAAAAAAGGAGAGAAAGAAAGAAGTGGTATAGAGTAGCAAGATGGGTATGATTAATGTTTTTTTCCGTCTTTCTTTCGGAATTGTTCCATTCAATAAATGTGGCTACTGTATCGATAAATATAAATGAATTCCTAGATATACAGGCATATCGTTAGAGAAACTGTTTGAATAGCTAAATAAGGTACCAACCTTTTGTTCACATTGTGTTCATTGTGAAATGCTCGTATTTCACGCAGTAAGCCCTGTTCCAACATCGCATCGACACGCTTGTCTAGGCGTTTATTTAATACATCCTGATAGAAAATAGAAAATAAAAAAAAAACAGAAAAGAAATTAGAAAAACAAAAAAATTAGATTATTAAAGAAAAAACAAAATAAAGTGGGCGATTTACAACATTAAATTAAGGTCAATCATAGAATTTTTAATATGAAATTATAATAGAGTAGGATGTTTACTTTAAACTTAAATTACAGCTTTGTTTTCAATTGCTTAATAAACGTTTGAGGCTATAAAAGCAAGAGTGCTGTAACTTTATTTGTATATTCAAGATTTCGTATGTATTCTAGGGTATCTTTCAATATTCTCACCATTTAAAATGATTAGAACGAATTGGAACTTTAACTCGTTGTTATTTCTATATTTAAATAAATTTTTTATTTGTTTCAATACGTTATTAACTTTATTACACGATCCTTTAACTGCGAAAGATCAAAATTTCCAGTTTTAAAAATTTACATTGTATGGATTAATTAGAGGGACTTTCTAACTTTGACAGTTGACAACTAGCAGTTGTTGAAGCTACATCTGTCAAATTAGTTGGCATTTGTTCACTCCATTTTAATAAATCACCATGGACGACTACATACAACGATATGTGTTCGCTGAATAAAGTTGGAAGCAATTGAAAAATCACCCTCAGTGATGAGGCCCAATTCCATTCATATGGCTAAAGGCGACCACAATAACGTCAATTCATACATGCCTCTGAATACAGTTCCTAAATATATATACCTAGACGCTGTCAAAATATCACTTTGTGGAGTTTTCTGTATAAGGTATCCTAATGCGAATTATTGATTATAAAATTAACACAAACAACATAAGAGGTGCCAGAAGCTAGGTCGTAATACTGACTGAAGGATTGTAATGTCCAATTTGTAAATTGAAGAATTTGGAAGTATACTACTCCACTTGAAATGTAAGGGCATACAATGCCTTCAGTTCTGTTTGATGGGAATTTTATGCTGACAGTGTCATCAGTCCATATTTCAGTCTCAATTTCTTTTCAACTGTATTGATTGATGTAGCCAAGACTACTTCTAAAAGTAGAACAGATATTCTCATCTTCCGATGTCATAGTAACCTGTTATGAAAGCAGAAGGTAGTGGAATATATTGTTAGCAAATTGAATGTATTTTTGTATTTCAGCCATGCTATCATCAATGTGACCATCATCATGACCCTTATTTATTTAAATTTTAATTCTATGCTGCATTATTAGACACAATACTTTTACGTTATGTTCAGCTAGCAGCGCCAGTGATCATTGAATGTCCTCATATCTGCGAGACTATTTTAAAAAGTATAAGGTATGTGGAAAACAGCATAGCAATTCAACACTGTCATTAGTATAGTGTATCTAGTTGGTAGTGTGTTGGCCATATCGAACGAAGCAAACTATTAAAAATATTTCATGGGCGACTTCCTCTTAGCATATTTCTGGCTAAAAAATATGTACGCAATACTGCCTCAAAAATATCTATCGTTCGGAGTCGACTTTAAACTAAAGGTCTCGTCCCTCATATATAAAAATGATGCACACAACATAAGTGGTGTGAGAAGCTAGGTCGTAATCCTGACTTAAGAGTTGTAATGACCAATTATGTATGTGTGTAAGTACGGGAATAAACCACAGCGTTCCTCAAAGCTAAATAATAAAAATAATCCATGCCACCGCTTACAGAGTTATGGATGATTGGACATTTCGGTTGCGTCATGGAGGATATTTGACTGTTTTCATAGTCCACATACAATGGCAACAATAGGTCCTTCAAGTGAATTTTAATAAAATTTACTTAAAAATTAAAATTTTGTAGCAATACCCACACTCAACGTATATATGTTCCTACCCAAGCACTGCATTGGTTAGAATACCGAAAAGTTATTTATAGGAGGAGTGTTAAAAGGATGGAGGGAGATAGAAGTATGTAGCACATTCGTTTTGAATTTTATTTTTTCTTTTTATAACAATTTTATTTAAATATTAAAAAAAAAAAAACTAAGCAAATAGCAACAGAACAACTATCAAGTCTACATCCAATGATGACTATTAACACTCGTATTATTTAATATTTAATGAAGAAATTAAATATAAAAACTGTAGTTTATTTTGTTTAAAATCCAAAATTATTACAATAAATATTTAAACAATTTGAAATTTGAATTTGACAATTATTGTACTCGAAAAAAAATGTTGTGTAAACAAAAATCAAACAAATGTTTTTATCGGTGCATGGCGACGCAAATTATAGTTCATTTTATTATAGCTTTATTTGAGTTTTCTAAGTATACATTAAGTTCCATAAAACCTTCAGTTCAGTTCATTTTTTTGTTGGTACACACTTCAGCTTTCGAGTGAAAACATGTTCTCTTCTTCTTTGTAGGAGTGCTATCGGATTTACGCTATGTTAGTTCACTGCAACTTTGAACTAAATTTTCCACGAGTGTATTGGTCGTTCTAGTTGAAGACTATGTGGATCCTATTCCATATCGTGACTTGCCATGACATTTAATGAGTGGACATTATAATGCTACAACTACTTTAAGAAGAAGACCTGCAGACCTTGACTATACAGACTTTTTCCATATACATTTTCAATATTTATTGTGGTTTTGTTGCTGCTGAGTTTCTAACCACAAACAAGTATTCAATATTCTTCTGGCCATTATATGCGTAAAGTTCTATGTAAACAATTGGCAATTTTGATAGCATTCCTAGCTTCGCAGACGTTGAGGAAGGTTGCTTTTACCTAAGAGTGCCAAACACTTATTTGAGTTCAAAGTGTTAAGAATGAAGATTACCACGCAGTCTGATCATATCGTCGTTGCATCCTCTTCTGTCTAACATACTGTCTAAATAGCAAAATACTTTAAGGTTCTTAAGAGAATGGTAAGTAGCCTCTATGTATATCCAAGGTCTTTGTTTCATTTATTTTGTGGTTATCCTGCACATCTGTTGTGCTGATCGACTTCTTCGGTTAGTTTTGCGGGGTACTATTCATGTGTTTCGATGATCTTGTTTTCGGCATATGCTGTGTGGCTAAATTTAAACATTCGAACTTTTCTACTACATTACAGCCAATGAATTACAACCATTTGTCAATTTTAGCAGATTAGCGTACTAATATAAGCAAATGTGACTGTCGAACACACAAACTTACAAACACTTTGTTTAACTTCAATAGCTTCTTTTTCAATAGAAATGACCGAGTGTTTGGAATAATTTATTTGTTTCTATTTGTTTGTGCGATATTTGAAATTTAATTTTTATCGCGTAATTTATTTGATCATAATCTGGTCAAAAACCTCAACTTTTATTATCAATACGAAAAACGAAAAACTATAAAAACAATCCAAATATTGGAGAAAGGTTTTCACATTCGATCTAGTTTTTAATACGTCATAACAACATTTGTATTCAATTGGCATTCTGGTAAACACAGAAATGACTAGTGTTTGCTATAAAAACTGATGAAGAATTGTAAAATTTATGCAGCAGCCAGCAGCACGTGTTAAATCCAATTGTGTGAACTATTTTTACATACATACATACATATATACATACATATATACATCAAATAAATTAATTAAAATTAATCGGACATCTTGGGGTATTCTAGGGTCAAATAAATTAAAATTAAAAAAAAAAATGTTGATCAAATTCTATTTAATTACAACAAGCAGAGGGATAAAGACCACAAAGCTCGATATAGAATAATAAACCAAAACTCTCACTGTAACAGACTAGCACACTACCCACTAGACCACCAATGTTCTTCATATTTTTTTCGAAGTTTAAAATACTTAAGAGGCTTCATTCTCCTTGCTTGCCATTGAAGTCTTTTGGGATAAACGTAGGCGTACGTCGAAGTTGCGTTTTTTCCCCGTTGTTTTTCAACATCTGTCTCAACTTTACATACGTACAACCCATCAATCGGAATTACGACCTAGTTTCTTATTCCACTTATGTTGTGTGTGTTAATTTTATACATGAGTGGCGGGACCTACAGTTTAAAGTCGACTCCGAACGACAGATTTTTGAGAAACTTTACATGGCAATTTTTATTTACTCTCAGAGTTTTTGCCAGAAGTCTACTGAGAGGAAGCCGCCGAAGAAATATTTTTTCATATTTCGTTTTTTTGATGTCTGACCAGGGATTCGAACCCTGGCCTTTCGTCTAATAAGCCAACACACTACCCATTAGACCAATTATGTAGTGTTTGTTAATTTTATACAGGAATTGCGGGGCCTACAGTTTAAAGACCGAACGACAGATTTTTGAGAAACTTTTCATGGCAATTTTATTTTACTTTGGAAGTTTTTGCCAGAAATCTGCTGAGAGGATGCCACTCCAGGATATATTTTTTCATATTTTGTTTTATTCGAGACGTCTGACCTGAGGTTTAAACTGTGGCCTTACATATTCCTACTAGACTACGGCAACTTCCTACTCGACTTTATAATACTAAAAACAGCTTTCATAAGAAGATGTATTACATGGGGAATGAATGAATCTTACATAGATTATGCTGCTTACATCTGCTGTTTACGAGCACAGTAGTTCTCAGATGTGCCTGCCAGTTAACAAATAGCTTTGAATTCATATATGGGTACCCCAAAAACAGCACTTTAAAAATATATTTTTTTCATTTTGCCGTACAGTATAGTACAGAACGTTCACCAGCATTTCTGTGTGCAAAATCTGCCAACTAGACTTATGGAGCAGTACGAAAGATGTGGGAGTCTCTACAAATTCATTTACAAATTACGTCACACCTTCTGTCATCAAACGTGCGTTCTGTACTATTACAAGGCTTCCAGTCTTTGAATTTCTTGATCTAAAATTTGCAAACGTTCCTTGTATTTATTAATCGATCAGCGAAGGATATTAAAAACATTTTAACTGAATGCCATCATTTCCAACGAGGAAGTATGAGTAAAAACATAAGAATTGCCAATATGTGTGCAATTAGTAAAGCGTAAGTGGAATTCCAACGGCTACAAACTAAAAAGAGCACATAATGATGCAACAAGAATGGGAATTGAGTGGAATCTCAAGGTAGCATACGAGAATAACAACACTTGGAGTAGAAATTGAAACTCGGTTATTATTTAACTTATTGACCAAGAACAAATGACAATGGAAGACGATCTTGGGTTCAATTCTGGAACTTTAGGATTCTACGTACTCTATTCATAAACGTTCTGACTCCAGATGTTTATCATCGATTATTATAAGTAGCTTTGGAGAGCTTGGCTTCCTACCACAAAAGTTTTATTCTTTCTAGGAAACGATAGATGGAGCAGCCGTTTTATTCTAAGGTCAGATACAGCAGGCTAATTACCTGCTTAGCTGCAAAGGCTTGATAAATGATCGAACAAAAGAATTAAAATGCTTTGTGTCAGTGACAATCAACAAGTTAGAACGCAATTTATGCTCTCTTTTGTTAGACTGGGTGTTAAAAGTAATAAAAAATGCTTTTGAGAACTACTTGAACACAGCAGGACACAAAAATAGTTCCAATGCATGGATCCCATACGTATTAAAGAGTGAAACATTAAGAACCACAATTTTATCTACATAGTCATGCTAAATCCGAGCATAATGAATCTATCATTTGATCCGTCTTTACTGATGGTAAACAAAACCTTCAACTGAGGACCCTTCTAGTTTCCATCGAAAAATCATCTTCAGCAATACATATTCTGGATAAATGGGTACATAAACGAATAAAATTGTCAAATTTAGTACGATATCGATCTACATAAGATTCAAAAACGTCCAATAGATAAAGTCGCTATTAGAAGTGGATTTTGTGCTGGTGGCATCATCGGTCCAAAGTTCTTTAAGAACGACTTTGGTCAGGTCATCACTATCAACTGTCAGTACTGCACCATTGATGATCTGAGCACCAACGACATGTGGTTTCAACAGGGCGGCACTGCTTCATGCAATATTGAATATCCCATGCTATTGATTTGATGGCATGATCATCTCTTGTAGAGGTTATGTGAACTAGCCACCGAGATCGTACGATTTGGCCTCGTTAGGCTTTTTCTTGAGGGATTTTGTAAGCTACAAACGATAGTAGTGATATAACATAACCGAATTAATATAACATAATCGATGGCAAATTCAGTCTGATTTGTAAGTCAGAGTCTTGTAGAATTGGACGTTTCGCATGTCCTTCACCCAGAGAAGACGTGACGGTTGTCTTATTTAAATTTGAAAATAGACCCTAAATGTTCAATTCATACATCTCCTCTCTTCTCAGACATATCAAAAGCCTTTCTACCCACATCATATAAAAAAACGTTTAAAATTAAATTTTGTTCTCTGTACTTCTATAATTAAATAAAGTCGTAAAGATATTCTACGCGAACGCAAATATTTCACTAATGTTCTCATAATTTCTGCTTTTTCTTTTGTTCTTTTTTTTTTTTTGTTTTTGCAAGTGACTTACACATAAAATGTAAAAAAAAAAATCGAACAAAAGAAAAGAAAAAAAAAAAAAAAAAAAAAGAATACCAAGTGAAAGGAGTTTTACAACTTGAGAAATTCTTTAGCGGACCTGTTGGGATTACCATACAAGTTCTGCACGTATTCTGTTTGCCACATCAAACATTTCACCCAGAAGACAAATGAATTTGAGGAACAAAACAAAAAAAGAAAGAAAAAAAAAACAAAAAAAAAAGAAGGCGTATTAAGATACAATGTTTCAAAATATTTTTGTGAAAGACTTGTTTCAGCATTACATTTTAAAATTTATTACTGTAGACGTTTTACAATATGTTGTGCCATATTTTGAGACTCTATCACAGCGTATTACATACGCATATATTGCTAGGAAGCAATATATTTTTATAGATTTTGAAATTTTTTTGGAGGATTAAACTGAATGTGTATGAAGTTTGGAAAAATGAAGAAAGAAAATCAACAAAAACGAGTTCGGATCTCGAATCTAGTTAGCTGGATAGCTATTGGATCAAGGATTACTAAACTGGTTACTTGAGAATTAGCTCTATATAAATTGGACTTGTGAGAGTACTGGATGTAGTTGGCTGGATAGCCATGATTCCAAAACAATTTTGCATTCTAGTTGAGCTTTGCTTGCAACCGAAGATATAAGTTTCTGCATATATGCTCTGTATACACACATTCAAGTATTCAGGAAAAAAATGCAAGTCATCGACCAAAAAATGCAAGTAATCGATAAAAAAAATTTTTTTAAATATCAACCAAAAAATACCAACTATCGACCCAAAAAAAGCAAGTGATCGTCCTCAAAAAAGCCAGTCAACAACCAAAATCATGCATGTCATGGAGCAAAAAATGAAAATCATCCATCTAATAATGCAAGCCGTCGACCAAAAAATGCAAATCATCGAAAAAAAGCATCAACCTAAAACATTCAAGTTATGAACAAAAAAAAGCAAGTTATCAACATCATAAAAAAAATGCATGTCATTGGCCCAAAAACTGGTGTCATTAACCAAATATATGCAAATCATTTACGAAAAAAAACCCAAGTCATCTACCAAAGAAATGCAACTTGCGAAAACTACGACATTTTGTTGGGTATTTATATATAAATACGTATCAACTTAATGAGAATTATTACAATTTTTAAGTTTATTTCCTTACAATTTCATTTTTTAATCCAGTTTAACGGATTTATGAGCTTCGTTGCCTATAATTCAGGTCTCAAGTGAAGCTCGACCCTAAGGAAAACTTTTTTGGAATCCTTGATACCATGTCTCTTCAGCCAACTAGGTCCACTTAACCCCACAAGACCATTTTTTATTCGATTTTGACCGATTTATACAGCGCAGTTTGCTAATTTGACAAAAACTTAGCTTTATCGACTATATCTACGGTTCCAATTAGGGCACGACAGTAAGGAAACTTGTTTTCGAATCGTTGATACCATAGCTAATTATTGTTGGCCAAATTGTAGTGGTCCAAGCCAATTACAAGTCCGTTTTTTTTTCTCCGATTTTGACCGATTTATACAGAAACCTTTTTTTTTGCTTATTTGAAGAAACCTATTAGCTTCGTCAGTTATATCTTCGGTCTCTGGGGTTAACTGAATGTCACGAAAACTTTGTTGGAATGCTTGATCCAATAGCTATCAGTCTACTAGATCCGAAAAGTGCACTTTTTTAAATTTTATCAAATTTTTGCTATTTTCTGCACATAATGGCATGCACGACTAAAAAATTTCAATATCTAACACACCCTTTGCACTTAAATGTGGGAAACGTTTAATGGAAGATGATCCTCTAAATATTTTACATACCTTTGCTACAAACTAATTTTTAGCTATTAGGCTGGATCCATAAAAATTTTTGTTTGCTCTTTAAAATTAGAGCGAAACAGAGGTAAATTCGTAGCATCTGGGTGTTCTCAAAACATTTCTGGTACTTTTTTTTTTGAATTTCTTATCTTTTTTTTGAGTAACTTTAGTAACTCGTTATGGGTTATGTTATTTGCTAAGGGCCATGATGAAGAATTGGTGATAATGAAAGTAATTGACGGTGTAGTTATTTGTTTTTTGGTACGAGTCAAGAGTATGTTTTTTTAAAAACTTCTCTCACAACCAAAACAGCAATTATCACGGTTGTCTGTATGGAAATTCTTAAAGAATAAAAATAAAGTCATATTGGTAAATAATAATACATACGAAAGTACATACATATATACACGTACATATGCATACATAAGTATGTTTGTAGAAGGCCAGAAAATGACGGTGATAATGATGAATTTGGCTTTAAAACGTTGGTGGCATTGCAAATGAGTAGAGAGGAGTAGTCAACAAAGTTGTAGTGGAAGTATAAGAAATACAAGAAGAACAAAAAACTATCACCACCATCAGGGCAAATGTTAAAAATTCATTTGAACGTTTGTCTGTCTCTCTGTCTGGCCGACTGGTATGTCTGAACGTTGCACAAAAACTGGAGAACAAAAAGTGGAAAAACAATTTAAGAAAGTTAAGTTGTTGAATGCTAATTTCGTTGTTTCTTTCCTTTTATTTCTCATTTATTTGCTTACAACACAGAATGGATGATAAATCTTGAAAAAAAAAAAAAATAACTCGGCTGTGGTGTTGGGAGTACAACCACTTTTTTCATGTTTTTTTTTTTTTTTTTTTTTTTTTTTTTTTTTTTTTTTGTCGCTTCCAGAATTTAAAGACATTTTTGCTGTTTATCTGTTAGTTTGTTTGTTACTTCGTTCGTTCTTTTAAAGGATATTTCAAATGAACGTGGGATTTGCTTAAGAAATATTTTCTTTAAGGTTTTCATCTTCATTTCGTTATTTTTTTTTTGCTTTTTTTGCGAATGGAATTTTTAAATTAAAGCTCGTTCGCAGTCCAACAAGTGTGTCTTACAGTTTGGTCTATAAAAAAACTGGTGTGTTGTGTTTTGCATAAAAACATGTACAGGATATTGTCATCAGGCTGGCCATGTTTCGAGGAACACTAAAGGGGTTGTATATGTATGTACGCTTTGCAAAGAATGGGGGGGGGGAATGATTAAGTGAAATATTTAAGAAATTTTAATAAATTTTTGGAAATAAATGTTACAGACAAGCGTTTAATTTTAAAAGTACTTTCTTTTAAAAAGGCTTTTAACGGGCTTTCAAATTAAAAACTGCAATTCAATATTGAATTTCGAAAAAGGGTTTGCCTTTCTATTTTGAAAAATTAATATTTTAACACCAAAGCATTGTCATCTACATGAGCTGCATGTCATCGTATTGATCCGCTTACTTTACATTAGTGAAAGTAAAGTAGTTTCTTATAAAATTATCTTCATGGCGTATAATCTTTTCTTGTTCTTACCTGATTACATCTCAACCAGAATAAGATCGTATGTGGATAACGTAATGGACCGCCCAAACGATTGCCACCCGGCTGTTCACGTTGTTCTTTCAATTTCGCACTCAATCTTTGACCAGTTTGTTGATAATATTCAATGGCCCTAAAAATAAAATCAAAATGAAGAATAAAATAAGAAACAGAATAAATAAAAAAATAAATTCGAAAATGTAAACAACAAATATTATGTAAATTATTTTTGTTTTTCATTTGGACAAGAAATAAATTAAAAAAAAAAACGAAAAATAACTGAAACAATCTCATTTAATTGGCTGACAGTTGGATAAAAAAAATAAAAATAAAATTAAGAGACTGAAAAGGTTATTATATAAGGTACCCTACGCTGTCAATCCATGTTGGATCCAAAAGCGTCAAATGCATGTTGATAAAGTCGTGGCAGCTAGATCAATCCATCTTTTCTTTGAAAAAACCTTAAGTAATGCCATCACTATCACCGGTGAGTACAATAGGTTGATGATTATAAACTTCTTTTGGTAGGTATTGTGTTGGGACCACGGTTCAAAACCTAGGCCAGGCTTCTCCAACCGTAAGAAATATGAAAACATATTTCTTCAGCAACTTCCTTTCTGCAGATATCTGGCGAAATGTCTAAGAGTAAATAAAAATGCTATGAAAAGTCTCTCCACAAATTCATCGTTCGGAATCGACTTTAAATTGTAGGTCCCGCCCCTCAGGTTGTAATCCTCTCTGAAGGTTAGCAATAAGCAATTTTATATGTATTTATGGAAACCAAAGACATGTAGTTTCACGGTATATTAGGCATTCTGCACGTTCGATTCAAAAGTCATCTGGCGTGAACCTGATGTGAACTGGCTGCCGATATCGTACGATTTGACCTCAGTTAGACCTCTTCTTGTGAGGTTTTCTTAAGTGGCAGGTGTATGCGAATAGGCCATAAACCACAACTGCCGCAATGCCAACAAAATCCATGCAATTGGTCAAATTTAGTCCGACCTATTCTCCAGTATCATGCAAAATTGTACATTTCAGATTGCTAGTGGATGTGTAGGTAACATTAACTGGCTACCGACATCGTGCAGTTTGTGAAGTTTTGTTAAACCTCCTTGATTCTCCAGAATCATGGAAACTTGAACATTTGGAATACAGTTCACCATGATAAGCCGCGGCGGACATTTGAACGATACTGTATACCACACATAATGGCATCAATAGATCCTTCGATGATACACTTTAGACCTTTAAGCATCGGGTTAAGCGGACTATCCACTACTTTTCAATATAATAGAAGGAGTTAATAATGTATGTGTGTATGTATCACTAAAAAGTAAAGTAAAGAAGTTAAACTTTTTGTTGCGGTGTATTACGTATATCGTCACTTAGTATTTGACAAGCAGGTCTTGCTTCAGATCTTGCTGGTGATCAAAAAAAAAAGTTATCGGACTGTTTCGCCTACAATGGAATTATTTATTTTCAAAGTAATACAAACTGATCATCATACTGTATTTGACTTCACTCGATTTATTATTATCAGGACCCTTAGCACTAAACTGGAACTTAAACTGAGAGATTCTAATGGAATTTTCAGAATGTGAGCGATATAGATGCAGTCACGTATGCGAATTTCGCTTACAATTATTAACAATCTAAAGTAAGCTAGTACAGCCAAAGCATCAGCCAATTTTCTTTACTGCGTTTCGGTTTTATTTTACTCCACGTAATGTAGCCTTACAGGCCTAGGCATTTGTCATTGCGAGATTGACGTGTAATTGTATAGACTACTTAATACATACATATATCACGGCCCTGGGTATCTAGACGAAAGCCCTTTCGAAATCCGTACCTAATAGATCAGGGCTGATTGGAGTTAAATTCCATGGATTGCTCTATCATAATGTGAATTGTGTTTATATGACAGACATGAAATCTTTCCGATTAAAGTCTTTGTTGTTGTTGCCCTTTACCTGGTCAATTCAATCTTTTAGTAAGGATTTCAACCTAGATTCTCACACCATCTATATTTTATGTGTTAATTTTTATCATTGATTAGGGGAACCTATAGTTTCTACTGCTAACAACAGATTTTTAAGAAACTTTTCATGGCAATTTTAGTTTTTACTATCAGAGTTTTTGCCCAAATGTCACAATGGACGACCGTAAGCAACGACGCTAGTTCACATAATGAGCTGAGGAGCTATTGTTAAGTGATGCTAATTTTCATTGAAAAATTATCTTCAGCGATGAGGTGCACTTCTGGACGTATGAGTACGTAAACAAACAAAATTTGTCCATAATTTTATTTTACTTTCATAGTTTTTTGCCCGAAGACTGTTGAGAGGAAGTCGCCTGTGACGGATTTTTTCATATTTCGTTTTGTTCAAGATGTCTGAGCCGGGACTTGAACTATGGACTCTCGTATACAACTAGTCAACACACTACCTATTAGACTATGGCGACTTCTATGTACTACTTTCTATAAAGTACCCTTCGTAGGTATTGTCTCCCCCCTTATACTAGTTGTTCGGAATGGTTTCTTTTTCTTACACTCTTTTGATTATAAATGTCAGAGCTTAGGTACGAGGTAATGTATTGTGAATAAAATCTAAGAAACTATTGTACGACGCCTTTTTATAAAATATTTCAAAAAATTTTGTGCAATTTTAATTGTTTTTAATAAATTTGAATTATTTTTTTTAAGGTTTAAAGGAAAAAGAAATAGATTTCCCAAATTGTTTTAAGGTTCGGCATATAATTTGTTAAATTAAAAACACTGGTTCTGAGTAGAGTGAATGTGAATAAAAGAGTATTGGCACAAGCGAATTCTAGTTCTTTCAGTTCTGGATTAGTCTGGATTAGAGATAAATAGGTAGGCATATCCAAGAGTACAAGAATACATATATAAATGTTTAAAAATATATTCTAAATGTCGTATTTACATAAAATTAAAATGAATAGACATGACAACAAATAAAATCATTAAAAAAACATAAATTTCAAACTTAATTACAAAAAAAAAAATTGGTTTCTTAAGATTTCTTTTTTTTAGACTTTCGGCAAAGAGAACTTAACAAATTACACAACAAACAAACAAACCAATTTTGTTTTTCTATACAAACAAAACAAATTAGTTTTTTTAGCTTCTTAACAAATAAAATAAAAAAATAAATAAAAAATAAACCAGAAAAATAGAACTGAACAGAACTAAACTAAACTGAACAGACTATAGAACATTTGTTGACAAAATATTTGTATTGTAAATAGGAAAACATGTCCGCCCTTTTTTTGTTTAATCCCCACAGCTAAATGTCAATCAATTTGTTTATGAAGTCTTAACAGCCTTATTACCCACCCTTCGTATCACTACTTGTTAGACAGAAAGCTATTTGTCTGATTTCAAAAGACCGAAAAATAATGCCTCCAGTCAAAGTACACTACATGAATAGTTTCGTTTTCGTTTTTCGTTTTCTTCTTCTTCTTTTGTCCCAGTCAAATTTTCTCAGCCAAATTTGTTGCAAGTATGCCATCAGTTTCAAATGAAATAAAAAAAAATAAAAAATTAATGACATGAGTTTTTCCGGTAATGGAAAATCAAATGAAATTTATCAATTACTGGACAGATTATAGTTCATATTAATGAAAAAAAAAAATAATAATCCTTTAAATTGATATGAAAAATCCTTTCCTTGCCTAAATACTGTTTCTTTTGCTTCCAAACGACATAAGGCTTGGACACTAAACTTACAGCTTCCAACTAGATTTCTTTGTTAAAGAACTTTAATAATAAAATAAACCACATGCCAGCTACCCACTTATTGTTAAAGAGGAGGCTCATCCTAATTATGTTACCCAACTGATTAACTTCCTATGTTACACATGAGTGTCGGGACCTATAGTTCAAAGTCGACTCCGAACGAAAGATTTTTGAGATACTTTTTCATGCCAAGTTTTATTTATTCTCAGAATTTGTGCCAGAAATCTGCTGAAAGGCAGTTGCCAAAGAAATATTATTTCGTTTTGTTCGAGATGTCTGACCTGGGGGTGTTTGAACCGAGACCTCATGCCTAATAAGCCAACACCCGACCTACTAGCCAATGCCAGCTGCAATAGTTTGAAAAACCGATTACAGATGATACTGCTTCATATTTTATTATGGTTCGAGTTTATAATTCAAGAGATAAGCTTGTAAAGGATAAGATTCCACTTTTAAGCCCATTGTAATACATCAACGAATATTTAACCTGGGGGATCAAACATTCCCTATAGAAAATCAATCAATAAATATTGCAATTGCAACGATACGTACATTAAAAAGCCCGGTCATGAATGTCAAGAAGTGGGAGGTGAATTATCTCCGTCTTTTCATGACAAGATCAGGGGACTAGCATATAAGGTGGAAAGCAGTTTCTTCCTCCTCAGCAGACCCACAACTCCTGCAGAACTCATTTGCCGAAATGCCAATTTTCAAAGGGTCACTAACTCGTGAGAAACACTATTCTCTTATGGATGGCCACGCGTTTTAATGATAGAAGTCTGTCGATTCTCTTTTTTTAGTCATACATGACCACTTGAGTTCAAAATAACATTGACTATGAGAATGTTCAATTTCTTATGTCTTGTAAACCGTCGGATATTGGGAGCTCTGTATCGAAGCTTGACAAACGATTTTACTGTATTATCTATTGAAAAAAAGTCTCTTTATTCCCTCGACCACATTCCTTGAAGCATTATTAATGAAACACAAACTACATTGTGACAATACTCTGATAAATTATTAAAGCTACATATCCTGCTGTCATAAAGGAGCGACATCGCTCTCACTTGAACGTGGTAGTAGGCTCAAAATAGATTACGAGAGGGTTTTGTTCCATTATTGATTGTATATAAAAGAAGTCCTCATAGTCTGGTAGGTTGTGTGTTGGCATATTAGGCGAAAATGTGAATAAAAATATTTCTTTCAGCAACCTTATCTCACCAGTCTTCTGACACAAACTCTGTACTGAGAGTAAATAATAGTGCCGTAAAAAAAGTTTCAAAATGTTATTGCAGACGATAACAGACAAGTAATATATTTAATAATTGAACATAAATCATGAAGAATGTTTGTGTGTTGTAATGCCAATCATGCTGGCAATGAATCCAACCATATTGCAACTTAGTCTGCTTAATTAACAAATCTTCATCAAGACCGTGATTGAGTCATAAAATTAAAGATTTTTAATACGTATGCCTACGCTAAGAATTTCTCCCGGTGTATTAAAATTGTTTTATGATCCTCCTCTTAGGTATGAAAAACAAAAAGGAAACAAAACAAATCCAAGGAATTCTAATCTTGAAATCTTTCTTTCAATTCATAAATATTTTTATATTTTACAACTTTTTCCTCTCTGTTGGTGGTTATTAACGATAAAATTGGGTCACTGTGTTAACGATTTTAATTTTTTTTGTTTTTTTTTTTTGTCTACTTTGTGGGTATATTTTTTGTTGTTATTGTTTTTGTTGTTGTTGTAAATTTAATTTTCAATGCTGCACCTTATTGCAATTTATCCACATCTTTGTTTTCCTTATGAAAAAATCATTTCAACTTTATTCATTCATTCATTCATTCTTTCGTTCATTTTTACTCATGGTGTTGGTTCATTGTCTACACAAAATTTATCACAACAATGTGGCTAAAATACCCTTTAGGCTATAATTTGTAACAAATTGTTTTAGAATTACAGACAAATATATGTACACATGTATGTGTACCCTCGCCCTCTCCAAAGTCATATCATAGCTAGGCGATCTTAAAAGAAACGAAAAAGAAAACATCATCAGCTTGAAAACCACTAGACAACCTACAATTTTCTTTTTCTTTTTTTTACTATGTTAACATTACAGGTTTTGTTTGCCATAAACATTGTATTATTGGTGGCCACAATCATTCGGAAAGGCAGTACATGTGTAACAGATAGACGGCCGGCCACAATGACTAACTAACTGACTGACTTTTGCTATTTGTAGATCACTAAGTGCACTGTTACTGTGCAAGAGTGAGTGAGTGAGTGTACGTTTATTGGGAGGAGCGGAGTTGATATGTAATAAAAAAAAACGGGTTTATTTTATGGCCGTAATCCATATTTTATCATCGCCTTTTCCTCTGCCACCACAATCAATTCCTATGAATAAATATTAAAGTGCAGCAGCGGAGCAAAAAAAAAAATAAAAATCTAAGCGCGCAAGCGCAACTTGAAATGTTGCCATTAAGATGTGTGGCGGCGCACCTCTCTGTAATATTTTCACTTTCATTTAAAGCCCGCTCATATAAAATCCGTCAATTTCGATGGGTGTAGTGTATGTTTGATTTTATTACATGATTCATTTTGCAATTGAAATGTAATACATATTAATGACACATACACACACAACACAATATAATACACAGTGTACACGTGTAACGTGTACACTCTTAGCAACTGTTTGGATTTGGCTTGAAAATGCTTGGAAGGAAAATGTGTCATTTTGAATGTATGAAAACGAAAGTAAAAAAATAATGAAAAAAAAAAATTAATGACAGTTTTTACATTAGGCATCCTCCCCTACACCATAACGAACGGTCTTAAATTGATATCTACTTGTAGGTATTTGGGCATTTGTCAGCATCATATTCAATTCAAAACTATTAAACAGAAGATATCGAACTTTGTCGACCAAGGCGACTGGACAAAGAGTAAATAGATAGGATTTCTAGTAACTAATCCAGTCTGGCTTAATCCTTTTCTTTCCAAAAGTTTCTTACTTCAGGAGACACAGTTGCAGAAAATCAACAGATAAGCACACAGAAAAAAATCAATTGCACAGTCCTGCAGCTAAGCAGCAGTTTTATCGTGATATTAGAACGAAGAGTTCCTAAACTATCCTGTGTGTGTCCTTAGAGCATTACATTACTAAACAATACATTCATGACATGACACATTCAAACAATCCCTTTTGGAACCGTCTGTACTTACAGCCTTGCTGTAATTACAGCCTTGCTTTCAACCTACTGTATGTGGTTTTTATTCTTCTGACAGTAAAAGTTTATTGGTAGAACGATGCATTCAGAATATCTGTAGCTTGCCGCTGTCTACATAACTAAATGGATATCTATCCTATGTATACATACATACAACTGATCCATACAAGCCTTCAGTTAGGATTGTGACATAGCTTATCACACCAGTTTATATTGTGTGGGTTAATTTTATCCATGCGTGGCGGGACCTACAGCTCAAAAACGATTCTGAACGACAGATTTTTAAGAAAAATTTTCTTGGCAATTTTATTTAATCTCCGAGTTTTTGCCAGAAATCTGCTGAGAGGAAGTCGCCAAAGAAATATGTCTTCATATTTCGTTTTGTAGGACATGTCTGACCTCGGTTTTAAGCCGTGGCCTTACGTCTAATAAGCCTACACACCTTCCTACTAGACTATGACGATTACAACTATCCCACAAGGTTTTCTCAATTCGATCTTTTACCCCATAAACAACTTTAAACAGTTGCGGTCTTAGAGTGGAAGATTTTGAAATTTCAGTGACTCAATTGTGGATGCATGCCTCCATACATTTTCCTTGCAATACGTGTCTCACCAATAGAAGCAATAATTATCTTTCTGGCTGAATTAAATTCCGTAGCGAACGTAATCACAAGTTCACTAACATTGCGCTCATCAAGAGTCATAACAACAGCTTTCTAATGGATATGGTTGAAAGCGTCCTCTAGGTTAATTAAAGTTGGCGGTAGGCGATGTTTGTCTCAATGTTCCTTACCAAGAAGCTCTGTACAGTTTCAACGTACCTGATCCTAGTGTTGATGTCCTGTGCTCTATTAGCAAGGTCAGGAAAGTGTTTAGACCTTGTCTTTTTGTTTAGAATCTTTTTCAGTATTTTAAAGACGTATAAGGTTAGACTAGGTTTGAGGACTAAGATCAATCGCAGTGGATATCGCTGATCTACCAACATTTGGTATAACATTTAACAGATATAAGAGAGTACTTTAGACAGGCATAAAACATTTTTTTCAGCCAGGGGATCACCATTAAAAATGTTTTCTTTTGTTCACAAGCTGATAAAGGAGTTAAAGATTCATTGAAACGTGTCTGTGCGTAGATACCTACGATCAAGGAAAGCTGTTCACAATTACCAGGAAAATATTTACCGTTGCTAACTCTCCATACAGTTTTAGGGAATACATAAATTTGATTCATAAGTTCAATGTAATCCACTTAATCATTTAAATTGATATCAAGGGTGGATGGCTAGACTAGAGGCACATAACCTCACATTTGTCAAGACAAGATTTCACTCATAATTTAATTACTGAATGTATTGTTTGCTTATACAGAGCTTATGGAAGATGTAAAATGTTAAATTCAGCCTACACTTCATGCAACAAATGCATGAAGGCCACACAGAGAAACCAACATTCGGGGGGTTTGGTTTATCAATAAAAAATACTTTGCCTTTGTTTTCTTGCTGTCAGTGCAACATAACGGTAATAAATACAGTTAAAACGGTTTACACACTTTCTTAAAACGGTAATAAAGTTATTGCAACTCGAAAAACTAATTCAGATGCACACTAAAACAGTGTCGGCAATTAAAGCTCATGCGGCATGGCCAGTATTGACCTGCTTTTGAAAACGTATAATTAAGTGAACTAATTTACAAAACCAATAACAAAACAAACAACGAAACAACGAAATCGATAATATCACAATTATTGTCATTGGAACACTGTGCAAAAAAAAAAAAAAACTAAAAAAAATTGTAACACAATCTAAAATCAAATCAATTAAATTGCATTTCCATAACATTTGTCTGCCCAGAAAATCTATCACGTATTCGATACACTGATTTACATAAATATTTACATACGTTCATATTTTACATGTTTTTACATTAAGATTGATTTTATAGTATTCGATATTGTTGTTGTTGTTGTTGTTGTTGTTGTTGTATTAAATCCGAATAAACCATAAAATTAAATGCACAAACAACAACAACAGAAAAATAAAAATAAAATCATGTCTAGTACTCATAGAGGCCATATATAGAAACCAATCTAAATAGGCAACAATACAAACAAAAAAAAAAAAAAAACAATTTACTAGACAACAATAAAATAAAACAACAACAATTTCCACAAATTACTCATGTTATTACTCGTATATCTAAAAAAACACACAACGAAGTAAAGAATTCATTCATAAAATCATTGTTTGTAGAAAAAGTGGGTGTTTTTATAGTAAAAATTTTCTAAATATGGTCATAGGAAATAAGCCAGAGCTGGGGCTGCTTAATATTTGTAATAAAAATTTGGAAATAGACAGTAATTAACTACGACGTAACATACATACAACATACATACAACATACATACATAAGTAGATATTAAAATCCATAAGTCCGAAATACGATCTAGTTTCATGCTCCATTTATGTTGTGTGTGTGTGTTCATTTTTTTACATGAGTGGGGGGGAGCTCCAAATGACAGATATTTTTTAGAAACTTTTCAACTTTTTATTTACTTTCAGAGCTTTTGCCAGAAATCTGCTGAGAGACAGTCGCCGAAGAAATATTTCTTTCATATTTTGTTTTATTAGAGATGTCTGATCTGGGATTTGAACCGTGGCCTCAAAGTCTAATAAGCCAACACACTATCTAGTAGGCTACGGCGACTTCAACCAAGAAT
Organism: Sarcophaga bullata; assembly: GCA_005959815.1. NCBI lineage: Eukaryota > Metazoa > Arthropoda > Insecta > Diptera > Sarcophagidae > Sarcophaga > Sarcophaga bullata. Next base: position 118,027 of record QOCX01000236.1, read on the forward strand.
GTTATTTATAGGTTGAGTGAGATATCAGCGAAATTTGTTATCGTTTGTAAAACTTATTCATGCCACAGTGTATGGAATGTAACATCGTCTGCTATGGTTTCTTTGGGTAAAGCCCATACGAAATATGCCATTTTCACTGAGTTTGTGCATTAAACGAGATGAATTTAATCGATGTCATGGGTAATGTTGACTTTGATGACCATTGTGGTTTACAGCTTACCTGCGACTCAAGAAAACCGGAGAAGAATAAGTCTAAACGGGTCAAATTCACTTCAGAACTACGTGCGATAACCATGCCCTCAAATTGCTCGTGCAGAACATCCAAAGTGGAATGAGATGTGAGGCATGTAAAGCTGTCCTGTTGAAATCACATGTCATTGGTGTCCAGATCATCCAATTCGGGCCAAAGGAAGTTGTTAACTATCGAACAATAATGGTCTAGCCACTGACGTTCTTAAAGAAATATGAACCGATGACACGCTTTTGGATTTAAAATTCTACCATTTTATCTGTTTACGTCCTTATACATCCAGAAATGTATGTCACTGCTGAAGAACCTATACAATGAATATACGTTGTTGTTTATGGTCGTCCACGATGATTTATCTAAATATGCTGAAGATATCACAACTAATTTGACAGACGTAGTTTCAATAAGATGCCCGTTATAAACTGATCAAATTCGGAAGTCATTGTTGGAAGATCCTATATATAAGGATTTGGAAAATAAGAGTACAGTATCTAAATAAGTCCAAGACGTATTGGAAGAATTAAAATGCTAGGGTACTGCTCTGTTGCCGCGAGAATCTTCGGGATCGAACATTATGTCAGTAAACTTAACTTCCTGTCTAGTATTTGAAAAGTACGCAGGTATTTCCTTCTGATATATATTAACGCTGAACAGGTTCCAAATACATGCTCATTTTCGCAGAATTTACAAATTAGAATTGAAGGCTGTAGTGCTTAGACAGTGGAAAATTAAAATCTTTGGAGCTACTTTTTATTTAGTCTGATGCATGTCTTAAATTTCTTCTATAATTTTTTAGTAAAAGTTTAGATCGTATTAAATCCGTTAGATGGTTCACGAATAGTCTTATCTTATCTTATCGTCATTTTCCCTTTGTAGACTCCTCCTCGCACTCCACAGAAAGCATTTGGCACAATCGATGTCTTGGAAGTTCGCATCTTTTGATTTGGGCTACAGATTACCCACACAGTTTCATACTTATGTCGAATTAATCTACACTACTTTGGTGATCAATGTCTTAAAGTAATAAACATCGCAATTCAGTTCTGGCAGTACAGTGTTTATAGGAATGCCTAAAGGGCCCCTATGTTCTTCAACTGTAGAACCACTAATGGCGGGTAGCCATCTAACCTAATCGAACAGTACTTAACCTAAGGGCCAAATGTTGTATGCACCAGCATTTATGGAACATCTGTAATAATTATTGTGCTTATCAATGAATAATTCGTTGTAAAATCTATTCATGCTTAGCAAACACAAAAAAAAAAGACAACAAAATAATGTAATTTGTATTGAAAGTTAAATAATCGTACATCCACGTACTTATAAACGTATGTATATACTTACATAATACTATACATTTGTACGTATGTATGTATGTCTGTATGTATACATTTTTAATGTAAATTTCTAAAGAAAAAAAATATTGACGGTTTACATTACTACATACGAAATGACGATTTGCCACAAGCATTGCGAATAATTTTTCTTTTTTAATAAAGAATTATAAACAGAAAAATAAAGATAAACAAACATGAACCATAGGGTTTGGAAACAGTCAGAATGAAGTTCTGGGATTGGGAATTACAAACAAATATTTTGGAATTTTTCAAGGAAGTTATTTTTCATATTCCCATTTGGATGGATAAGAAATGCCAGACAGAACTTTTAACTATTTGCGAGAAAATGGCAATGCATTAAAGCAACAACATAAATTCTGCGGCTTTAGGCAGTGCACCTTCTAAACGCCTACTTTCAAATCTTCACTGATGACTTCAAATTGAATGGAATTTCGCCACCCACGAAATTTATTCGAAATCGATTGGAGTAGAACGGTTTATAAGAATGCCGAATCACTGTAGCGTCGTTTAGACGAAATTATAGGCAGTACAGATTGACACTAGGACTCGTAGTATCTGTGAGAGATACTGCTATGGCGAAAAATTCTTTGTATATGGTACCCGAGGGCATTAGAGAAAGATCGAAACTCTGATTAAAGGATCAGATTAAAGATGTTCTTTCAGAATTTGATGTAAGAAATGTTGTGAAGTGCATAAGGACAATAAACTTTGAATTCCCAACAGGTTGTGCAACCATTTTCGTGAGTAAAGATGTACGTGCTTAGTCGCCGTAGTCTAGTAGGTAGAGGGCTGGCTTATTAGACGTGAGGCCGCGATTCAAATACTAGGCCAGTCATCTTCCAACAAAACGAAATATGAAGGAAATATTTCTTCGGCGACTTTCTCTCAGCAGATTTGTGGCAAAAACTCTGCAAAAGTTTGCTTAAAAAGTCTGCCATTTGAAGACGTTGAAGTCGCCGCAGTCTAGTAGGTAGTGTGTTGGCTTATTAGACGAAAGCCCGCGGTTCAAAAACGAAATATGAAAACATATTTCTTCGGCGACTTCCTCTCAGTAGATTTTTGGCAAAAACTCTGAGAGTAATTTGCCATGAAAAGTTTCTCAAAAATTTGTCGTTCGGAGTCGACTTCAAACTGTAGGTCCCGCCACTCATGCATAAAATTAACACACACAACATAAGTGGTGTGAGAAGTTAGGCCGTAATCCTGACTGAAGGGTGTAATGGCCAATTATGTATGTATGTATGTCGTTTGGAGACTTTAAACTGTAGGTCCCCCCATCAATTATGAATAAAATTAACAAACACAACATAAGTGGTGGGAGAAGCCAGCTAGTAATCCTGATTAAAGAATTGTAAAGATCAACGTTAAGAAGTACATAAGAAAAGGTAAGAAGGAGATTATTTTGATTGTAATAAACAAAATACATGAGGGGAATTCATAGTCCCCCATAGGCTGAAGAAGGGTATAAAACAATAATAATTTACAAAACATGCAAAAGGTACAATAGAAATCCTGTGAAGACAATACTAGTGAAACAATTAATAAAACTTAGCAAAGATACGAACCTTAAACCTTTAAAACTAAGCTTTAAAATCAACAGAAAAAGAAATTCTAGTGCAAAAACATATGGAATCCCTGAAGTATGTATATGAGCATGTAAATAAAAAATGTTATTAAATGAAAATATGTTTAATGCTTTAAATATGTATATATATGTACATATATGTACGAATATATATTTAATATAAACATACATCTTCACACAAACACTCATCTCAGCCGTTTGTTGTATGTTTGTTTGATTTTTGCGTTGGTTTTTATAGAAAATTTTTCGTTAAATATTTGCATGTATGTAGGCATGTACATAATATGTAACTAGTATGTACGTACATATTGTATGTTATATGTTTTGTATTAAACAACGGAAATGACGTAACAAGTAAAGAAACAACAACAACAATAACAACAACTACAACAAAAGCATAAAAGTGTTTAAAAAACGTTTACAAAAAATTTAAAAAACAGATTTAAAGTTTAAGATAAAAATTAACTTCGAAAAAACAAAACAAAAAAAAAAAAAAACTTTTTACTGTCATTTACAGCAAAACGAAATTGAATGAAGGAGAATATCGTAGAAAAAGAATTCTTTTTATTTTTATTTTTTTTTTTTAATTTTTTTAATTAATTTTCTTAGAAATTTTAGCATAAAACGAAGTTTAAAAATCTTTAATATACCCTCCCCTGAAAGGTTTTTTAATTTCTTGTAGATCTGTTAATACTTGGAATTATTACATAAGATTTACGAAAGATTTTTCAAGAATTGAATTAAATTTTACTGTCGAAAGGGACATGATTTTTTATAAAACATTTCCGATATCATAATAATCCTAGTCCTGACTCCTTAAATCCTTCACTGGAAAAAAAAATGCAAAAAATTATGCTTAAAGTTATGCATTAACGTTGTTGTAGGACTGACTATATAGAGCATAGCTTAGTTAATTAGGGGATTAAGAGGTTAATATTCAGGTAAAATGCATACATAACGGGTACTTCAATGAAAACTACATTGCATAGCGAAATTTATTATTTCCTTAGGGTAGTTCCAACTTGATGTTGCAATGACGCACTGATAGAATAGTTTTCAATAATGATTTGGATTTGCACTGCCTACAAAATGAGGATGGGCCAATAATCCTGTGACTTTTTAAATATTCCGTCTTCTAAAAGCAACAACACATCTACATACCAACAGGCCTCTGTTAAAAAGGAACAAGGTTCGCCGTGTAAATACTAATTGACGGTCAGTGTGTGTGATTTGGTGAAAAATTGTGAAAAAGTGATTTCCGTGTGGAGTTTTACTCAACACAGCTTCTGCCAACAGTTATCTAAGATTTATCGTGTAAGTTGTGTTTGACGGTCAGCAGACTATTGCGTACGATGAGATGACAAATTTTGAAAAAGTGAGTTCCGTGTGAAGTTTCACATCATACAGCTTCTGCCAACAGTCATTTGTCAAAATGAATGACTCATCGTGTAGATTCTGATTAAACGGCCGGTGATAGCAGCCTATCGCGTAGGATTTGATGAAATAATTTATAAAAAGTGCATTTCGTGTGCAGTTTCACTCAACACAGCTTCTGCCAACAGTCAGTCATCCGTCAAAATGAACAAGACTCATCGCGTAAGTTGTGTTTGAAGATCAGTGATATAGCACAGCCTATTGTGCGGAATTTGATGGGAAATTTTGAAAATTCTTTTTTGAAATTTTGCTTGTGAAATTTTACTCATATTGGACTGTTTTCACCTTACGGGACAACTTATTTTTTCTACACATCTTGACCTCAACAAATCTTGTTCTTGAAAGGGATAACAAAAAATAGCACAAACGTTGGACCAAATGTACAGAGCTCCATCAAATAAGGCAAAAAAGTAAAACTATTTTGATTCAAAAAGCTATGTTTCATGCAAATAAACTTGAAAGTGTAGTACGGCCACTGTTGTTCTGTAATCTCTTCTGGGAATTGATTTCCTCACAATATTTTAAGAACCATTAGTTTCTAAATTCTGGATGTAAAAGAGTATCAAGTAGAGAACCTTCAATATAAACTGTAAGCATGATCGCCCATACCTTAAATATAACCTTGAAGAAGTCAAGGATCTATAAATTCTACAAATGAAAGTAAGACACAACATATCATGAATCTTGATTACATTATAGGAGATTTCCTATAGGAGATTTAATAGGATTTCCTAAATCCTCAGGGGAATACTGTTTGTGGTAGAAGGCAACTAGTATAGCATATTGATGTAATGTACACCATGCCGAAGGTTGTGCAAGAATGTTGGTTTTCTTGGAATATATGTGATATAATCAGTGGCTTACTGGATAGGACAGAGATAACATCAGAGCTGGCATTGCCAGAAACCACTAAAATTTTCTTTGTCATTGCACTGACATAAAAAATTCCTGGAAACTGTGTAAAAGATGGTGAGAATTCCAGATCAATGGGATTGAATAAGCATTTAAAACAACAAGTTTAGAAAAAAAAACTCGCCGTACTCTAATAGATGGAGTGTTGACTTAGAAGACTGGAGGCCTCGGTTCAAACCCCAGGTCAGATATCTTTCAACAAAACGAAATAAGAAGGAAATATTTCTTTAGCGACTTCCTCTCAGCATGGCTACAAGAGCAGACGCAGGTATACTGCTTGGGATTTTCATTAATAATACCATATTAAGGCTATTACATCAATAAGGAATATATACACCATATTGAAGATTAACCCAAAATGCCGATTTATTCGGGATGAGAGCGACATTTGATGGTTATACTCACAGGGGATTCTGGATATGACAGATGGAAGGTAAATACAGAATTTACAAAAGATGATACTAAAACTAACAAATACAGATGTGAGAATGGCAGCTTAATTCATTCGCAATTGAGTCACTCCTTTAGAAGTTGTAACGCGTAGAGAGATGGAAAGTACCCAAAAATTTTCTCTATCATTATACTGTGACGAAAGATTTTCGTTCACTCAGTAATTATCAATTGAATTTGATTAGCCAAAGGCGATTTGTGTAATATTTTTACTTCCAAAAATGCAAAGAGATGGATAAGAAATTCCCGACAAAAATTATGACGCTATGCTATACCGGCTGCAAATTTAGTCTAGCCTAACTTAAACTCAATACAGTGTGATGTAAGAAATTTAAGCTCAAGCTTAGCTTATATTGCGGACGTCCATATAAAATATGAGAATCATAACAGCAATGATAAGAGGAAGTAAGAGAGTTGTTACCAATACATCAGTAGCAATCTCACGAACACTTAAATAACTAAAGCTAGTGATAGGAATGCATGGACTCTTGAAAATGTAATATTAGGTTAAATTTTGCGCAATTTGTTCGGAATTGATTGCTCTAACAAGAAAAGCATTGATTTGATGTTTGAAGGAGATTGCAACTGTAAAGCTGATTGCAGTCTGTATGCGAAGCTAGAATAATTCCAGTGCAGTGGGCTTTGCACTGCATTATAGGAAAATTCTTGCAGCAACGGAATAGGGTCACTTATGGCTTAATAAGTTTAGAAGGAAACTGTGTAACACTGCTGAACTGCATGCCGCTAAAAAGTTGAAACAGTGTTGTTCAGAGCGCTAAACAGTAGTGCTTGACTATGTGCTGAAGGCGGCTTCGGACTATTGTTTCAAATCTGACAAGTTGTTAAGCCATATCTCTAGTTTAAACTGAACTAAACTGATACCCTACTATTAAAAGTGGGTGTATAGTTTGCATAAATAACTAGTAAATATTGTTACAAAAAACAAGATTACGATTACAACTCATTCACATCATTTCATAAACTCAATTGAGAGATGAAAGAGATGCAGAGCACAGAAAGAAAAAAAAAAACGGAAATCATAATAAAACCGCATCAAACCAAAAGAAGAAGAAAATAAAAAAGAGTGTGACATAAAAGAAAAATCATTATCCCATATGAAATGCCTTGAATTGTTTATGGCGGCGGTGGCAAAGTCTCCTACAATTTGTTTTTCTTTCTTTCTACAAAGAAAAAAAAAGAAGAAAAAAGGCAATGAACACACAACAAAACAACCTTTTAAAACTGTGTCAAACTGCGCAGACTCAGCCAACCATATAAACTTTTTTTATTGTTGTTATTGTTGTTGTTGTTGTTATAAAACATTATACAATACTATGATTGTAGTTGATGTTGATTTTTTTTTTTGCTGACGCTAAACTGTCAGCCAATTCTGTCACTCACTCGCACACTGCTGAAGCCCAAACACACAGTTCAATTCAGTTCAGTTCACTCATTTATTCATTCATACATTTAATCGTTTATTCATTCGTGTACTCACGATTTTTTTTTGTTTGTTTGTTTTTCTGTTTGTTTTTTTTTTTTTGTTTTTCATTTTCATTGATTGTTTTACAGCAGCCGCAGCAATTGCACTTACAACCGAACTGAACTGAACTGAACTAAACGAACTAAACAATGACAATTACAAACAAGAGGCAGCCAGCAGTAATTGAGGCAAGCGGCAACACCAGCAGCAGCACTAATAGTTGCAACAAAAATAATAATTATGGAGTTTTTTTTTTATTAAATTTATTTATTCATTTTGTTGTTGTTGTTTTTTCTGTTTTTTTTTTCTCTTTTTTGTTCATATTGTTTAGAATAAAAATTTTTCACATTCTTTCGCACGAAATGTAGTCGCATTGGGCATGCTTTTCTCAAAAACTAAACAACAACAATAATAAAATTAAAAGTTTTTATGAATGAAAATTAAAACTGAATTTAAAACACACACACACACACACACACACACACACACACACACAC
>QOCX01000236.1:126013-229416 GCA_005959815.1 Sarcophaga bullata
TTACAATTACAAACTTCAAACAAATGAAAGAAAGAAAAAAGAAAAAAAAACATAAGAATGGCTGGCGTACAATTGCAACACTCCACTCCACACGACTTGAGTAATTGACAACAACTGCAAGCAACTACAGATATGATGAATTTAGAAAAAAATAAAAAAAATAAGAAAAAAAAATTGAAATTATAAATGCAGCTGAAAACTATTTAATAAGCTGGACAGATCAATGACAACCGAATGTGATGGATTAATTAAAAATAAAAATTGTTGTAACAACTTCATCATTGCTTCATACAAAATTAAAAAAAAAAAACAAAATTTTAATGCTTAAAACTCTAATAAACATTTGCTCAAAAAGGTCAGAACGAATGACATAACATGAGTATGTCATTTTGGATTAAAGCCCACATTAATCACTAGCTAGCACTGTGGTCGCCGTAGTCTAGTAGGTAGTGTGTTGGCTTATTAGACGAAAGGCCAGGGTTCGTATCCCCGGTCAATCATCAAAAACGAAATATGAAAAAATATTTCTTCGGCGACTTCCTCTCAGCAGATTTCTGGCAAAATCTCTGAGAGTAAATAAAATTGCCATGAAAAGCTTCTCAAAAAAATCTGTCGTAAGGAGTCGACTTTAAACTGTAGGTCCCGCCACTCATGTATAAAATTAACACACACAACATAAGTGGTGTGAGAAGCTAGGTCGTAATCCTGACTGAAGGGTTGTAATGGCCAATTATGTATGTATGTATTATTCACTAGCCTTTACAGACAAAAAAAAAACACACAACAAGTTTAATCGAGAGCCAATAAATTGTACATTCTTTTTTAACTTTAGTTTAGTCGCGTAGTCTACTAGGTAGTGTGTTGGCTTATTAGACAGGCCACAGTTTAAACCCCAGGTCAGATAATACGAAATTCAAAAAATTTCTGGCAATAACTCTGAGAGTAAAATAAAATTGCCATGAAAAGTTTCTCAAAAATCTGTTGTTTGGTGGCGACATTAAACTAGTGTGACAGGCTAGGTTGCAGTACAGACTACAGGGTTGTAATGAGCAATTATGTATGTTCGACACCAAAAACAATAAGCGTTGCATTTAATTCCCAAAAAAATATTATATTCAGTCATAATCTTCTCAAAAGTTTATTGTCCTAAGACGGCCACAATCTTCTCATAAGAATGAAAGGAGAAGATACCCGCTATAAAACATACCTTCCCACAATTGTTTTTAAGCTGCTTCTTTTTCTAAGATGGCCACAATCCGACTGAACCGAGCATAACATAGAACTCCAATGCTTTTTGGTCTTGTCCAAGGGTTTTCCTCTACCCTAAACTCCCAATGGACTCTGAACGTTAGCTATGCTGGGAATAATTATCAAAAACTTTTTCGAGTGAGTAAATAAAATTGCCATGAATGCAGGAACGGATGATGGCCTATGGCTAGGTAAGTTGTAGCGCAAAATCGCCCATATAAGGCCATTAAAGGCCAAACAAATCCATGTGATTACACACCTTGTGCATGTGTTGTGAGGTACTTTAAAATTATGAACATGTATTGCGGGGCACACAGTACAGTTGCTATAAGGTTCCTAAGATGGATTGTGAATAGATTTGCCTTGCCAACTTTAGGACTAAACTGACGTATGCAACATAGGTGAAGTAGGGAGACAGGTCTTCGGGTTTGACTAAAGAGCTACAATGGCCAATACAGCATGTATGGTCCATATATCCATAAAGAAATAGATTTTCTTAATCTCACATTGGATCTTGTCGTGCGCTCTTGGTATGCAAAATTATAACTTCTTACACGATATGACTTGAGCCGTATGCTAAAATTGCAGTCTGATCCTATCTTTTTTATATCCTGTTGAGTTGAGCACATCTTTCTCAATCAAGTTTCGAAGCGTGAAACTCTAATTCTGTGCAGAAGACAGTAAACTCAATGATATTGGAAAATGCTTTGCCACGACACCGGGTAGTAAAAGTAAAATCAACAATTTTGCTGCTACATACTGTTTTACTAGAGAGACCATTCTGTGGTATACTGACAGATCAAGGCCATATTTTGGGACAGTCCTAGAGTGAAATATTCAGTGCACATAGGGAAACTTTTTAGAGATCCTTTCAAGTAAAACTAATACTATCAGACAGTAAAGCCGAGCTTAGGGAAGCCTAATCGCGCTGCTGATTAGTTTAGAACTTTTCATTCAAGCGTAGTTGGTCATTATAATGTTTTAGTTAGGATTACGACCTAGCTGCTCACACCACTTTGTTGCGTGCGATAATTTTATACATTAGGGGCGGGACCTACAGTTTAAAGTCGACTCTGAACGACAGATTTTTGAGATACTTTTGATGGGAATGTTGTTTACTCTCTTCAGTTTTTACCAGAAATCTTCTGAGAGGAAGTCGCCGAAGAAATATTTTCATATTTCAGTTTTGATGTCTGACACCTGGGGTTTAAACTGTGGCCTTACGTCTAATAAGCCAACACACTACCTACTACGACGAAGAAGTCAAAGAATAGATCATACTTACATATCTAAAGGTTTTTAGTGTGCTAAACAGGAATCTGATTTCGAAAACTTGCAATTCAAAGATCGAATACGGCTTCAGTGCAACAAAAGATCTTCAGAAAAGTATCTCTCTGTGTAGGAGGAAATTTCTAGCATCCAAGCAGCTTTAAGTTACCCCAAAATGTGACGGAATCAGTTGTATTTTCCGCCTTTGTAATCTTGTTGCCAATTCATGATCATATACAGTCGTTAATTATACTTTGATTTTGAGAAAACAAAATGCTTTAAAGATCATCGAATATCAAAATCAAAATCAAAATCATTGATAGTTAATGGAAATAATGAGATTAGTTTGTATTGTTGTTGTTGTTGTTGTTGTTTTTTCTTCTTCTTCTTCTTTCAAACAATTTCAAATATGGTGGTCTATTATGGTATTAGAAAGTCATTGAATAAATTTCTTCTCACCAGACTTTGATTGCGTTTGTGTTGTTCGGTGTAGTTAGTGAAGAGAGAAGTTTAGAGAACAATGAATGGCAAATCAAAAATTTTAATAACACGATAATAAAACAAATACTTTTAGCGATACCTCTACCTCTATGAACCACAAAAAATAAAAAAGAAAAAAATCTTGTAAGAATAGCAACAAAAACAATGGCTTGGAAATAAAGAAAAAAAAAAAGAAAAAAGTATGTGATCTTTAATCCGATCTAATTTTCAAGATAAAAAAACAACAACAACATTTTTTCACTTTTTCTCCACTTCTTTCATACTCGTCGTTTACCAGCGAGCAAAGCAAGCAGCCAAAACCAAAAGTTATACGAAATATTTATAAGAAGTCGGCATTTTTATTTAAAATTTTTTTTTTTTTTATTTATTTTTTATTTCACCACACAATCCTTTTGTTATTGCTATTGTTGTTGTTGTTGTTCATTTTAGATCGTATTAGACTTTGGGTCTAAATGATTTCCAATGAAATGGCAAATAAAAGCTTAAAACGTTCAGATGAAAAGAAGACGAGAGAAAAAAAAAAACAAGCATTCAGAAACGCTTTAAGGGCAAAACGTGATCATCCAAGAAAAAAAAAAAAAAAAAAAAGAAAAAATCGTCGAAAAAACATTCAAGAATTTTTCAATTCATTCAACAAAAATACAAAAATCAAGATCTATACGACAACAACAACAATAACAGAAAAACAAAAATACTGCCAAAAACACTTCACAATTCATAAGTTGGGTTGTGTTAAAAATAAAAGAGAAAAAACGTAGAAAAAAAATGTACGAGGGACTGACTACATAACCAATAAAAGGTAAAAAAAAAGCAACAACATCAAATGGTTTAAAAGAAGTTGTAGTTGCCCGTAGTACATTGTCGAAAAGTTTGTCGTTTAGTCGCTCTGAAACCATGAAAAAAAAAAACAAAAGTTTTGATTAACATTGGCGCATGCGCGCTGATTCTGTGAATTTGCGCACACAGGTAAATAACGATATGTTGCTCTTTTTTATCTTCTTTTTTTTTACTTGTTGCTGATTGTTGTATGATCGTCTTCTTCTTCTTCTTTTGCCCACACTGATGTTGTTGGTGTTTTCAGGTTTTCTGTACTTTCTAGTAGTCTTCTTTAACAGCAACAACAACAACAAACGTTTTTATACTGAAACTCCATAATAACCATACCAAATACCATGGGTTATGAAATGTTTTACTTAGAAATTCTATACCCTACGGTACCTTACATAGGTTAACTATGGCATCAGTGACAACAACTAACACTAACAACTAACAGTGACAACAACGGGTCATCTTAATACTACTTTTAAGAACCTACTGCCTATGTTGAACAACAAGAGCCTCTTAAATCAATAACAAATGTTTTAAGGGAGACTATAGTACGAGAAACGTTCCTCCATACTCAATACAACAATCCAATATATTTTCAAAAGAAGCATCATATGGCAACCCTATCATTCTAGAATCTGCTTTAATATATCAACCTGGTAAAAACTGTATTACTGGTACTGAACATAAGCAGAGGAATTAGAAAAAAGATGCTAGAGACAGCAAAGTTTTGTGACAGCCTTACTTACATCTTTTGGGAAATTTATGACTGAAAATAATATATGTTGGGAATACAATGGAACGCTTATTGTTTTTCATGTCATACAAACATAAATCGTTATTACAGTCCTTTAGCCAGAATGATAACCTAGCCTGTCACACTACCCATGTTATATGTGTTATTTTTCTTCACGAGTGACGTTACCCACAGTTTAATATCGACTCCGAACTACAGTTTTGAGAAACTTTGTTTGGCAATTTAATTTACTTTCAGACGACTTTTTTCCAGAAATTGTTGAGTGGAAGTCGACGTTTTGTTTGAGATGTCTGAGCCAGGGTTTGAATCACGGTCTCCCGTATAAGTACGTAAGCCTCACAGAACTTTTCGACAAAGTGGACAGAAGCTCGGTTGTAATCCTGACTAAATGGTTGTAACGACCTATTAAGGCAGTAAATGAATTCTATTGTATTGTGTCCGCAAAACTGCGTGTTGATGGTGGCACATTAACGACAAGATGGTCAATTCTTCTATAAATACGAAATCTAGGGATTGTTAGCATAAATCTAATAAAATTGGGAATCTTGCTTCAGACAGGCACCATAGAAAATAAGGCCGAGTGTCATTTATATCGTTACTCAGCGTGGAGTTGCTTATATCGCGGTTATCGGGCATATATTTTCTGAATCCTTATTGACAAAATAATTCGAAACACAGTATTAGCTTCAGAAGATTTCACTTTCAATGAGTGCTCTGGAAAAAATATGGCAAGGATTGGGTTTGAAAACATTTTGTTGTCGTACATTACCGACTGTTTCAGTTTTCGGTATCTCCTATTTGAATTAAAATTCGTATTGAAGTTGAAGTATGTGAGTTTATGCCACAACAGTATCCGCAGAGTTGTGAAATGTACGAAAAGTGCTTTTAATAGGATCAGCCATCCTTGTTATGGGGTCTGGAAGAGCTTTAAAAGAATTAAAACAAAAAATTGCGATAGCTGACGATTTGACCTTTTTATGGTCCTTTTCCCTGTTTCCATAAGTCGATATATCTGTTGGATTTGAAAGGCTTCCTTTAAGAGGATAAACAGTAGACACAAGAGAGTACGCCTTTCTATAAATTTTTCTTTTGTGATGCGTAGAGTATTGGACTTTTTTTAACTGGAAACTGTCCGGTTGTTTTGTTTAGATTTACTTTGAATCATTTTCTCTGTATTGTGGGTATTTATAAACGTCCTTACAGAATAATCCGTCTTACGTGTTCACCCAATCCGATGGTTAATAGGAAATTCAAGGCATGTGGAAAGTACTGGAAACGAGGGTACACTGCTTATGCTATTGCTCAGCATTTTGTAAGCTCGAGATCTTAATATTTTAGGGAGCACACTATACCAGACATAACTCAACTCAGAGGAGTCGCCTGAGAAGAAGCTAAGGCAGTTTGCAAATGATACAAACTTCCTTTAGCAAGTATGGTTGGTACCCCTAACAGTGATCATGGACCTTTTGCTTGATCTTCTACCTGCCTACCTATCCCAACAGACAATTTTTAGGCTGATTGACTACTATACAGCGACCTTCACAAATCTTATGTAAAGAAAATTGTCACGAAGTGGCGTCACAAACCCGATTTATTAGCATGGGATACACAGCGATTCGAAAAATCGGAAAGCAATCCAATATTTGGAAAATACAATTGCAGATTACAGCTGTTCACAGGTTGATTAGGATTAAAGCAATGTATTTGGACAGAAAAAGGCAAAAAGAATATATTATGGCCCTATATGATCAACAAGAATCGTTTTAAAGCCGTTTTCTAAAACAATTCCAGCGTAGACAGTATCTCTGAATATGAAACTTTAAAATACTCAGAAGCCAGCCAGGCTGTAAATTGTAGCTGAGAGTATACAGAAATCAAGAAAATGTTCGATTACCTCTTGGTAAAGGGCTTATGAACGTCGCCGTAGTCTAGGAGATATTATGTTGGCTTATTAGACGAAAGACTAGGATTCAAATCTCCGGTCAGACATCAAAAATGAAATATGAAAAAATATTTCTTCGGCGACTTCCTCTCAGCAGATTTCTGGCAAAAACTCTGATAGTAAATAAAATTTCCATGAAAAGTTTCTCAAAAATCTGTCTTTCAGAGTCGACTTTAAACTGTAGGTCCCTCCACTCATGTATAAAATCAGCACACACAACATAAGTGCTATGAGAACCTAGGCCGAAATCCTGACTAAAGGGTTGTAATGGCCAATAATGTATGTATTATGCATGTAAAGGGTTTATGTTAATCTAATGTTTACTCCAGGCAAGTCTATTGAACTAAAACTACTACATTTTTAAATCGTTCATAAAGCATTGTTGAGATAAAGTACCACAGTTGATAAATTAAATTCCTTGATTGAATTTATTCTTTTACAGCACTGTCTTCAACATTTTGTCGGCGTTTGGTAAATTTCAACAAAGAATATGTTGTTTGTGATTTTAATTTTTTTTTTAAATATGTTTTCGTCGCCGTTCATTTTACAGGCTTTAATTTTGTTTGGCTGGCAGTTGATCAAAAAAGGAGAACAACAACAAAAACAAGAAAATAAAATAAAAGTTGAAATGAAATTGGTTTAGTTTTTCTACCTTCCGCTACTATTTTAAATATGAATCAGAAAAAAAAATGGAGTAGCGAACACAGACGATTCCTTTTTCAAGTCATTGTTAAAATTTTTATTGGATTTCTTTACTCTCCTGAAAAAAAAAAACAACAGCGACCAACAGTACAATACTTTAGTCGTTTACTAACACCTTGAAAAAAATTTATGCAATATTTTGCTAATACCCTACACTAGATAGATAGTGGAATACTAACACATTGAAAATAACAGTCGTAGATACGAGACAGATTTTTGATAGTTTGGGCAACATTTTCTTTACATATTCGTCAGGGCTTGGCGGCCAGACATAGTGGCATGGGGTAACACAAAAACCGCGGAATGTGCGTGTAGACACGGCTACCCGAACTTTGCAAAAAATTTCTTACATCCTCATATTGCATGCTCTGAAAAGTATTCAGGCAATGAAGCTGTGATTCGTTTCACCATGATGGCGACCCAGTACGCAAACTTCTGTTGTGGAATGGTCACTGTCAACTGCCAACTGTGTTGACAATAACAGTTCCTTCAGGTTTTCTTTTTTTAAAAATAAAAAAACATGTCATGGCCCAATGACAGCTAAGAACATCGCCAAATTCACACTTTTTCCAGATCCAATGGATTTTCCACAATCAAATTTGGCTTCTCTGGCCCAATGTGCGACGAGTTGGTTTATTCATGTAAGGAGAAATGAGTTTGAAAGCTGAAGAAATTTTTCAGCCTGCTGCTCCAGCACCCTAGTAACGTATGTACTACATTTTGAATGGTCTGCCGTCTTAATTTATGGTGTGAGTTGAACTTTCTATGGAAGGATAGAGATGCAAACAAAAAATCACAATGTGCCGTAAGATAGGTTGTCCAAGTGCTACGAACGTCGTTTAATCAAGACCTTTCGGAAGTACGTTGATTTTAACGCTGCCACAGACCGGTTAATTTCATCTGCACGATAAAATGACTATAATTACAGCGTCATTTTGGCAAGTTTGGGTTGGCGGCATCATTGATTCATATTTCTTTAAGAACATTGTTGGCTACTGGCCACGATGCAAACTGTACATGAATTGGTTATTACAACTCTTCATTCAGGTCCTGATGACCTAGCTTTGAAAGTCTATTTCGAACTGCAGATTTTTAAACAACTTTTTCGTGGCAATCTTATTTCTCTCTCAGAGTTTTCGCCAGAAATCTGTTGAGAGGAAGTCGCCGAAGAAATATTTGACCAACCTGGGGTTTGAACCGGGCCTCAAAATACACTACCTACTAGACTACGACGATTTCAATACAAAATATAGGTTGATAATTATCAATTTCTCTTGGCCCAAATTGCATGATCTGTAGGCCAACGACAAGAGGTTTCAACAGGACTAAGATAGAAGTCACACAGAGCTCATGCCACATTGGATATACTGCAGGAGCAATCTGACGGCATGTTAATCCAACCGGGAGGTTAATGTAAATTGGCCATCGAGATCGTATGATTTCACCTCATTAGAACCATTCTTGTGAGCTTGTGAGCTCAAAGATGTAGTGTGAATAAATTACAAACTACAGCGATCTTCAAAGCCACGATAGTGTATGCCAGAGTTCTAATTCAGTTTGATTTCTGTTGTGGAAAATTGAACATTTCGAATGTGCTCCGCTCAGAGAAATAGTTTCAGACATTTGAATGATGTTATATTCCTTCCACACATGATGCGGCATGAATGTGTGGGTCTTTCAAACGAATAAAAGAAATTTCAGGCTTTAAAGAGATTATAATAGCTTGGGAGATACTAGCCAAAGGTTGTACAACTTAATTCGATGTTTTTAATTTAATGTTCTGTTATAGTTTATGAGACAACAATCAATCAATCAATACTCACTGTTTTTCTGGATTTCAAAGTAAGGCAAATAGGCTTCAGAGACACTTACCTGAAAAGAAAACCAAATAGAATGAAATATTATTGAATGAATAAAATAATGTAGGAGAGGTATTTAAATAATAAGAAGAAAGAAATTTTCCACATAAACTTCTCACAGACTTCCATTTTTTATTTCCAACACAATAAATTTTCGGCCCCCCTTGAAAAACAAGGCACTTAAGGAAATTTTATTCAATAAATTGCATTTAATTGCTCTCCGAATTTCAATCGCTAAGTTTCAAGATGAAATTTTTCCGCACATTATCAGCACAACCATTAAGAAATCGAAAGTTATAGTAAAACTATCTAAACAAACACAAAAGTTTAGAGATTAAATTGGCAGTGCAGGCGCTTTAGCCTAGTAGCAGATAGTGTGTTGTACTGCCTCTAAGCAGATGCCTGGCAAAAACTCTGAGAAAAAAATAAAATTGTCATGAAAAGTTTCTCAAAAAATGTGTCATTCGGAGTCAATTTTAAACTGTAGGCCCCACCACTCATGTAAAAAAAATTAACACTCGGAACATAAGTGGTTGTAAGAAGCTAGGTTGTAATCCTGGCTGAAGGTAATGTAATGACAAATTATATTATATACGTACATATGTATGTGTAGCTTATCAAACAGTCGGTCTAGTGAGCCTGTAACATTTTAATTTTTTTTTTAAGTTGGAGGCGTTTATAGTTCATCGATTATTATATTTTTTTTCCAAGGCAGTGGCACAGAAAAAAGTGGTCTACGTTATGAAATTTAATTGGTTTCCAATTCCTCGACTGATAGCAAAATATAAAGCGGATAGAAAAATTTGATATAAAATTGGTTATTATGGGAACGAACTTGATTTAATTTTTTTTTTTATTTTTTTTTTAAATTAAAAAATTTCTGTGTTTTAATTAAATCAATTGAAAAATTCTATAAAACAGTATACAATTAACAACAAAACTCTTAATATTTGTCAATAGTTAACCTTTTGTGTTCAATTGTTGCAACATTGTTTCTTGAAAATTAAATTAAAAAAAAAAAAAAAATTACAATCAGCTTTCGCAGTCATATTGCCGCCTTATTGACCTGTTTTGGTGATTGACGACTGCGTTTGTGTAAAGCAAAATGGTTGAAAGTAAAGTTTCAGTGATTAATAGCCCGACAGCATTGACAAACAATGTTTAATAGCTAGTGTTTTAATTTATGACATGCTAGGGGAAAGCCATTGTAACTGCATTCAATCATTTTGTGCCTAGAAATACCGCCAAAGATTTTGCCGTTTATCTCAGAGAAGGTTTGTAATGAGATAATCAAACACTCTTTATGTATTTGATGGTTTGAAGCCAATTTGACCGCATTGTCTAAAGGCTTGCTTTCTATGCATAGGTTATGTTTGACCATATCTGTTTCGTCTTACCTAATCTAGTACTCCAAAAAGTCCACCATGTTATTCCTCTTTCATGGAAGTCTATTGCGATCATTATTTCTTTAAGGACAACAACTGTTTTATGCCAGAAGTGCTAGGGACCTGTAGGTATAATAGGAATAGGCCTAGTTTAAAAATTGTTTTTTTAAGCTAGATCTTTACAGGACCACGAAAATTTCACTTTCGCTGTGTTCTATGCTTTCTTGAAGTCTGTGAAACAGCATGTAAAGGGGAACGCACCATTAATTCTATTCCTCGACTATGTTAAAATAAAGTCGCCGTAGTTGAGTAGGTAGAATGTTAGCTCATTAGATGTAAGACCACGAAACAAACCCCAGGTCAGACATCAAAACTCAAAATACGAAAATATTTCTTCGGCGATTTCCTCTCAGCAGATTTTTTTTTTTTCAAAAACTCTGAGAGCAAATAAAATTTCCATGAAGTCTCTAAAAAAAAATCTGTCATTCGGAGTCGACATTAAACTGTAGGTACCGCCGCTCGTGTATACAATTAATGCATACAACATAAGTGGTATGCGAAGCTAGGTCGTAATACTGGTTGAAGGGTTGTGTTACTTTTTTGTAATTTTGTAACCAAAATGCAATATAATGACGCCCCACCATCTTTTGTAGGCTGTCGAACATCGTCCTTGTTGAGAAGTTTTATAATAATGATCCCCTTTGAGGATGAGAGCATTTCTTCATGGCTCATGTTGTCCATCATTTCTCAGGTCCATCTTCATTGCTATTTCAAGCATTTGCTATGGATCTGTTTAAAAACACATCTTGTAGTCAGTCTTCACCAACAGCTTTTATATTTCTGCCTGTATCCCCATGATTCTTCTGATGATAATGACTGATGTTACCCAGCTGTCATATTGCTAAGAACGGTGTCACGTGTAGAAAGATTGCTGCTGCCACCATCTACCGATCATACCTATTATTACGAGAGCAAAATTTTCGCAAAATATTAACTGATCATTCCTAGAAAATTTTTTCATTACAGCACAGTATTCCTATACAGTTGTCGATTGGATTGCACGATCCAAATATTGCATACTATCCACGGAGTAGATTATTTAGAATCCAGTTTGCTGCATGACTTACTTGCTCACAATCTAGCTTCTCATACCACCCGTATTGTGTGCACAGGTTTTATCCACAAGTGACAGAAAATATGACTTCGAATGACGATTAAATTACGAGATTTCTGAAAACTGGGTTTTGAATCACGGACTTTTCTAAAAAAAAATAAGATTAAACATACGTTTTGTGACTTGTTTCTATGCAATTTGATATTAACAGATTGGGAACTGTGTTCCATGGTTGATTACTACGGCTCTAATAGTTTAATCCTGTTTCTATAAGACAAACGATTTCCTATGTGTTTTTGTTTGTGTTTTCCATTAAAAAGGTCGTAAATGTAACGCACTTAAAGTATTTTGACAATTCCACTCCATAACTGGTACACTCTGTTTTTTCTTTTTTCGCTGTTAATGTTACATTTAAGTTTTGTTGTGATAACATTGCCCTTATCATATCATGAATTTCTATAAAATTTGTCATTTAACGAATTTTTTGAAAAACCGTTACAAATTACCAGCAATGGCAACCCAAAAAGAGTATACTTTCATACTCAATTTAATTTTCATACTCTTTCACTCAATACAAACAATACTCAAGAGAACCTATTACAAAGAGTGAAACTCAAATCAAGAAATAAAAACCAAACAATGCAAAAAACGAGAGAGCGAGAGAAATAAACGTAAACAAAAACACAGAAAATAAATCTCACAATTCGGAAAACGACTGGAAACACCATTTTTTATGAACAAAACATGTTCAAATACATTCACTCACAAAGCACAACAAAATACGAAAAAGCTTTTTTTCTTTTTTCGTATATTTTCAACAACTTGTTCAGTTGAAAAGAAAAAAAGAAGGTACAGTTACAACAACAAAATCACATAATAATAAACACAAGAGCGAGCAGACACAACAAAACACAATTCTGGCGAAAAGAAACGAAAAAAATAAAGAAATCACAAGCAAGAGCAAGGTAATAGAAGTAAACAGAGAAAGAAATGAGAGAGAGAGAGGGAGAGAATCACTAGAAATTTCTGTATTTTGAGAGCGCAAGCCGGTATACATTAATTGAGAATGAGAGAAACAAAACAAAATATTAAGAAGAAAAGTAAAATGAAAGAAATGAGAGGAAAAAATATTAAAAACTGTGTTCTATCAGCTTACAGTTGTTATACATAGAATATAATAAATGAATTTTTTTTATATTGCTTTTGTTGTTGTTGTTGTTGTTAGGTGTTGTTAGTGTATACTATATACATCCGTACATACATACAAATATATGGTACTTGTAAATAAAACGTAGTATATGCACACACATTCATGCAAACCTAACTACAAATGCGAGGCATTTAAAAATATAAAAACGCAAAAACTTTTTCTATAGTAAATATTATATTATATGCATACATACATACGTACGTACGTACATAATATATATCCATATTTACAGATATATTATACGAAAATATTTTATAAAAGTGTGTGTATGCAAACAATACGCAGTTCTTCATGTGTATGGAGTGTATGGGTGTGTTACGAGAGCAACAACAAAAATTCACTGAGAAGGATTTTAATGTTAATGTAGAGAGAGAGAGAGAGAAAAAAAGACAGGACAGGCAGCATCACTTTTGGCGCCAACGATAGCAATGAAACAGGGTATCCAACATTTTTCCTTAATTTTTTTTTTATTATTTTTTTTTTTTTGTTCTTTCTCTTTATGTTTACGTGTATGAATAGTCTGCATACATATCGAACAAGGAGTAAAGGGGATGTAGAGAAAAAAAATCTTTTTTTTTTTTGTCTGCCTTTTAATGTTCGGTGGACAGAAAAAGCTTTTTTGGCAAAGAATTTCAAAAATGGCATCAATGTGATGTTAGTTATGTGCGTGTGTATATATATATATATATGTGTATGTGTACATTTTTATGCCGCCCGGCATTATCCGTCACCATAAGTTGGGGCAGGCTTATTCATGGTTTTAAGAAAAGCCGGTTAAATGGCTGTGTGCGCAGAAGGGAATGATGAAATAGACGCTTGCATTTTCGCCAGCCATATAGTATGTATGCACGGTTGTACATTGCATACATACATATGTATGTACATAAAAACTACATTAAATAAAACAAAAACTACAACTACAAAACTTTTAATCAGAAAACAAAACAAAACAAAAACAAAATGTGTTTCATTATATTGAGGATGCTGACATTAAATGCGACGACTGTCTGCAGCAGTGTCTTGTATAAAAACGGTGACCAACTCTATTCATTATCCCTAGCAAAACAAGTGACTGCAATGGGATTGGGCGCTACAAGTGCATAGAAACCTAGAATATATTGTCATACCATACTCTTGGTTATTCGGGATATACATATCGACTATACGATCTTTGGATCCTTTTTCGATCACAGTTTTACAATGAAAATACCGGATAGGACCAAGCTTATGGGTTTTGCTTTATTTACTTATCGACATGGGGTGTTATTTTAGGCACCGTACACAATTAATTGGATCCTACTAAACTCCCTAGCTATGCTACGGTGTTTATGGTGGTCAGGCGTTGTCCCGATGAACTGAACACTTTTTCTGAATTAAAAGATTAGTATCAATAGATTCTAGAGGCTTATAATAAACAATGTCCTTGAAATTTCACCAGTATTTCCTTTCTTGCTATCAATCCAGACTTTGCTTTCGTCTGGAAAGTGTCTTCAATTCGATCATAATCTTTTTCGCTCAATGTGGTTCGATTTCACACTGTTATACCGATAAATTGAACATGTAGAATTTGACAGCGTCAACACCTGATGTATTTGATGGAACCTGGTCAAATAACTGATTATAATTCCTACTGTAGAGAGGTGGTATTGAAATTGAAGTAAGAAATTCAACTAATATGGATAGAAATGATCAACAGAAAAGATGTTGTGTTTCAGCACAGAAATCTTTGATGATTACCTCTTTTGTTTCAATCCATCAAAGTGGCGTTTCCAATTCCTACGATATCCTGTAACCATTCGCTTAAGAAATGATTCGATTCCGCAAATGCAAATTTGGCCCCTTGGCATCCAAACATAGAGTTTCTTTGTGTATACAGCTTTATACAAATGGTATACAGCAGTTTGAATGCCGGTCTTGTAATTTTTTTACGACTTTTACAACTTATATGACATTGTCTATGTATAATTTTTTAAGCAGTCTGAGGCTCATCCTCACTTCTCTTATGATAAAAGCAAAGCTCATGTTAAAGTTGCAAATTTTCAGTTCACTGAATAATAAAGTCTTCTTTAAAGCGAGCTATAGTGATACCTGATGCAATTCAATTAATATTGCCAGAGACATTAAACTTTAGGGCTTTAAACAAAACGTTTTCAAACACTTTTTAAATTTCTTTATGAATAAAAGTGCTTAATAAACGTTTGTTAAACTTAAAGTATAAATTAAGAAATTTTTACAGTAGCCCTACATAAGAATTTTTTCTAGATGCGAGTATTAATCTTAAAGAATCTCTTTGAAATCAATTTGAACTCTTAATAATTATGATTTAAAAAAAAGAGGCCTTTTTTCTGTTCCCTACACTTAAGTGTTGGTCTCATTAAGCACTTGAGCAAAATGTTTTCTTTTTCTCGATTGCAGTGAATCTATTTATTGTTTATGTGCCTTTAAATATCTACAACTACAATGATAAATGAAAACATTAAAATGTTATAAGTAACAGAGAGTTTTACTGTTCCTCGCTGCCTCTCTCTCTCTCTCTCACTCTCTGACTCTTCCTATACTACAGTAAAACATTACTAAACGGAATACTAAGACTACACATACTCCATCAATTATTACAACTATGCATACACATACATGTGTACAATAAATGCTGCAAAGTACTTTAACGTGTCTATAGATGTATGTGTATGTATAGTACTACTACTACCGCCACTAATATAACCATCCATAATAGTATTTATAAATACTCGTATTATGCTTTGGATACAATCAAGTTGTACTCCAAACAAAAAAAAAAACAAAAAAAAAATTTTGTAGTAAAGCTCCTCTGCACTTTTTAGTTTTTGTTGTTTGTTGCCAAGGCATGTTTTTTTTTTTTGTTTAATTTTTTCTCATTTTCAAGTGTAGTATAGTAGTAAGCATGTATAGGTTGGTGAGAGTTTCAGTAGTTTTCACTTTGTATGTGTATGAGTATACTTTTCACGAATGGGGGTTGAATGAAACACACAAGGCACGAGACGTCACGTGAGGATATGACACAGACAGAAAAACAACACAGGCACTTTAACCAACCATAACTACCTACCTACGTACCTACAAGAGCTACGAATGAAATTTTATTTTCCTTTTTCCTGCTGCTGAACGACAGCTGCGACAGCTGCTGCTGCTGCTGTTGCTGTAGTTTTACAGTTTTTCTCTGTCTCTGTCTCTCTCTCTCTCTCGATACATTGTGATGAGAATAAATGATAAGGTTTTCCTTTAATTTTCGTTTGTTTGCCTCTGTCGGTAACTCTTGAAATTAATTTTTCTTTTTTGTTGTTGGGAATAGTTTGTAAAAGCAAAAAAGGTTTTCCTTGTTTGTCTTTTCCGAAAAAAAGAAGAAGAAAAACGGACGCAAAAAGGACGAAAACTGAGAGCGAGAGAGAGAGAAAGTATGAGTGAGTGCCATTGTCTGTGTGTATTTTTTGTTTTATTTTATGTTGAATTTGGTTCCGCTAAAACAAAAAACAAAAACAAAAAAAAAAACAGTTTTCTGATGCCGGTTTTGTTTTTCTTTTGGTTTGTTTTTTCTTTTTTTTTCGTTGTTTTTGTCTGTCTTGTAGGGATATTTAGAACGTTTAAGCAGGTACTTTTCGTTTTGTGTTAGTGTTGAAGGATTTCATCACCTCTAGCAATTGTTTGTTATTGTATTTGATGAATAATTTAATATTTTTTTTTTGTGTGTTTTCCACTTTGGGTATGAGTCATTGCATGGAAACACTGTTTTTCTAGTGTATGTATGTATGTTTAAAGAATCAAAAAGGATATTTCTTTAAAGCATTCAAAAAGTAAGAAAAAAAATGTGTGTTTAATCTAATAAAAGTATTTGAAAAGTAAGGCGCAATTACCCTGAACGAAATTTAGATTACCACACTTCGTAGCATTATGACAGCAGTTGGCCTTGGAAAAATCTATGACCTTGGAAAAATCTATTAACATGCTCTCGAGATCGTATGAGGCTTTGGCATAGGAAAAGCACTGCAATGATGTAATAAGGAGCAAGACAGCCGAAAACCCTATGCAATATACTGCCAAAACAGAACACTATCAGTGGTGGTTGCTAGGATTTAATAGAGAAAGGCATGGAAAGTTATTCCTTGTGCACTACGTGAGTAATGATTCCAATTTTAATTCATATTTTTCTACAATTTGATCTGCGAAAACAATGCCTTTTTTGTTTTAACCAATTCGATACTAACAGGCTGATTAGTTGCTGCCTATTTATCCTGTGCACCAACGACTTGTTGAAGGAACACTGTGGAGGAAGACATTCCTGCATTAAGGGTCTTTTAAATAATATTTTAAATGCATTTACAATGGAAGTGTTTTTTTTGAGGATAATAGTTAGGTGAAAAGGATACCGGATTTTATATATAATTTGATCATCCATAGGCATACATTGATATCTATGTGGACGGTCTAAGGCTGACGACTAGAGGCTGACTGTGAATACTCTAAGGTAGTGTAAGGCATCTCATTTCACAAATTTCAATGCTCTAGAGACGATCAAAGTACGGAAACATTCGTATTCGGTAGATAATAAAATACAGAATGAATGGATGCCTTTGTGGATACCAGCAGTAGGTTGCCATAGCCTTATTTTTCTAGATAGGAAAACGTTATTTTACTTTTCCACAAAGGAGTTCGATTGTTCGCCTCTGAGATCACGTAGATAGAAATACTTGTGATATCGAATGCATAATTGGATCGAATTTAAAAACCAAAGACGCGAACCCACACTTTTAGCAGTGCCACTTTTTGCCGTTAACAGTGGCAATAACTAGAATAGTTTTCTATTTTGCAATTATTGCAGGCTACTGGCATAAAATTTAATTCTCATTATGATCATTATTGTTTTTTAATAATAATGTTGAATGGTTGGTAGGGAATTCTATCAAATCCCAAAATTATTCCAGCTATCTCCAAACTGCGGTTCGAAAGTGGACCCTTTGGACTATCTTTTGCATACAGCCGAGTAGTTGTACTATTTCTTATACGTTCCAAAATGGCCGCTGATCTTCTAGAGAATTTTTAAGCAAAAAATTTATATTTTCGGAGGCAATTTTCACAACGCCATATCACTTTATATGAGGCTATATTGCTGATTATATTAAGAGGCCTTGCAACCTTTCTCTGAGTATGATATGGTAATCATAGACCTAGTATAGGTTTTAAAATTAGCTCCTAAACAAGTGAGCTTGTTCAGGTAGATACTGGTAAACAGATAACAGTGCTCTGTTAACGCCAAATGTGGCGCTGCTAAAGTTTGTGGATTGCGTCTTTGATTTTCAAATTCAAATTTATCTCTCAAATTTATCTTATCAAATTTATCACTCATTATCATCTGTATGTAAGATGGCCGGAATGATTCTATGATTCTATCTGAATCCAATATATATGACTACCAAAGCAAGCTTATCAGAGCTGATATGAGATCAGAGGATAGCTTTTCAGCAATCAAGGGAGGTTTCATAATTAGTCTGACAACCCAAACATTAAGATACGCTAATTAAACCATCTGATTTCGTCTTTCCATCCATATAGTAGCACGATTGGGATTTGTTTAGATTTATCGTCATTGACGTTACACAAACTACAATACCCTGAATAATATTGAAGGGCCAATTTTTCTGGTCATGTTAAGGTCAAAATATTACACCGAAACTAAGCTGGTTGTACATAACCTGAGAAGATGCTTGTGTCAATTGGTTATCGAATCTAATCTTCTTTACGAAGTTATCTTGTGGTGGACAGTGCTTTCAACAAAAAATCTCAATATGACGTTGGTTGATATAGAGAGGAAATCGGTTGAGTTACAGACTACGGAAGCGCTACGCTTACAAAGACTTTGTTGTAAGCTTAGTGGGATTCCATGTGACAACAACGTGCAGGATATGTCACAATGTGTGTTAAAGCTCAATCAAGCTTACACATTATTTTTTCTGAGTACTGCTTCATTCTGTCTGAGAATTCCCAAACTCTGAACATAGTCTTTATAGGAGATTTCATAATAGAACTTCAAGCTATTAAGCTTGTTTCTGTGACATAATTTACTCCGGATATTCTGCGAATTTCTAAGTAAACGAGTCCAAACTATAGTGTAAGGTAGACTGTGGAATTTTCTGCGAAAAGCTTAAACATTGTATATCTATCGGCTTTTCAAACTAAAGTAGCATGTTTCAGAACGAGGTAATGATCATTAATCAGGCTGCCGAACTGACATTGAATATGAGATTTCAAACATTTGCATCCTCAATAATAGACGAGCGATCTTTTTCCGATCTCTATCAAGTGCAACCATCAGGTCTAAGTGATTGAGACTGATTTGTCTTAATCTAATACGGTATGTACATAATTGACCATTACAATCCTTCAGTCAGAATTACGCCCTAGCTTCTTATAGCACTTAGGTTGTGTGTGATACTTTTATACATGAGGGGCGGGACTTACAATTTAAGGTGAACTCAGAACAACGGGCTTTTTGAGAAACTTTTCATGACTTTTTTTTCCCGGAAAACTGCTGAGAGGAAGTTATTTTGCCGTTTTTCGTTTTGTTGGAGATGTCCGACCTAGAGTTTGAAACGTGACCTCATGTCTACCAGGCTACCTACTAGACTGTGACGACTTCAAATATGGGTTCGTGATCACAGCAGGGGGAATCTCGAACAATTGTTTAGTTGTTGAACTTGCTAGCGAAGGCGCATCTTTTAAAATTCTTTGATTAATTTTATCCAAAACTGAAAGCCTGTGGGAGTATGACGAACAAATGTGTTCCTTATGATTTATGAAGGGATGAACAACTAGACTTAGATTGATTTCGAGAATCGCTATCAATCTGTTTGGTAAGCTGTGCTTTGGAACTCATGAATAAATCTAGAGTAGGAATCAGTTTATATCACGGGATTAATATCTGTAAATCCCACTACTACTGTATGTTACTGTAGATTTTTTTTTTTTTTTTTTTTTTTTTTATTGTTGTGAAGAATGCTTCCGCAATATTCGTCTTACTTGGAGAGTTAATTTAAATGTTTCATGTGACATCCCATTGAAAATATTTGTCATGCTGTAGACAAGAACGCTTTTTGTATTTCGAAATTAATTGCTTTTCTTGTTCTGTTTATTTTTGAAAAAAAATAAAAAAAAAAAAATTTTTTTTTTTGAAAAAATATTTAAGAAAAGTGAAGAGAAAACTGTTTCGTTCGACTCTTAATTGTTTTGGATGGGCCCAGTATTAGCAGCAGAACAACTTATTGAGCTTTCTGCGTCTTGTCTTTTTCAATCGTTTTTTTTTTTAGTTTTCCCCATTATTAATGGAACGATTTTCGGAAAACGTATAAACCAGAGGCGAAAAAAAAAAATTAATTTTTCAAAACGATTTCCCTCCTCCTTTAGACACTAATTTTACGTGTCAGTTTAATACTGTCCGATTAACAACATGGCAAAAAAAAAAAAATTATAAGAAATAAGAAATCGTTTTGAACGCACTGCGTAAAAAAGAAGGAAAATTTTCCAGTTTTCTTCAGTTTTTTAGTGTTGTTACTAATGCTGTTGAAAATTGTAATTTTTTTTTTTTTGGGGTGTGGGTGGCTTTATTGCCTGGCTACATACTGATCATCATAACGATCACGATCATCTCATCGTCAATATTTTTGAAATTCACAATTTAATTTAATTTTATTAGATTTTCTTTTAATTTTCTCTTTTTTAATTTATTTTCTAAATAAATATTTTAAAATATGGCGTCTGAAAATAAAATAAAAATCGTTTTTTATGGAAATGATTTGTCGTGGTGGGGTAGTGTACAAGATCATTTTCACACCTTTTTTTTCCGAAAGGAATTTCGAATTATTAGTTTTGAATATTTATTCTATTCGTAGCAACAATAAAAGCTTGGTTACTAACGCGCTCTAAAAATATATATTTTGAATTGAAAGTCTATGAGAAAGCGATTAGTCCACATTCAATAAGAAATACTACCTTTAGCATCCTCCCAAGAGCTAAGGGGACCATAAAAAAATATCCAATTGTTTAGGGAACATGGTGGTTATAGAGGATATAAGTATACAGCACGTTGTGACGTCATGCCACTTTCCTCTACGTTTGGTGAACTAATCAAAAAGCAAGGCAGTACTGTGAATAGCAAAAGAAATTCGTAAGGCCATTACGATACTAAAGATCTTGTGAGGAAGGGCGATTTTCGATAATAATAAAGATACACTTAAGGGCCTGTATACCTCTCACGAGTACGAGGAGAATATCCCTGCCTGCTACATAACAATACTTCCTGATATTTCCCATAAATCTTCAAAAGGCTGAATATATACCCACAATCTTGTCAGAGATGTTAGCTAACTTTGTAACCTATAGTATCTGCTATATTAGGCCAATAATCTGCTTTTTTATGCTTCATTAATGGAGGTGTAATAAGAAACCAAAAAAAAAAGAAAGACAAAATTGGTCAAGAAGAACTTTATAGGCGTCGTATTCTAATAGGGCTAAATACGGCTAAATTTTCCAACAATGAGTAGTAGGCAGATGAGTCTGAAAAAAGGAGAATTTCTGCGGACATGATGGAGTCAGAACCTTGCTGCGATGTTGGGTCAGATATTTGAACATAATATACCCAACGAAAGGTAAGAAAGGCAATCAAACCTTTCATTTGCAAGTTACAAAAAGACAAGGTTTGAGTCGAGTAATCTTAGGTTGGCAATCGATGTCTTCTTAGGGCCCTTTAGGCTGAAAGTAAGTACAGAATGGCATTGTCTCGAAATCAACATATGTATTCGTGGAACCTGTGTGGCATTAATGCACTCCAGAAAAAACCCATGAGAGCTTATAAGGTGCAAAGCAGAGATTTGTTCTTGTTGACAGCGAGCAGCATCCTAAAGATTATCAGGGCAACAGGCCTAATGGATATCATGTATATATATATACATACATGTATGGAACACAGTATAGAGGTATTTAGGAATACCTTATGAGGCCATCTCCTTCAAATCTGGCAATACTTATGTCATTCTATTCAGTATATTACCTCCACAGAACGCAATCAATCGATTAAGCCTAGAGCAATATTGGAATTTATTGGGCCAAAAAGAAATGAAACGGTGATGACCAAGAGAAAAAAAAAATCCGCCAATAATTTACATCTTGGTTCCGAGTTTGTGACTCAAAAACCCCACATATGATCTTACAGAAAAAAAATGCACCCATTACGAGTGACTGTTTGGTACGGCTTGTGAAGTGGAGATACCATTGGCCCATAATTCTTTACAAATGAGAACGTCGGAACACCATTACGGTCAATGGAGACATCTATTGCATCATGATAATTGATTTTATTGTCACTCTTCATGGTATTAATGTGAACGATATTTGGTTTCAACAGGGTGTTGCAACTAGCCACACATTTCTTGCCACAATTTGATGGCCGTCCGTTTTATTAGGCGAAATGGTGATCTCAATTGGCTGCTAAGAAACTGCGATTTGACATTGTTCGACTATTTTCTAAAGGGACGCTGTCATAGAAAAGTGCTATGTCGACAAACCAGAGACATTTGAGCATTCTAAAGGTTAAGTGCCGAGATACGATTGCATACGCTCAAAAAAGTGCACGATAATTGGTCCCATCGAATAAGGTACTGTGAGGCCAGTAAAGAAAACATTTCGCAGTTTTTAAAACTTTGTTGTCAGGGTACTTTGTTCAAAGTTTAGAAAAAGGCTACCATAAAACAAAAGTTCAAATTAAAACATTAACTGCTGATTAATTTGTAGATCAGCTGGAAATCTAAAAGATTTGTTCATATTCTATACACTGTTTAATCATTTCATTCTATCACATACCTCACACCGAATATATTTAGGAATATAGGTGATGATAAGAAAAGTTTTGTTCGTGATAAATTGTAATCAGATAATCGTAGTCGACTTTTAAACAGAGATCATAAAGTGGATCATAAAGATAATTTCTAGAGATTTATGCCGCCGTTGAAATAATTGAAAATTGAATAAGGAAACTTTAACCCCCCCAAATATCGATTAAAAATTCAAAGAATATGTTTTACAATATCAATGATGGCGGTTAATTGCTGTATAAAATTGTGTTAAATTATGGGATAATATTTACAATTAATTGTAATACTTTGTTGTAGGATATTATATTAAATGTTTCATTCTATTTAAATACAGTGTAAATAGATTACAGATAGGAATGAGAAGCAATATCAGATAATATTCCTCCTCTGTGTTCTGTTTTTTTTTTTTCTAAGAGTCATCATATGATAAATCCTACATAATGAATGACGTTGGCAAAAAAAAAAAAAACCGAAACGAAAAATAAAGGGGGGAGGGAGACCGTGCGTTATTCGAATAAAGGCATTCGGTTAATTAATATTTTAGGCCGTTCGTACAAGTAAAAAACCACTTCAATACTGTGCTAATTGCTCTACAACAGCAGGCTAGAAAACAACATAATATTTGGGCTTAAAAATGTTTGTTAATAGAACTCAGTCATCACGTTACTAACGTGTATACACCACTGGAGTATTTTGTTGGTTTATTTAGAAAATTAAAAAAAGAAAGAAAGAAAAAAATAAAATGAAATAAAGAACGTTACAGGTTAGGTTAAATGATTTAAAATTTTTTTTTTTGGATATTTTAAATACGAGTATATGGTATGCTACGTATGTATGATGATATCTCATGTTCTATAATTTCGTAATTTTTTTACTTTTTTTTTTCTTTTTTTGTTATTAAATGAATATTAAAAATTCGTTTATTTTCTGGTTTTTTGATTCTTTGTAATAAAATCGAAAAGAAAAAAAAAATGTTAAACACGCTGAAAATATCTAAGTGCTTACGTTACAATTATTTCCTATGAAAAATTTTTGTTTATTCAATATAAGGGCTAATCAGTGATTAAGATATGAAATATTGGCATTTGTTGCTAGTAAACTTAGTAAAAATTCAGAAATCATTGAACCACGCCCCTTTTTTAAAAGGCTTGTTATTTTTGTATTGCCTTTCATGTCTCTAGGCACCCTAAGGCTATCATAAAGCATTCCTTCTATTATACATACATACTATACACAATTGGTCATTACAACTCTTTGGCCAGGATTATTAACTAGTTTTTCGCACCACTTCTATAGTGTGTGTTAATTGTATATATAAGTGGCGGAACGTACACTTTAACGACAGATTTTTGTCCAAACTTTTCATGTTCAATTTTATTTATTCACAGATTTTTTTTCCAGAAATCTGCTGAGGAAATATCTTTTCAAATTTCGTGTTGTTGGAGCGGTTTGATGTGGGATATGAACCGTGGTCTCACTTCTAATAAGCCAACACACTACCTATAGCACTACCTGCTCTATCTATAGAAGGATGACATCATGAGAAAACTGTAATAAACTGCGCTAGGATGAGATAGCACGCCTTTTTTTATCGATTGATAAGGGAACAATTAGTATTCAGATCTTTAGTTCTTAGCATAATTCAGTGAACTCTCCTCTGCCCAATTCCATGACGGAGATGACCCCAATAAGTAGCTTTACTAACTAAACTGATCATTATCAATCCTTTAGTCAGCATTACAACTTTGCTTCCCACGCTACCCGTGACAAGTGTGATAATTTCTTCCATGAATTGCGAGACCTACAGTTTAAAATCGACTCCGAACGATAGATTTGCTAATTTTTCATTATAATTTTATTTTACTCTCCGAGTTTTTGCCAGAAAGTTGCTGAGAGGAAGTTGGCAAAAGAAATATTTTATTTCGGTTTGGCCGGGATGTTTTAAAAGGGGTTTTGAACCAACGGCTCTCGTTTTGTAAAGCAAAACACTGCCTACTAGATTATGGCATAAAAATAATGCAGGAGAAATAAAACGTTAATTAAATATCTTGACGTAGTGACTCGTCTATCTGTTACGTAGCATTAACAGTATATGGATTCTAATGCATTAAACACCTGCTCGGTGTTATTCCATCTCTACAGATGTTATTCTATCTCTACAGAAAGTTGCTTATTTGAGTGACGAAATGCATTATTTCACATAAAGCCCCTATATAGTCTTGATCGTTCGAGTTCACTTCAGATGGTAGTCTATTATCCTTTGGATATCGATTAGCTGATCGGTGTTTATGATGTGCATTCCAGACTCCTGGAAAACATTGCAAAAAAACCTCCGCCGTAAGAAACCCTCTGCATATATTAGTATTCAGACCTCATCACCGTGCCTCTGCTCGCGTCTGTCTGTGAGTAGCCTATTTTAATCAGTATGTTTTCGTTTTCTTTTTTTTCGGGTATTAATTTTTGTTAAACTTCTTCTTTTTTCTCAATTCTTTGTTTTTTTTTTTTTTCTGGCGAAGTTATTTTTTCAAGAGTCACGTGTTATTCATTTATTATTATGCAGTGTCATATATAAACAAAACGCAAATCATAACGAATAGAATTCCAAAAAATATTACAACAACAACAACATCAACAGCAACACTAAACTTTAAACAAAAAAAAAATTAGTTTATCTCACCACAAATGAAATTAAGGTAGGCAGCAGTTCGTTTCTGTTACTTCTCAAACAGTGGGACAAAAGTGGGTTACAAATTAACAATATTTTCAGAAAGTTATTTACGATACATTGCTGAATTTATTCCAATATAACTCATAACCTTGGTTTATATTTACCTCTCTTCTTACTTTCGATTGAAGAAGAAAAAAAAAACAATTTATGTCAACTACAGCATCATACGACAATTCTACATCTCAAGTTAAAAAGTTGGACGTCATTAATGTTTTTATCAAACCTATCCCTGCCAAGCATATGCTGAAATGCAGAATGTGTGCTAAGACACATCCGGGATTATATGGATTATAGCCAGATCCTACACTAAGAAGACAGGGTGCATTGCGAAGGCTAATGTTATAGGATACTGTTTAGGCGTATGGGCTATCCTTAGTGGAACTATTGTAGCAGGATGACCAAGAAGAAGACTTGCTACACCAATTTCTGCGTGTATGCACGACTCTAGAGCAAACTGTACTAAGGCACATCGGCAAAGATAATTTTCAAAAGCTGGACCTCTTTGGCAATATGTAAACAAAGAATTTGATAGGATTTGTTAGGAGTACAGGCAGCTATGTACATACATAATTGGTGATTACAATCCTTTAGTTAGGACTACAATCTAGTTTCTCTCACCACTCATGTTGTGTGTGTTAATTTTATACATGAGTGGCGGGAAAATACAGTTTAAAGTCGATTTAAAGATTTTTAAGAAACTTTTTCTTGGCAATCTTATTTACTTTCAAAGATTTTGCTTGAAATTTACTGAGAGGAATTCGCCGCGGAAGTATTTTTTTAATTTCGTTTTGTTGAATATTTGACCTGGGGTTTGAACCGTCTAATAAGCCAACATACTACGTACTAGACTACAGTGACTTCATATCGAATTTTAAGGATAAATGGATATCAATGGAGTTTTTAGCTTTTGGGTTCTGAAGGGTGTAGTTAAAGGATACTGTCTAGGCATATGGGCTACTCTTATTGGTATAATTGTAGGATCAAGTTCGATAAGCAATTAGAAGAATTTTTAACCCAAAGAACTAAGGCACATCGGCACAGAGAATTTTCATAATCTGGGCTGAACCTTTTTTAAATTTCTTAATGGCCCACTGTGTTGAGATATTATTAAAAAAAATTGTGCCAACCAGCTAGCTTTGCTAACAACTAAAATGTTGTTGTTTTTTTCTCTTCATTTATTTGTTTAATTACTAGTGCGTATGACAACAACAACAGCAACAACAACAACAACAACAACAATAATAATAAAAAGTTTTCTGATAAAAAAAGACGAAAAATTAGAAATTAAAAAATTTTTGAAACATTTTAGCATCCGAGTCATTCAGTTAGTGGTGGTGGTGGTGGTGTTGATACAAGTATTGAACAATAAACGAATAAAAGAAATTGTGCCAACGCTTTACACAATACACTTCACCAGTGTAGTACAATGCGAGTTTTACTCAAGCAAACATACATGCGTAATTAAAGGCCTATGGCAACAAAACCATTTCATTTCTTCATATCATCCATCCATAGGCATACGAATACAATTTAAATTTTTTGATTTTTTCAGTTCATTTCACCTTTTTTTTTTTTGCTTTGCAATCAATATTTAATAATAGATTAAGAAAGTAATCAAAAGAAAGAAATTTTCGCACATATTTGGAGTATTCACACGAGCATACACAGGGAAAAAAAAAATTTGTAAATATTGATGAGGAACTGTTACAGATTTTGTTTTGCCTTTAATATAGGCAACACAATAATGCCACGCCCACTAATATAAATTGTTTTGCTAGAATTAAATCTTCTGTTATTAATTTTTCTTTCTTTTTTGGTAATTTTTTTTTTTTTTTTGATAAAAACAAAAACAAAATTGCTTTAATTTTTTATAAAGAATTAAAAAATTTTGTTGTATGTTTTTAAATGTAAATTTATTATGCTCTCGCATCGTATGCATTAACATTCATTCGTGTATGTACGAGTATTCCGTTATTCAATTGTGAAAATAACGCCCTCATACTGTCTCAATTATAATTCAAATGTGAAAATTTAAAACAAAATATGGTTGTGGTGACTGACTATCTTTATTAAAATCTTAATTGGCTTAAGAAAAAAAATTTTTTTTTTTTAAATAAATCCCCCAAAAATAACTTGAAACAAGAGAAATGCGAGGGTTGCACTTAAAGATCAGAATAGACATTTGCAATGAAAATGTTCCTTGTTATATAATTGGCATTTAGCATCACTTGGGTTTCTTTAAAGTCATTGTCGGGCACTATATTTATGTGGTATATGTAGTGACACATATGTAGTGATTATGTAGTGACACATTAAGAACTGGTCGGTCTCTTCCTACTTATCCGTGTCGAAACTCTGCATGCATATATGTTAACAGACATGCTTCAGTAGTAGTTTGCGGTAAGTATCGAAACCGTTTAGTAAATGTCTAGTCGAAGGAGAAATATAAACTGTTTTGTTCTTGCGGCCAGCTCAACATATTGATCAAGAAGATCGAAAGTGATCTTATGGCAGCCTGGAAATATTCTGCTACTAAGCAACCATTTGAGCTTTAGCCATGACCTTCTTCTAAAAGACGTTCAGTGCTAAAATTCTTTGTTAAAGTTTCTAATAACAACGTCATATGCACTACAATGCTTTTTAAATTCAACTTCGAGCCATCAGAGTATATTTCCATAGAAAGTCAAAGAAGTTCAGGCTCTGAATAATGCTGTCTAGGGACTCTATTAACATTGAGTACCAAAAAATAAAATTCCAAGCATGCCCACGGAGCTATGTAGGCCAGAACTTTGCAGGGTACATCCCAACTGACGCAAGAGTCGTCTGCTATTCTTGGAGAAGCCTCGCAGGTATTGATCATGGCGTAAAAAGTTCTGGTGATTGTCGCTTTTAAGGCATAAGTAGATTGCCAGATTGCCATACATTCTGTTAAGAATTATGAGGTTAGATTGTGTTGCAGCTGCCTGCCACCGTAAAGCATTACCACCAGTTAAGCTATTGCCTTATAATGCCAAGATGAAATGTGGTAATATAAAGTCCTAACTGGTCATCGAGGAGATCGTACGATTTTACGTTTTCTGAGGTTTTTCCTACGTCGCAGGAGTATATGAATAATCTATGTAATCGTTCAAATTCTAGCAGATTTCGGTCGGGGAAAATTGCTCCATTTGGAGAAGCAGTTTCAGACATTTGAATGATGTTATATTCCTTCCCCACATGGCGGCATGAAAATGTAAGCCTTTCAAACGAACAAAAGAAATTTCAGGCTTCAAAGCGATTATAATAGCTTGGGAGATACTAGCCAAAGGTTGTTCAACTTAATTTAATCTTTTTAATTTAATGTTCTGTTATAGTTTATTATTCAACAATCAATCAATCAATCAATACTCACTTTTTTTCGGGATTTAAATTAAGGCAAATAGGTTTCAGAGGCACTTACCTGAAAAGAAAACCAAAATAGAATGAAACGTTATTGAATGAATAAAATAATGTAGGAGAGGTATTTAAATAATAAGAAGAAAGAAATTTTCCACATAAACTTCTCATAGACTTCTATTTTTTATTTCCAACACAATAAATTTTCGGCCCCCCTTTGGAAAACAACAAAACTTAAGAAAATTGTATTCAATAAACTGCACTTAATTGCTCTCCGAATTTCAAACGCTAAGTTTCAAGATGAATTTTTTCAGCACATTATCAGCACAATCATAAAGAAATCGGAAGTTATAGTAAAACTATCTACACAAACATAAAAGTTAAGAGATGAAACTGTGAGTTTATTTACATGTGAAGTCGCCGTAGTCTAGTAGAAGATTGTGTATTGGCTTATTAGACATGAGGACACGGTTCAAACGCCATATCAGACGAAATGAAATCTCACTCTCAACAGATTTCTGGGCAAAAACTTTGAGAGCAAATAAAAATTTCTATGAAAAGTTTCTTAAAAATCTGTCGTTCGGAGTCGACTTTCAACTGTAGGTGGTCCCACCACTTATGCATTAAATTAAAACACAAATCATAAGTGGTGTAAGAAGTTAGGTTGTAAACCTGCCTGAAGGGTTTTAATAACCAATTTGTGTCCGTATGTACAGTTTGCCTTGTTTGTCAGTGACGTGGCCGGTGGCCAACGACGTTCTCAAAGAAATTTTGAAACAATGATGCCGCCAGATCAAACTTTCCATGATTACGCTGTAATTATGGTCATTATCATCGTTTAAGTGCGATTTAACAAAAAAAAAGTTTACAGGACTATTACCAGGAACGATGCGAATGTGCATCAAAATATATGCACACTTCCGTAATGTGTTGATTAAACGCTGTTCTCAGCACTTGGATGACCTACCTTATGGCTCATTGTGATTTTTTGTTTGCATCTCCATCCATAGACAGTCGGCCGACCATTTATAATGCTGTCGATAGGTTAATAGGGTATAGAGTGACTCGAATCATGCATCAAAATTTTCAGTCTAAGATATTGTTGCATTTACAACCAAAGAAAAGAGACGAATAAGCAAAAAAAGACAGAGCAGCAAGCAGAGCAAACACACAACCTTCTAGTGAATATTTTAGTGTTCGTACTCGAATCATATTGATTTTGGAGAGAGTTGAAATCAAGAACATCATACATACATGCATACATAATTGGCCATTACAACACTTTAGTCAGGATTACGGCCTAGTTTCTCACGCCACTTATGTTATGTGTGTTAATTTTATACATGAGTAGCGGGATCTACGGTTTAAAGTCGACTCCGAACGACAGATTTTTTGAGAAACTTTTCATGGCAATTTTATTTACTCTCAGAGTTTTTGCCAGAAATCTGCTGAGAGGAAGCCGTCGAAGAAATATTTTTTTTTTCATATTTCGTTTTTGATGTCTGACCGGGGATACGAACCCTGACCTTTCGTCTAATAAGTCAACACACTACCTACTAGACTACGGCGTCTTCAACAACATCATGCGTGTTGTCAAATAAATGAATATGATGAGTAGTTCAAAGTTTGAATATGAGTAGAGGTTCAATGATATTAAAATAAGTTTGAATACTCATTGCTGACCTCTAATCTGGACCAGATTAATTTTGAAAATTTCTTCTCGTTTCTGAACACTTTTCTGAAAAGTCTGCCCTCGTATATACAAAATTCAAAAGCAAAATTTGTCAACCAACAGGCCAATTATTAAACAAAAAATTTAAATTAAAAAAATAGAAGAAAAAAAAAATAGAAAAAAAGAAAAGAATAAAAACGCAAAATGACTCACTTATTGAGACCCCTTTTTTGGTAATGCATAGATCTTTGATTTTTAATGGTTTTCAAAAAATATTGTCCCCAAAAACATATTTTGTGAAAAAAAAAAAAAAAAAAAAAAAAAAAAAAAAAAATAAAAACCAGCGTAAATATTGCAGTGTTTTATTTATTATTATATTAATATTCGTAATAAACATTTTAAATAAAAATCTGAAGTGATTTATAATGGCAAAATAGAATCGTAAAATATGAAACGACACATTTTGATTTTTATTTTTAAAACAATTTGTAAATTTGCCAAATAACAACAACAACAACAACAGCGAATAATGTTTTTATCCAAACTCAGTTACTAAGAGAGCATAGGCATTTTGTCGCACCATATGAATATCTTAGAAATTATTAAACGAACGCAGCAGTTGTTGCTGTAGCTAATGCTGCCTGCCAGGAGCAGATCAGACCAGGCCAAACCAACCATTACCACCAAACGAGTGGTAAAAATTGTTTTAAAAGCATTTGATTTTCCATAGAAAACCAATTCATGCACATGCCGAATTTTTGCCCATTAGATTTGAGATAAAATGAGAAGAAAAAAAGAGACAAACGTGCCATTGAATATACAATAGCAAGGCAGAGGCAGAGGCAGAGCCAGAATCCGAGGCAGATAGATTGTGGCTGTGTAACCGTTTGTGCTAAGCACAGCTTTCAGTTCAATATCTTATTTTTTTTTTCATATTTTAAGGCGATTTATAGCTCCCCAGTGGAGTTACTTGCGATAAGAGACCATTTCGTTTTGTTTCACATTTTGTAATAGAAAATATAAAAAAAAAAAAAAAAAATTTTTTTTTTTGTTTCCAAGTTTTGATGGGAGTTGTTGGTGATGCCGTGATGATGGCATCAGCTCAGCCATGGCAGCAACAATATGCGGCATATTTGTTAAATATTTTCTATTGTATTTGATTTTATTTCGCTTGATGCTGATGCTCTGTTACTAGGCATGTTTTCCATTTCTTTTTTCGGAAATGTTTTTTTCTTTGGTTCGAAATTTGTACGCAAAAATGTTTAACATGTCAAATAAATCGCCCACCCTCGTCTAATGATGATTCAAGGCGAAAAGTAAATGGCCAAACTAGGGCACGCATTTAAAAGAATATTTCTTTGAAAAGTTTTTTTTTTTTTGAAAAAATTGAAACAAAAATTTTAAAAGATTTTGGCAACCAAAAATTGTATGAAGACATATGAACGCTTAAGAGTCAGTACAATTATTCGTGAGGCTGAAGTGATAATAGGCTAAAACATGTCCCTGCGTCCAATAAATGTGTTGCAACGAATCTTAACAGAAAAAAAAAACTAAAATTTCTTGCTTGATTGAATTTATTACGAACATGTAGTTAAATGGCTCTGCCATTGATTTTAAAAGTATTGTCCAGTGTAAGAGCCTCCAAGTGAACAACCAGCTATCGACTCACAACCTGAGCTCTCTGGGTCTGAGCTAAATGCGAATGTGTTCCTATTGAAATTGTTAACGGATTTGATTAAACACTTGCTCTAGAACACTTAACAACACTGTGAAAAGTTATTTGAAAAGGATTTTAAATATTCGATACGTCGACCTTAAGATTGTCTAACAAGGACTACCCTCTGCTTTTCATTGCATCTAAATTTATATCGTTCACAAGCGGTACTAAAACGAACCGTATTAGTTTTGGATAGTTTTGGCCTATCTGCCGTTAACATTCAAAGGAAATTAGATGCTCATTTAGATTTGGTAACAACGATTGCAAGCACAGAACCACTCTTTTCTTTCTAGTCATTTTCCAACGATTAAATTTTATTCGGACTACATTCGTACCTAGTAGGTTTAGGTTAGAGGACGTGTACTTGCCAAATTGCGATAAGTACAGTATTCGGAGTTCAAGTTGGCTCATTGTACCAATAGCCTTAATACATACATACATGCATACATAATTGGTCATTACAATCCTTTAGTCAGGATTATGACCTAGCTTCTCACACCACTGAAGTTGTGTGTGTTAATTTTATACATGAGTGGCGGGACCTACAATTTAAAGTCAATTCCGAGCGACAGATTTTTTTGAGAAACTTTTCATGGCAATTTTATTTACTCTCAGAGTTTTTGACAGAAATCTACTGAGAGGAAGTCACAGAAGAAATATTTTCTTAGATTTCGTTTTGTTCGAGATATCTGACCAGGGGTTTGAACCGTGGCCTCAAAGTCTAATAAGCCAACTTACTGCGTACTAGACTACGATGACTTTTTTATTAATCTACTAGCAGCGTATATTTCCTAAAGCAAATCTCAATAAAAGGTGGTGGTATAAAATACGACTGCGGTTAAACGAACAGCTAGACTGTAGACTAGCGCTTATGGTGAAAATCGTACCTTCGATATGTAGACAACCTGACTATTATAAAATCTGCAAGCAATACTATGTAAGCAGTATCATATACTGATGGAATGGACACTTTGTAGTGTCTTTAGCTAACTTGTACGTACCCCTTAAAAGAAAGTGTTGCTATTGTAACACTCTTTTTATGTTTTTTTTTTCATACAAAAATTTTCATAATTTATCACTACAAATACGGGTTAATAAATCAACATCTATAGGCTATAGGTTGCCTTAATGTTTCATTTTTATGATTATCATTTAAACTTAAACGAGATGTTGACGATGATGATGCCATATGAGTGTTGCTTTAGTCAAAGACATTTGAAAATAGATTCCGAATGGAGTGGTCAGGGGGGGGGGGGGGGTGGGGTTTAGGCAAGATATTATTTGTTTAATATTGAAATTAAAACAATCTAACGTTAGCATATGTGCACATGTATGCGTAGTAACTAAAGTATTTTAGTTACCGTTAAACATTTGTTAATACAATATTTATCTAAACTGACGCATCATTTACTGCAGCAAAATCAACGAGAGTACATATATTGGAAGAGCCTGTATTTATTCGAAGATTATTTATCTCATTCGTCTGTCCGTTCGTCCGTCCGTCCGTCCGCCTATTTGTGTGGTGGATGTATACGATAATAATGATTAAATAAATGTGGGGAGGGTAATACCTCTAAGTATATAGTATAAGTAGGGAGGTGAAGGAATTGCCTATACTTAGATAGAGAAGAACAGACACACAGACAGTGTGTATATTTTAACTATGAGATGTGAGTTGTGTCTGGCTGGTATCTGCTATATTTTGTGTTCGATCTGCCTGACTCTGTGAGTGTACATTTCTTTTGCATGGTCAGGGGCAAGGGTTGGATGGGCATGTATTTGGTCTTTCAATTTTTTTTATGTGATTTTAACTGCTTTTCATTTTAATGCGTTGTAGGGTTTGAACATTTAAAATTTATTTCCTTTCGTCTTCTCCTAATAAAGTTATTAAACTAATTTGTATGTATGTGTTGTGTCTGTCTGTCTGTCTGTCTGTCTGTCTGTCCGTCCATCTAGTAGTAAAATTAATGAAGAATTTTTCTTTTTTCGTTTTTTGTTTTTGTTGTAGACTTTCATGTCACTATTTTATTATCGTTTCGGTTATTTGTCATATTTTATTACATTTTTTGCTTTTCTTCTTGTATTGTTATAAATTTCTTTTATTTCTTTTCTTTCTTTCTTTCTTTTTTTTTTAATAAAATTTATTTAAAGTTGACATTTATTTGTGTTTTATTAAAATTTATTAGAGTTTCGTTTTTTCTCCAAAAATTTATCTGCAGAAAATTAGATGGCCATCCCCACCATCTATCTGTCTGTACCATCACTTTTACTTACAAGCCACTCAAAAAAAAAAAAAAAAAATTAATAATTCTGAAAGGGTTAACAGTGAAATGAAAATGGCCAAGCAATAGCAATTTTATTACAATCCATTAATTAAATCGAATGCATTAAATAGAGTGCTGTCAGTTGCATTATATGCCGGTACTTTCAATAGAAATATTAACTCATTAGCAGATTAATCTTCTAAATGTGCATGAAAAGTCAAGCCATAATCCAAAGTAATGAGTTGTAATAGTCACACAAGGCAGGTATAAAGCATGAATCATATGTTTAACCAATTTTCTAATTTAGATTAGAAGTTTACATTTCTCTTAATTAGATCAAGTCCTAGCTAGAACTGCCAGCGCAATAAAGAAACAATGACGAGATAAACTAACGAATTTACAACCAACAATACAGGACACTTAGCTGTACGGAGAGATCAGAGTTGAGAAAGCATTGAATCTAACAAATCATGGAAATGTAGATAGAATAGGGCTTAGAACACTCTGAGTCTCTACTCTTCATTCACTCGATTCAAGCTGGCTTCACACCAGCTTACTGACAGTGTACTGGCTTACTAGAACCACGAGTTTCATTCTCAGCTTTGATATATACGCCATAACGGGAGGTAGTGCCCGCCAAATTCGCCTATAATGGACGTAAAGCAATATTTCCTCTTCTAAATAAAAAAATCTCTGACCGACAGGAGAGAATAACATCAATAACGAACATAATACAGAGTTCGGAACAGTAGGAGCAAAGTCCTTTAAAACCAACATATCTTCAAATTTATTCATTCTTGTTCAATGTACATTTGATTAATGTTGCTTGGCAACGATAGATGGTAACCCTATTATTCTAGCACCTGCTACAATACATCAATAAACTGCTTAGCAGGTGAATTTTGATTAATGAAACATAAATGAAGCAAGGAAAAGCAGTATTATATGATTTATATGACGTTATGGCAACAGTTTCCCAGTGTTCTGTATTTTGTATGACAGTGATGCATTCTAATTATGCTAAAAACTGTTTTTTCTTTTCCCCAACCCAATACTTTTTCCAAAGTTCTCACATAATATGCTGCATAAATGAGCATAAATACCTAAGTGAGTTGTAACACGAATTTCTACGAAATAATAAAGAAATTTCAACCAAAACTATACTGTCCGTACTTGCCTGGCTAAAGTTGTTTTTACTGAGTTTTATTAAATAATTTTCGAAATTTTCTCAATGTGCTAGCTCAGGTTCAATAAAGTATTTCAATCTTTTGCAACCCATTTACGGAGTACATGTCAGGTATCTACCGCAGATTGAAAACGTTACCAGTATAGTTGTGATTCCGCCTAGTTTTGCTTGGCTAAGGGCGAAGTCATTTCCCACAACAGTCGATGAGCAATATGACAAGATTTCATTCAATTCAATTTCTTCTTGCGACGCCATATTTGAGAACTACAGGACATTTAACTCTTTGCACCCGAACAATTTTTTAGTATGGGTATTCAGCTACCTGACAGTAATTATAATAAAAAGTTGTTTCAATATAGCTTATCAGTATTTTCACTTAGGTTAGGTTAAGTTAGGTTAGGTTAGGTTAGGTTAGGTTAGAGTGGTAGCTTTGATACCAAAAGCTCATTTGAGCACTGCGATCGAGATAACGTTACGACCAAATCTAAGTAACTGGTTGGTGCGCTTTCTATCCATTGAGGACCAAGTGAGCCTAGCGGTGGAGTAGGACTCTGCATTGACCCAGGATATTTTGGCGTTTCGAAAGAATTTCCGCGCAATGATAAAGTGCAAGCGGTAAAGTGCATTCCTAAATCGATTGAAGAGGATTCCGGATGAAGTGCGCCAGCCCTGGCGAGCTTGTCAGCTCTACAATTTTCCAGAATGTTACTTA
This sequence comes from Sarcophaga bullata, assembly GCA_005959815.1. Lineage (NCBI taxonomy): Eukaryota > Metazoa > Arthropoda > Insecta > Diptera > Sarcophagidae > Sarcophaga > Sarcophaga bullata. The sequence goes on from QOCX01000236.1 coordinate 162,373, forward strand.
ACTGAGCACCGAATATTTTACTACGATTTTACATGTTCAGGCTGAGCGATCTAAGTACCCACTATCTGATATATACCGAAGTAATCTCAAAAAACAGATTATCATAAACAGTAATGGCGCCTCCCAGGCGCCGTTTACGTTAACGTAAAGAATAGAAAGGCGCCTCTCAGGCGTTTTTCGGATGCAAAGGATTAAAGCAAAAGCATGCATCTGAGTCTACTGTATTCAATTTTAAAATTGCATAAAAAGGTTGTTGGTATCTGTAGATTACAAACTCCAGTAACCTAAGACCAAACTCGATAGAAGGCCTAAAACTATTCAGCTTGTCTCCCGTTTGCATCTTCTAGAAAGGATAATCTTAGATAATCTTCACGAACGTGAAGCAATGCCACCTCTTGGAGAAGTGTAGGATTCAATGAGCAATATATATAAGAAATGTTCATAAACGGTTTCTAGCCAAAGGAGATGGCAACCCTGACATTCTAGAACTTGCTACAAATGGACATATTAGCTTGTTAAGCTGAAAAAACTTGTTTAATAAAATTGAAATCAAGCAAAGAAACAATAAGAAGACGGTGTGGTGGAATAAAAGCAGTGTCAAGTGGTTTTGAAGCCTGCATTGATGTTAAATAGGGTTATGTTTAATGTTTCGCAAGATTAGAAGGGAGTTATTCTTTACGAGCTACTTTAATTCGTTAATTAAGATTTCTAATGGTCTATACACAAAATCATTTGAACAATGAAAGGAAAGAAATTTTTGTTTGAAATACTTGATTGACATAAATATTGGCAAATATTTCATTATTTTTATTATGTATTGTGTTATAAAAATCAAAATCATAACGGTAATCTTAATTACAGACATGAAATAAACTTCCTATTAAACATGTGTGTGTCACTTTAATATGACACAGATGTGGCTTTAAACGAGATCCGGGGACAACGGCTATAAAATAAAAAAAAAAAATGAAAAAACTAAGGAGTGCTATGCCACCAGCCGTATTTTTTCTACAATAATGGTTCAATTAATAGATTAAAGAGAGACAGAGAGAGAGAGAGAGGGAAAAAATGAAATTAAAATCAAGTTGCCAACACTAAACGATTAATTTTTAAGCTTGACTTTTCTCAACAAACTTCACACTGAATGTCAAACGTAATTATGATTTTTTTTTTATGAACGCCAATGAAATGGAAAAAATTGAAAAAAAAAATAACAACAAATCTGTTGAATAATTTCCTTGTTGAAATTAAGTATTTAATGTTGAAACCAGAAATAAAACAATAACTTGGATTAGTTCCGATCGATCTTTTCAATAAGCCCACACCATAATAATATACACGCTCGCTTACAATGGAATTTCTAATCAAATGAGATTTAAACAAAAACAAGAACAAAAAACGACTGATCTGGTTCAACAATAATAATAATCATAATAATAAAAGCTGCCACTTAATTTACAAGTGGAAACAAAAAAAAAAAAAAATTTCAGCAAAAATTCGAATGAAAAATCGTACAGACAGACATTCAAAACTGGGTGGAGTTTCTGTTTAATTTCGTTCACTCACTTTTTTTTTTCTGTCCGAACGATTTTTTTCCTTTAAATTTACAAGAACTGCCAACTCTGAGGAATAAAAATAAAAAATTAAAAAAAACTCGACAGTTTCATATGGCAACTGTTACGTAGAAATATTTCAAAGCGTATAAACAAACAAACAAACAAACAAAACACACACACGTATAGACGACGCAGATTGTTCGTACAGGTATTTGTTAAGAATTTAAAATGACATTCCATTTAGTAATTAAACTCCAACAAACAAACATACACACTTCCATACCTGCAAATGGACACATTTGTGGTGTACAATACACGGTCAGGCAGTACAGACATACCAATCAACAAGGCTGACTAGTTAAGGCCACTAATCAAAATAACACTCTTCATGAACCAGCAACACAACAGCAGCAGCAGCAGCAACATTAGCAGCATATCTTAACTGGAATTATTTTTTAATCAGGCCTCCCACCATACCAGAGCTCGCACAAAAAACACATTGTAGCGACAAACCTACGGTTTAGATAAGAAGGAAAAAGCAATTGTGGCCAAAAGAAGGCGAGATAACTTTGAAAAGCCAGCCACTAGAGGTAATTAAATGACTCATGGATGGTATTTTCCAATGATTAGTAGTAAACATGAGATTCGTTTAAAGGCAACATTTTCTATTTCAATGATAAAACGTGATTAATGTTTGCTTGTGAGTAATTGGCAGAGTTGGTTAACGACATTCAGGGAAATTAAAGTGTTTGATACCCTACACGAACTCTTATGTATGTTGAATGCAACTGGTAAATTGGTGGCAAGTGGAATAACGAGAATTCCATTGGGAATCCTACACACTGGCAGCCTTTAGTTATTCTTGCAACGCTCAATGCTAAAAACGATACAAAAGCGTAAGGCTGTCAAACGTTTGGCGGGCCCTAGTGCCAAATTTGGATGAATGGAGCAGTATGATGAAGATAATAAGATCATAAATTCCAGATATAACCCTTATGTTGTGTGTTCTACTGGCCAGAGAAATAGACGGACCCAGGTAACATCGAGATACCCAAACTAATCTATAATTGACCCACAATCTTTAAACACCAGCTACGAACGTATCTTAAAATTGGTTTTTCCAATTGGCTATGCAGATAACGTGGAAACTATAAAGTAGGCTTAGTCCATAGGAGCTTCACAACGTAGTCTTCATATAATTCATAGCGTAATCTTGTTGCAATCACAGTATCTAGCGCTGTCTAGCCCTAAAGTAAACCGAGCTAGTGGTACCAACCGGTCGCTGTATTTCCACGGATGTTAATATGAAAAAATTCACATTAGCTAGTTACTGAAGATATGCGATATGCCAGGTCAAGTTTGTCAGAGTTATTGCAAATGTAGGTGCACTTTTCGCAAAAAAATAAAAAAAAATTAAAGTTCTGAAACAAAAGCATCTGGCTCTACTAATACGAGATATGGCAACACGGCTAAGGATCACTACTGAACCTTATGAACTTTTTGTGGGCAGGCAAACCAAACAGCAATAGAATCCTTACATCGCTTTGCGATAAGAATTTTATCCCGACAAGTGGCAAGTTCGGTACGACAGTAAACGGAAATTGAAAAGCGGCGTACATCTCACTCATCGTGTTAGAATGTTGTGCACTCACCAATAATAATGTCTCATGCGATATTTTATATCGGTGTTCCCAAAAGTCCAGTCGCCGTGGTCTAGTAGGTAGTATGTTGGCTTATTATTGGCCTGAAGAGATGGTTCAAACCCCAGGTCAGACATCAAAATTGAAGTGTGACTTCCTCTCAGCAGATTTCTGGCAATATAACTCAGAGTAAATAAAAATTGCCATGAAAAGTTCAAAAAAAAAAAAAAAAAATCTTTCGTTTGCAATCAACTTTAAACTGTAGGTCCCGCCCGTCAAGTATAAAATTAATAAACTCAACATAAGTGATGTGACAAGCTAGGCCGTAATCCTGACTAAAGGGTTGTGGTGGCCAATTATGTATGCATGTATGTAATACATTACCCCCCTATAGAATCGAAGTCGCCGTAGTCTAGTAGGTAGTGTGTTGGCTTATTAGACGAAAGGCCAGGGTTCGAATCCCCGGTCAGACATCAAAAACGAAATATGAAAAAAAATATTTCTTCGGCGACTTCCTCTCAGCAGATTTCTGGCAAAAACTCTGAGAGTAAATAAAATTGCATGAAAAGTTTCTCAAAAAAATCTGTCGTTCGGAGTCGACTTTAAACTGTAGGTCCCGCCACTTATGTAAAATTAACACACAACATAAGTGGTGTGAGAAGCTAGGCCGTAATCCTGACTGAAGGGTTGTAATGGCCAATTATGTATGTATGTATGTATGTATGTATGTATTAAGGCTATTGGTACAATGAGCCAACTTGAACTCCGAATACTGTACTTATCGCAATTGGCAAGTACACATCCTTTAACCTAAACCTACTAGGTACGAATGTGATCCAAATAAAGTTTAATCGTTGGAAAATGCTTAGAAAGAAGAGAGTGGTTCTGTGCTTGCAATCGTTGTTAGCAAATCCAAATGAGCATCTAATTTCCTATGAATGTTAACGGCAGATAGGCCAAAACTATCCAAAACTATTACGGTTCGTTTAGTACCGCTTGTGAACGATATAAATTTAGATGCAATGAAAGCAGAGGGTAGTCCTTGTTAGACAATCTTAAGGTCGACGTATCGAATATTTAAAATCCTTTTCAAATAACTTATCACAGTGGTGTTAAGAGTTCTAAAGCACGGGTTTAATCAAATCCATTGAGAATTTCAATAGAAACATCTTCGCATTTAGCTCAGACCCCTATCAGTAGGTGTTCCCTGTCACCGTACAAGAACTACGATTAGGTTTAACTGGTTTTGAAAGCCTGTTGTTCCCTTACTTTGTATCACTGAATTAAATTTTTATTTCTACGGAAATTGCAACGTCTTCCTTAAAAACCCCATTAAAAAAGCTATCAAGTTTGGGCTTTTAGTTTACGGTTTAATAACTTTTTCTATCCAGTTTTTTTGTTTTTGTTTTTGTTTTTTTTTTTTTAATTGAGAAAAAAACATAATAAAACTGTTGTGCAGTTGCATTTTCTTTTCTTTTTCTCTGTCTTGTTGTTGTTGTTGTTGTTGTTGTTGTTGTTTGTTTTTGCATTTTTTTCTTTATAAAATATTACGTTCAATTTAAATTAATAAAATGGAAATAAAATTTATAAAAAAAAAAGAAAAATAAATAAAATAAAACGAAAGGCACAACAAATTAAATTAAAAAACTGGAAAAAAAAAAGTGGATTTAACAAATGGAAAATCGTGATGCTCGTGTTCAGTAGCAGTCAGCGAATTAAAAGGAGAAGCAATTGCAGTCCCAATTGGAAATTTTGAATGATTTTTAAAAGCCTTTACCCACCACCAACAAGTAGGCTTTGAATTTTTAAAACCCCTTAAAGTAGACTTGTGTTGCTGAACAAAACTAAGGCCTTAAGGTATACTATACTTTCGTTGCTTTTTTTTTCCAACTGGACCCTTTAATTAAATCCCTTAGCCCATCCTATGCAATAAGACAACACTTTTTTCTGTTATTCATCAGTTTAAGTGGCTGGTGTTGAAAGTAATTTCTGTTTTACTAATTACCAGATGCAACCAAAGACTATTTAAAGTCAATTAAATTATTATTGCCTTCACAGGTAATATTTGTTGTATTTGTTACTGCTTGTCGATTTGTTTTCTTTCCGTAAAGTGTACTTTTTAATAGTAGAAATAAAAATTAATTACAATTGTTGTTGATATTTGAAAATCCATTACACGATGACAGCTTAAAATATAAACATTGTAAGCGCCATTTAATCTCAGCTGCCAAGGTACTGATATGAAGCTGTCTGTTGTTGTTATGTAACTTTGTAATCAATTCAGGTGATAAACGATCGAATGTGAATGCAGTTTATACTTTATAAGCTAACGTAAGCAGTTATTGGCGAGTTTTAATCAAGAGAGGAGCATGAGAGGAGCTGTTACAAAAAAGTCTCCCCTTTTTCTCTCTTTCATTATCACGTTTGAGTTTAACTGATCTTCCACAGAAGATTCCAGAAAGACGGGGTTGCCATCTAACTTTGTCTAGAAACAACAAAAAAATTTTAAGTGGTGGTTCTGTCTAATGGGATGAGTTGCCATCTATCTTTGTCTAGATACAACAAACTTTTTTTTCAAGTATTGGTTCTGTCTAACCTTGCAGAGATGCTTGCCTCTGTGGTAGAGAAGTCTCTAAACTTTTTAAATTCGAAAAAACCGATTGATGATCAAACATGCAAACTTGTATTACTAGGGTTTGTTGTCATACACTGCAACCACTACACCAAGCCGTAGGCTAGAGATCTCAGTACACGGTCTTATTTTGTTGATATCTCATTAAAGGATTTATGCATACCAGAGATGTATCTCCAGATCTGCTTATTTCAGATCTGCTGGTTACATAGTTTATCCACATGTGTACCGATTTCTAACCGCATAATGTGAAACGCGGTATTAACTGAAGGTGACAAAATTAAGGTCTAAAGGGGAGCTTAAATGAGCAAAGATGGTTTCGTTCAGAGATCAGACAGAGACTATCCAAACCGATGGATTTCGCATAAAAAACTGAGCCCATTTAAACTCTCGTATTTGTAAACTTTTTACAACCAACCAGTGCTCTTGAGGAATACGCCAATATGCTCGGTAGATAGTTAAAGATTTTTGTCAACTCAGTTTCCCGAGTTACGGAATAATTCGTAGCTTTTGTTGTCCATTACCAGCAGATCAATTCCATTGTTTATATAGCAGACATCAAGGTATTTTCTGTTTTTCTGAAACAGCTTTGGACTCGTACCTTTTGTACGCCTTTTGTAGAAGTTGCTTGTCGCATATCTAAGACCAATTCGCCTCACATCAGTGCACACAATGTGTTTTCCAGCAATTGCTGCAACTATGCGCGTTTGTTTGAAATGTATGCAGAATTTTCGGGTGTAATTCATCCGGCTTTGCCAGATTCGATGCGCTATTCAGAATTCCCAACTTCATTGTAAATTATAAGCTTTTGGGTCTTCCAAGAGGCTTCCAATGTAAAGAACTCACACCGCTACGGAATCAAATTTAGAAATCGGTTTTGCTATACACCGTTTTAGCGTTTGTTACGTTAGAAGTTAGTACTCCGATTTTTGCACCACCTGCGCTGACCAACATCTTCGATGAGTTCGGTAGAATTCCGTCAGTACGGGGACTGCGCTTACACGTGGCGTCACAACGGGCCATTATGCGTGTTCAAGTGAGCTTTGGTATCCTTCAATTGATGTCAGACTATCAGAAAGTATGGTAATATCCTTTCCAAAGATAGGAGACCTAGATGTGTCAATGTTTTCCCAGAATTGAGCCAGAAGCATTTTCATGGTTGGGCCAGGATTGTTATGCTGAGCATTTCAGCTCTCTGCTTCAGTAGAAGAACAGGGAGATGCCGATTAAGTGCAGCGAACAATAATTCAGTCAGAGTCGAACAGAGAGTGCTTGTGAGCAAAACGTTTGAGTGCCTGTGATACACGAAAACCATAAAACAAGGTTAATTCTATTACGGGCCGATAATGTCAGTATGTGATGGCAGGTTTAAGCTTCCAAATCTTTTTTACCATACTTTTATAGCCAAAGGCACTATGGTCGCTTTCTTTATAATCGCATTTATGTTATCACTTTATGAGGGTTTGGGATTCAGAATAATCTCGAGATTTAATAATCTTGGATAGGAATAATTGAAGCCTATTAGGTGGGATCAGTAAAGTGGAAGTAGGTTTCCTAGAGCCCTACAATTAGTTGTTTAATTTAAAAAAACTTGTTTAATTGAAAAAAAAAAGCGGAAAAGGGGAAGAAGTATTACGTGACAGTAGTATGCTTTTCAAAGGAACAAAAAGGTTTAAAAATTATTTTCATGTCTATTGTTGGAACCAATATTTGATGCTTAAGAAACCTACAAGGTGTACAGGATTCAATATCAATACTTATTAAAGCCAACTACATATTCTATTTATGCCTTATCAAAAAGCATCTCTGCAAAGAAATTCTTTTTATATCAACACTCTAATATAAAATCAATTTCCACCTTCCAGCTTTCGGGTATTGAAAATCAAATTGACTCTGCTACACACAAGTACCTTCCCCAACAGCAGTTAAAACTACACTGAAATCATTGTACCTGCTATGAACGAAAAAAAAAGAAAAAGAAAAACAGCATTAATCTGGAGAAGCATTTGCAACTATACAGCGTGTATTGATAAAATAGCAACAACAACAATTCATACTACTCACGATAATTGCAAAAAAGCAAAAAAAGAAACACAATAAAAAATAATAAAAAAAACATTGAAGTGCATTGGCCACTAAAAAAAAACAAAAAAAAAAAACACATTAAACATGATGGGCTGGCTAGATGGATGGATGGATGGATGGATGGTTTGATGAATGCCGGGCCAAATACTATTTTTTTTGTTTATTTTTGTCGTTCTTTCCGATTTTTTTTTTTTTAAACAGAATTCATGAATGAATTTTTGTTTGTTGTTTTGTTGTTGTTTTTAGTCAAATGATATTCTCTGTTTATAATGTTGTAGTTGTTGCTAACAGTAGTTGTCGATTTGTTTTTTGTTTGTTTGTTTGTTTATCTTCCTATACATAGTACACCAGCTACTAACACAAACACATAAAATTATTCAAAAGTAAGTGTATGAACAATGTGCATTACGTACTCACATACGTTTGTTTGAGAATTGTTAACAATTGATGATGTGGAGGGTAATGGGGGGGCAGGTGGTCTTGTATAAGTAGTTTGACTAGACAAGATTGTTTTATTTTTTCATTTTTTAATTTTGCTTTTTTGCATTCAATTGTTTTTGTTTTTGTTTTTTTGTTTTTGTTTTTGATTTTGCTATCATATAAACACAAACAAATTGTTTTGTTGTTGCATACTCATTTTTTTATTTTTTTTATTATTCGTACTCGCATTATTATTTAATGTTTTGACTGCAATTTTCTTGCTGTTGTAGTTATTGCTGTTGTGTGGATTTTATTTATAAATATTGAATACGAGCGAGAGTGTTGAGTGTTCTGATTTTGCTTGTTGTTGCTTTTATTGGTGCATTTTTATTTAAAAATGTTTTTGTTGCTAAATGCCTCTATTTTTTTGTTTTCTTTTTTTTTTCTTTAGTTGTTTATAATTAGTGGTTGCGTATGTGTTTATGTATAGTATAGACATAGACGTCGTGCAAGAGTATAACAGAAATAATAACATTGTAATTTAACAGTTACAGTTACTATGAATATAAATGAGCGAATGAGTGAAATTGCTTTTGCATACACACTATACTCACTCTTAGAAATCAAAAAAATTGTTTATTATTTTGGGTAGAGTACGTTATTATAGGATATGTTTTTTTCCTTTGAAATAACTGTTAATGGTAAAACAATAATGCAAGTAAACTTTGTAGTTATAAGTAAATACTAATAACAACAACAAAGCATGCGGCGCCCAATAAACAATTTACTAAAACCGCCATTTCTTCGAAACGCTTTCTTCAATTTTCCTCGAATAAACGGTCACCGACAGGTTGTCGCGAGACCTACAATTGACAGGAAGGACTTTTCCCCTCAACCAAACTCACGTCAAAATTCACAACACTATATCTCTAGGCCCTATCTATTTCACTACGCCTCTTTCCCCTTTTTTGATCCTATTTTTTCCAAATTATTCATTTCTACCCCTTCACTGTACAGCAATCATCATATAAATTGTACATACCAGCAAACCAGCAAACACACAGAACACTGTGCACGTCTTTAGTGTGTGTGTATGTGTGTGTGTGCATGTAGTTCTGTTTATTTTATGATTGCGATTTTGCTTTGTAGTGTTGATTTGCTGCAATGGCATGCAATAGACCATTTTAATTGTATTGAGCATTTATTTATAAAACACAACAACAAAGAAAATTGAGCGCACTGAGTACACTACTGAAAATAAGATGGCATTGTTGATTTATGATAGGTTTTGATATCAGAAAGACATTATTTTTTAATAAAAATGAAAAATACCTTCCAATATGGGCTTCCGAACTTTGACAATTGATTGAACAAGTATTGAATGACCTTGCTGAAGTTACATCGGTTAAAAGGGTGGCCATTTTTATTCATTCAGTTTTGGTAGACAAAAAAGTGATTTCTCTAGATCAGTGGACAACTAATCCAAATTTTCATCAAAATATCGTCCATCTGAGGCTAATTTCTGGATTACACAGTAAGTAACAAAATTTGTTGAATTTGGTAAAATAAGTTCTGTTTTCTGCAATGGACAGTGGGAGAACGTGGGGGCACTACTTGAAGTCGACAAAGAAAACGGTTTCCATTTTGACAGAAATTCCAATGGGACACTGCTTTATCGGCAGTTTCGTTGACAAGCTCGGTCTGCACTATCGGGAGGATTACTACAGAAGCTGCCATGATATGCAATAAATGGAATCGGTGATACGCCTTTTATGCGCTTGCCTGCACATCAGGACAGATGTTTTATGATGTGCCACAATGGAAATGGCTGGTTTCATCCCGAGCTCAGGATGGTTCAAACCCAGCACTCACAGATCATGACAAGCGGGGCTTACCTCACAATGGATACAACAATGAACCATAAAGTAACTGAGTGAACTTGCCTGTGAACGGCAAGCTAGCCGAAAATCTAACCTAACCTACCCTTAGACAATTACAATCCACATGGGATCCAAGAGTGCATGCAGAAATATTACTATTCGGTCTGGCGACGTCTTCGGTCCATATTTCTTTAACAACGATATTGGCCAGGCCAACACTGTCAACACCTAGGTTGATGTAGGTCGATTATTACTAACTTATTATGGCTACAATCGTATCAACTGGACATCAGGAACATGTAGTTCCAACAGGATGAAGCTTCCTGCTTCCTGCTTCCAGGTGACAAAAAGGAATAAACGCTTACTTTTGTGATTAATTAAAATATCAGAGTGTAGGGTGCACATTTACTAAAAGTATTTGATTTCATTGAGATTGTTTGCAATGCCTTTGCCTTCACATTATTTTGTTTTCGCTCTTAAACTTATAGAAACACAAACACAGAGAGAGAGAGAGAGAGTGAGAGAGAGCGAGAAAAAGAGAGTGGGAGAGAGAGAGAATTTACGTTCTTATTTATTTATCGTTTAGTTTGTTAATTTGTTTTTATATTTTATTTACATTTAATGGCGCTATTTTCGCTTTAACATGTGCTGCAGTTTGTGAGAGTGTACTTGTGTGTGTAGAAGTATTGTTGCTAACAATTTGCATTTGCTATTACTGTTGTTGCTGTCCTGTATTAAATTTATTGTTAATAAGTAATAGTTGCTGTTGTTGTGGTTTCTAGTTTTACATTTTTATTGCACAATAAGCATTTTCTTTAAGACAGACAGGGGAGAGAGAGCAAGAGGAGGAGAGCGACATCCTATTGTGGGGGTCATTATTACAAAGTGTTATTTTTTTTCTTGTTTACATACTAATACGTTTGCATTTGTGTGTGTGTGTGCATTTATTGTTGCTATATTGACTTGTTGATTTCTTTGCTAAAGTGTTTAACAACACAGTGAGTTTATTTGGCGATTTTGCTTTTTGACAAGGAATCAGCGCTTATTTAAATTCAAAAATTTCAAATCGATTTTTTTTTCGTATGTTTTAGTTACACTAACTTGTGCTACAGTAGTGCTGCGGACATTGATTACAATTATTCAGGACGTTCAAAGGATGTGTTGTACAAGGCTAAGTGGCATAAAGAGAATATTATCTACAAGAGCATTGAAAACCATGTTCTTTATCCAATGAATGATCTCTTGGTCAGAGGCGAATGAATTAACTGGAGGCACCAGGATGTAATTGGGTGGACTCTGTTAACAACAACGTTATTCTGATATTAGATCGACTTTATTGGTCATACGATCCAAGACCCGTGGAGACTTTGTTGCAACAAGAATGGCTCAAGACATGGTGATAGGACAGCAGAACGCCTCCAGTTACTGAAGCATAATATGATCTATTAAGCAGAGTTATAGGCTCGTGATAATTTGGACAACCTGGCGCATAAGAAGACAAACATACGCACTAGTCTAATGACAATTAGAGTAATAACATCCAGAGCTGAGGGATCAAAAACTGATCTGGTATATAAGAAGACGATTAACAATTGTACCTGACTTAAGGTAATTACTCTGGTCAATAATAACTAAGCTAAGAGCCCTAACGTATTAAATAACATAGACTTGAGTAACCCAATACCTTCCTTTAGTGCATTGAAAACCAGGCTATAAAAAACCGGCAGAGAATCTCGTAAACAATTGTGGAGCACATTTTAAAAAAGTTTAAACAAAAATCTATCGTTCGGAGAAGACTATAAGCTGTGGGAACCGCCACTTATATATAAAAAAAACACACACAACGTAAGTGGTGGGGGAAGCTAGGTCGTAGTCATAACTGAAGGATTGTAATGACCAATCATGTATTATACTGAAAACAACAGCAAAGAAAATTATCGTTTTATAGCTTTGTATATTGGCAACACTGCTCTTATAGTATTTGTGTTTGTTTACATTTTGTTGCTGTAATTTAACTACACTTTTTTTTTAACATTGTATAGGTAAGTGTGTAAATGTAAATTACTTGACACATGCTTTAAATGTAACGACATTCCGGTGAACGGGAAAATGAAAAATAAAAGAAAAAAAAAACCCCAACACGCGCTAAAGTATAATTTTTTTTTTTCAGTTTTTTCTTTGTAAGTTTTTGTTTAGAAACGAAATGCAATAGAAATGAAAAATTTATGCACATAAAATAACAGCATTTTTCTTCTTAATTATGCACGGTTGTGCTTTAATTTGATTTTAAAATCAACATTTTTGTTTCGAATGCAATTTTATGCTACGCACCATTTTTATTGCCTCTGAGTGTTGCCAAGTGTGTGTGATAATAAAAAGAGTTGTATTCAATGAATGCCCTTGACATTCAAAAATAGATTGAGATCATGCAATTAAATGTTTAGAAAATATTTCTATTTAATTGATGCCATTCACTGTCTAGCTAATAAAAGATCTACGTCGGTGATATGAAGAATGATAACTAGTAAGGGAAGGCTAAGTTATGGAAGATTTCTTAGAGAAAAACTAAGATCAGGCGGTGCCTGCTAAGTATATCTATACGGAAATGGCCCTTCTGCTGCACTCATAAGCGAAATAGAGCGTCTGCGTATATTATAGTATATTTATGTCAAGCAAATGTCGACATTTTATAGGATCCAAGAGTTCTGCACCTGTAATTCGCGTCTTCAGGCAATGGAGTGAATTGCCGCGTTCAGATACTATGCACACGAGACAGATCCTGTACGGGTTAAACAAATTGTACCAGTTACCTCAGGACCATGAAGTTACAGAAAGGGTTGCGGACCTAATACTGGATGTTAAATCTGTGGAAAATTGTTTTTTTCTAGATTATATTCGAGTATAACGATCATTTAGGCAACAAGGCAAGATACTATTCACTCGAGTTAAATTCTGTACGGATCAACTCATGATTCCGTACATTTCCAAATCAGATGTAAGCTTAGTCACGTTCATAATACAGACGACTATATACTTAAGTCGACGTGGACTAGTAGATAGTGTATGGGCTTATCGGACATGAAGTCTCGGTTCAAACCCCAGGTCAGAAGTCTACAACAAAACGAAATACGATGAAAATATTTCTTCGGTGACTTCCTCTCAGTAGATTTCTGACAAAAAGTTTCTCAAAAATCTGTCCTTCGAAGCTGGAGTAAACTTTAGGCCCCGTTATTCATTTATAAAATTAACACACACAACATAAGTGATGTGAGAAGCAAGGGAGTAGTCCTGACTGAAGGTTTGTAATGACCAAGTATGTGTGTATGTATGTATGTATAAAAGAGAGTACCTTATGGGTATAGAGTAAGACGATTTTGTTAACGAAACACTGGAAAATTCGTTGACGGGAAATTGGTTAACAAGTGTTAACAACTTGGTTTGTCACCGAATGTTTTGGCGAGGAGTATATAACTGGCAAACGGGTCTTCAGTATCAAAGATACAAACCCACACTATTACCAGCGCCACTTTGCGCCTTTAACAGCGCAAAATGACATGAAATTATTAAACTCCTATCACATCCAACTGAATTTCGAATTCAGGAAGTATTTTCTATGTGACTACCTGATTCTATAAACGAGCAGGAAGGTAAATGTATATGGAATAACTTATCTTGGAATCTGAGTTCAACGTTTTGAAACACACTTGCGAGCGTTTATTATATTTTAAAACTTCTTTTCGATTCCGAGATAGAAGTAGCAACTGGCTGGCTGTGTCGCCTGTTCAGTGTTATGAAACATTTTAAGGGTTAATAGGCTGACTTAACCTAACTTTCGATTTTTGTAATAAAAAAGAAAAAAAAGACAAATCGATAAAGATCTACTCTAGTATTAAAACATGATTCAATTTAAAATATATTTAAAAAATCTAAAAATAATCTGCAAAATTTGCATGACACACTATTTAAAAGTCAATGTTTATTTAATAAAAAATTTAATTTGCCAGGCTAGGCGATATTAAAAAACTATTGTATTTTAAAATAAATGTTGAATGCAAATATACGCGTACCTTGAAATAAAAAAATAAAAAATAAAAAAAAACAAGAGAGAAACATTTTATTGCGATTTTTTAAAAGCAAAAAAAAAAAAAAAAAAAAAACAATAAATTTAAATAATTTCCATTATATTTCTTTTTTCTTTTTTTTTAAATGCAAAAGTAAAATAAAAAAGAAAACATTTATTTGCTATTAATTGCCACTGAATAAATATTGAAACAGAGATATAGACAAACAGACAGGCAATAAGAGATATTTGTATGACCCCAAAAAGTAAAAATAAATTTCCAGATCAATTTCAATAAAGAATTTCAAATTAATTTATAATTGCTAGCAAGTAAGTTATCATGCGTTATTGGCTGACGGCCCGAAATAGGAAAGCATAATCAACACAATAAACGCAGATCATGGTGTACAAAATTTTAAAATAAACCAGCTTCAATCGCTTCCAAATAATACATCAGAAAGTTCTTTGACTCTTCACCACCAGTCATCTCTTGAGTAAGAATAGAATGCAAAGAGCAAACTTTAGAAAGCATATTCTTTTTATATCCTGGCACATGATAACTTACTTTGACATCTCTGAACTTAATACCGTAGATCGTAATTCATTTACTTCCGAGCTCGATGATTTAAAAAATTGGAAGAATTTTTGAATGAGAACAGTTGTAAGGAATTGTTGATAGACATCAATGCTAAGGTAGCTTGGTATAGTGAAAGAATGAAACAAGTTTGGCACGATGTTCGAATTTAAAAAATTAAGACAATTCAGAGTATCTATTCAAGCAATTTCCTGATCCTAGGCTATCTCTTACTGTTAACAATAAACATCATAGTATAGTCTGGTAGCGCCATCTAGAGAGGCAAACTAAACCTCAATGAGTGTTCTTCACTATCACGGGTAAATACATAAAAGTATTTCACATGATTTTCGATAAGAAACTTCAATCACCCTCCAAATAATCTGTTTCCTATTGGTCATTCAAACGTTATCACTACGCTCAATACAGCAAACCCAAAAAAAAAACTTTCACAGGTTGCAGAGTTTTCTAGGCATTGTAGATGGCAACCCTATTATTCTAGAACCTACTCCAGCTCAACGCAATGCGAAATTAGGATCGAAAAGAAATGAACAAGAAAAGTCAATGATGATTTCCGTTTGTACAAATCAGTCGCAACACCTCTTGAGTAAAAGTAGGACGCATTTCACCACACTCAATACATCAAATCAAAATACACTTTCACAGAGAGCAGTGTCTCTAGTCAATGTAGATGGCAACCCCAACCTCTCTAGCACCTATTTAAGGTCGATGCTATATGCTGTTAAAGTCGAAAAGGAATAAAAAAGAGCCAATAATGGTCCCCATTTGTACAAATCAGCCACAAATGGCTAGGTATGGTATTGATAGGCTAACTGGAGAAACGTTTATATTCAAAATCACGCATAATGTCAAAGGTTATTCTCACAATAATCCCACAGAGTTTGAAATTGTAAGCAAACATTTCAGAACACTGGCATCCCTGTTGTGTTCAAAGCTACCTAACTATGTTCGTGGTCCACCATCAGCCCACAGCTACCAAATATAATGGGGATTGTACCAATAGTTCCAACCACAAGGTTCACAAGTTCTATTTCAATAAACCGAAAAGCTTTTTGCTTGAAGCAACTTCAAGCAGACGTTCGAAATTACACGTGGCGTCAAAACGGGCCGCTATGCGTGCTCAAGTATGCTTTTGTTGTCAAAGCTACAACTCCAACCTGCCTAATATCTTTGCCATCGTATGTACGGCATTTCAATTTCCAAGACAATTGCTAGCTTGTGACCGAATTTGAATCAAAAATGTGTTGACTAATGTACCATCAGTGAACTTGTCCTTTTCATGTCAAACTCTCTCATGTTTTTTTTTTTTCAAAAGACTGCTGGGAGGAAGATGCCGCGTGAAATAATTTTTTCATGTTTCTTTATGTTCGAGATATATGAGCTGAGTGCGGTTATTCATCTATTAAAACAACACACTACCTTCTAGACTATGGTGGCCGCCATGGACATTGTATGGTGGAAGAGAATTTCTAAGCAAATATGGCCAAGATTGCAGCCTTGCAGATCGGAATGGGTCCACAATGGATCCTGACTACGATGTCTACTAGGATCTAAATAAATCTCCTAAAAGAGATTTAAGTTACCCTATAACTGTCGTACACAGTTTTATTCAAGTAATAGAACAGAATGCCATGCTATGATGATAACCGTATTGATCATGTAAAACTGTTAACTTTTCCGGATACATGAGTTAACATCAAGTGTTCAGTAATAAAATCATTTTGGCAATAAAAATTTAATGGATTTTGAAATTCTTTCCTTTAGAAACATGCCATGCCATAGACCATGCAAAGTCCAAAGTCTGGCTAGGTACATATGTATGTCTATGGATGAGCTATATTCATGGAAATTAAAATTTTTAATTTTAACAAGCATGTAATAACGATTCAATCAGCACCACCATCACGAAAAACTCACACTCTCTTATTCCATTGGAGTGAACAGAAATTGTGTTTCTTTTCTAGTTTTTTTTTTTACTTTTTTTTTTCTTGCCTTTAACGTTGTCTCATTAGCCACTTAGGCAGTCAAGCGGCCAGTCAGCCAAGCAGCCAATGAACTATTTTCCAACATAATCCCCGTGAGTTTGCGGTAAGGTTCACAAAAGTTGAGATTAGAAGTGTCAAAAAAAAAAAAAAAAAAAAAAAAAAAAAAAAAAAAAAAAAAAACCAAGGAAGAAAACGAAGTAACAAAAAACGAACACTTTGTTAACAGACAATGTTAAGGCACTTTAGTCGAGTACTACGTTTTCCAATGGCGTTGTTGTTGTTGTTTTATTTCCCTCCATTTAGTTTAAATTTTTTCTTTTTTTTTTGCATTAACAAACAACATTTGTAAGCGATTATTTACATATTCGTTGATTATTTATTTGCAACTTTGTTGCAAACACGCGCAAAACTTAATTGTTTTGCCCCTCTTGCTAATACAATTAACCGCCGCCTATCGATAACTTCTGCTATCGCTTAGTGAATGCAAAAAAAAAATTGTGTAGAAAAGAGAAAAATTCAATGGCGTTGTTTGCAACGGGAAAAGAAAAGAAACTCTGAAGTTAAATAGAATCGTTTATGACGCCGCTTACAACTTCACTGTCGTTGTTGTATTTTTCTTTAATTTTTTTTTATTTGTTGTTCTTCTTGATTTGCAGTGTGATCGTGAAATATTTGAAGCGTCATAAAAATTATGAGAATGTATTGTGGCCAGTAACAAGTAATATGTAACAAGTGCAAATAAATTTGTAACCCAATGGGCCAAAAGCGCAAGATAACATTATCTTAGCGCATATTTTTTTTATTTACAGTTACCAGACAACTATTTGAGTACTAGAGATCTACCACGTACGTGGCAATTTAGGTAATGAATGGAATTCATTACAAGGCTTAGTTGGATTTGATAACGTAAGGCATTTTCTTCTTTCCTTCTTTCTTGCATACCTACATTCATACATAATTGGTAGTTACAACCATTCAGTCAGGATTACGACCTATCTTCCCAGAACACTTATGTTGTGTGTGTTAATTTTTTACATGGGTGGCCGGAACCTACAGTTTAAAGTCGACTCTAAACAACAGATTTTTTTTTTTTTTTTTTTTTTTTTTGAGAAATCTCGCAGTTTTTGCCAGAAATATGCTGAGCATGATGTTACCAAAGAAAGATTTTTTGTTGAAGATTACAGCGCTGGGGTTTAAACCACGGCTACACGTCTAATAATCCAACACACTACCTACTAAACTACAGCGATTTCTTGCTTGCATTCCTGCGGTCCTATTCTAGCCTCTGGCAGATGATGTTTATTTCACTTGGTAATCAAAATTAACTTAACATTACACTGATTATTTAATGTAAATGGCAACCCTATAGTTCCAGAATATGTTTTTAATTGACTCTTAACCTATTACCAGTAGTTTCCTGTAAATGATTCAGTTAATCAGTGAAGTCTGAAGACTTTGATGTCATAAAATTTTTTTATTTGATAAATTAATTCCGTTATTAACGGATATTAAACTGAAAAATATTGTGTGAAATGACGTCAGAGTTGCAAGTGAAAATTTATAAAATTATTGTAAATTGACGTCTACACTAAAGCAAACAAATATTTAAAAAAGATTTCTAAAAAAAAAAAAAAAAAAAAAAAAAAAAAAAAAAAAAAAAAAAAAAAAAAAAAAAAAAAAAAAAAAAACAAAAAAAAAAAACCGAGGCCAACTCAAACAGTGCAAAAAAAATTAACAATGAATTGAACATCTCCTCTGATATGATATCAGATTTCTTTGACTGTCTACATCTAGCAAAGTGCTTATGGCAGCATTATACAATGTTTTAATCGCTTTGAATACTACACTATCAGAAATTATTTCCACAATGATATGACAAAATTGGTGCTCCTCTTGCAATAAACTACTCTACCGCAGACGAAATCGTTTGGAAAATTTTTAAGCGCGGTACTTTAAAAAGCAAAACATTTTTGCGCATTTCAAAACGAAATTATCGATTATCGGATTACAATTCCTGGAATTAATAGGAACCGTTTATCGATATTATGAAAACTATAATCAATATTTATATTTTACAATCGATCTAATTGGTCTGCATAGTGTGTTGTCCACACCCAATACTACGCACAATACGGTATTAAATAAATATTTGAAGAATTCAAACCACAAATATAAGTGCCACGTATGTGATGGTATAGCAGACAGAGTAGCGGATAAATAATGTGACTTTAAAAAAAAGCAGGGTGAGGGCACCACCAACACCCCTTTGTTTAATTGATAGTTTTTATGGTAGTCTCCACACTTAATGGCGTAACGATTCCAAGCCCACAAATATGATTTGGGTTAAACACCTGGTAGGAAAACTATTCTACAGCGCGTGTTTGGACATTTTATTCGTTACGGTAAATATTGGATCACAATGTTTGTATAAAAAATTTTAGGCCAATTTCTATTGTTTATCTACAGAAGAGAATGCTAACTTCGGTAAAATGTTTGATGTAAAGCAGGGAGCGGTCGGTTACCAACACCCAAAATTTAATGTTTATATTGGTGATGATCTCGGAAACTACGTTTTAAGGATCTTTAAAGTGTAAAAAAGGCAAATGGGATGTTTTTTTTTTAGAAAATGTATGCCAACACTGTACTCATGTACGTCACAAGCTGCAGGGATCAATTTATACTGCAGCGATCGCTTTCCTACTTTCACCCATTCAGACATTACAGATCTTTAGTTAGGATTGTAGCTTAGCTTCTCGCACCAAACATATAGTATGTGCCACTTTTACAAATAAGCTCTGAGCTTTAGATTTGAAAAACAAAATTTTTCATGGCAACTAATTAGTCTCAGAGGTTTTACCAGAAGATAAAGAGAGGCACAGACTTTTCACAATCCAATTGGATTTGAGGGAATCAAAGCTTTTGTTAGGAAATTACAATAACAGGAGTGAGTGATGCATTAGAGTCAGAAGGAATAACCTGAGGTTGGTAATCGGATTTTTGACAAGGGATCAGGGTACACATACAGAAAAGAGGATTTTTTCACACCCAACAAGTACATACATTCTGTGACAATAAGAATGAATCAACAGAACATGCAATTGAAACCTGTTGGGCATTACTGTATGCCAGAAAGCACGGTGCTGTCATTGGTTTTATGAAATTCGTCAGGCCGATAGTCTTGGAGAAGGCATTATAGGGATACTCTATAAAGATCGTATGATGGCAGTACTAAGACAGAAATGCAGCACATTGTGGGTTAACGGGTCTATGTATTGCCCCTAAGATATGGAACACTTTAAAAAGTAAATTCGTATTTGAAAATTCAAGACGCAATCCATAAATATTAGCAGCGCCACATTTGGCGTTAATAGAGCAACATTCTCTTAGCAGGACAAAATTTACCATTAACAGAGCACTGTTAGCTGTTTAGTTGTATCCATCTGAACAAGCTCTCTTGTTTAGGAGCTAATTCTAAGTGTACATTTGGTCTACGAGTACCACACCATATTCAAAGGAGCCTTTTAATATAATCAGCAATATAGCATGTAAAGTAATATGACATTGAGAAAATTGCCTTTAAAATTATAAATTTTTTGCATGAAAATTCTCTAGAAGATTAGTGGCCATTCCTGAATTTATAAGAAATAGCACACCTACCCGACTATATGCAAATGGTAGCCTACAGGACCCTCTTTCGAATCGTGGTAGTATGGTAGTCAAGAATCTGCAATAACTGCCGCAATTAAACAGCTAACAGTGCGCTGTTAATAGCAAATTTTGCCCTATTAAAGCTAAGAAGTGGCGCTGCTAAAGGTGTGGGTTTGAGTCTTTGATTTTTAAGTTCTAATTTAACTTCAAACACATTTTAAAAGTGTTGTTTGGCGGGATATCTTCATGCTGGTCATTACATTACGAATTGTTGTTAAAATTTTTTTTAAATAATTTGACAAGAATTTGAGTTCCAGTACCGACCTCAATAGGATTAAAAGGATTTAAAAGATCTTAAAGGAAAAGATTACTGATGACAGATTTGCATATAAAATTCATAACAACATGCAGGATGATCTGAATTCAACGGATATGACGTGAAAAGATGCAACAACGCTTGCTTCCTAGGAATAGTGATGAGTGATAAACATTTCTCAATAAATAAAGCTTTGTAATGATTTACGTCATTTCGCGTTTGATTTTTCATTTTCCGTTACAATTTTCAATTACAAATCGAAATTCAAATGAAGGCGCCACAGACGATATTTGCACATGAAATTATAGTACAGCAGAGCAAACATATGTCGCTTCATTGTAATTCTAAAATTCTCATGAGAATTTCACAACAAAAGACGTAAAAAAAAAATGCAAAAACAGAAAACAACAAATTTTGTTTATCTTTCACTGAATGGACCAAAAAAATTCTTAAGAATTTTGCCGTTTTATTTGTTTATTTTTGTAGACAACTAACAACGTATAAAGAGAGAGACAGAGAGAGACAAGAAAAACTGGTATGTCCGCAAAAGAAACAAGAAATAAAAACAGAGGGAATGAATGAATGAATGAATGCATCATGAATGGGTTGAAATACTTTTTTTTTTTTGCACTTAATTTTGTTCGTTGTTAGTGTTGTTATATGCAAAAAAAAAAAAAAGGTGATTCATTCAAGTGTTGTTTTTAAGCAAATTCCCATATCATCGTCGATTCTATTTACGGATTTTTTTTCAAGAACATTTCAAACTGTTCCTAGAATTTGACTATGAATCAAGTTAAACGTAATGAACATTAAAAAGATAAATTGTTTGTAGGCGCCGATTTATTGGTGGCATTTATTAAATACCAGGGGAATATTTGATTGCCATAAACAATTACCAAGAAATTATAAAAAAAAACAAAAAATTAAAATCAATATT
The DNA here is from genome assembly GCA_005959815.1 of Sarcophaga bullata. Taxonomy (NCBI): domain Eukaryota; kingdom Metazoa; phylum Arthropoda; class Insecta; order Diptera; family Sarcophagidae; genus Sarcophaga; species Sarcophaga bullata. Next base: position 184,127 of record QOCX01000236.1, read on the forward strand.
TATTAAAAAAAACAAAGTTTAATTAACAAATAGTTAATTAAATAAATAAATTTAATTAAAAATTAAAAAAAAAAAAATTCGAAAATATTGTCGATAAAATCATCACATTGGGTGGAGCAAATAATAAACGCAACCTTTTATTACAGGCATTTTTTTACAGGCATTTCGATGAAAATTTTTCAAAGGCCTCTATCCCAATAGGCCAATTTGTACAATATGTAAACGTAAGGTCCTTATGTTACCTGCAGTCTAGTAGTAGTACATGTAGTCACAATGAGAATTAAATGAGCATACTAAGAACCTACTAAGATTTCTATGCGCCAGAGAGAACAGAATGTGTTGTATTACTTTTTTGTAATTGTCATTGCTATCAGAAGTCGCCGTAGTCTAGTAGGTAGTGTCTTGGCTTATTAGACGTGAGTCCATGGTTCAAACCCCAAGTCAGACATCTGCAGCAAAATGAAATGTAAAGGAAATATTTCTTCGGCAAAAATTCTGCGAGTAAATAAAATTGCCCTCAAAAGTTTCTAAAAAAAATCTGCTTTTTATGGTCGACTTTAAACTGTAGGTCCCACAACTTATGTATTAAATTATCACACAGAACATAAGTGGTGTAAGAAGATAGGTTGTGATCATGACTAAGGAGCTGTAAACTTACTGAGATCGGTACTAGAGGTCAAACTGTTGCAAAAATATTTACAAAATTTAAACAAAAATTTATTACACACGCCTTTCGAGATCATAGTCTCCGTAGTCTAGTAGATAATATGTTGGTTTATTAGACTTGATCTCGATCAAAAACACTAGCACAAAAAAAAACAAAAAAAAAATTTTTTTTTCATGAAAAGTTCTTCAAAAACATGTTGACGTCGACATTAAAATGTAGATTCCGCCACTAAAGGATAAAATTAAGACACATAACATCAGTGGGTGTGAGAAACTAGGTTGTAGTCCCGACTAAAGGGTTGTAAAAAAAATTAAGTAAGTATAGGGATTGAAATCGCCGTAGTAGCTAGTGTGTTGCCTTCTTGGACGTAAGGCCACGGTTCATAAACCAGATCACACATCTTCAAAAAAACGAAATACGAAAAAATATTTCTTCGGCGACTTCCTCTCACCAGTTTCCTGGCAAAAAAATCTGAGAGTAAATAAAATTGCCACCAAAAGTTTCTCAAAATTCTGTCGTTCGGAGTCGACGTTAAACTGCAAGTCCCGTCACTGATGTATAAAATTAACACAAACAATATAAGTGGTATGAGAAGCTAGGTCGTAATCCTGACTGCGAGGTTGTAATGACCAATTAAGCAAATACAGCGATTGGACGAGTTAATAACGCTAAGATTATAGGAGTTATCTACATAGTCTTAAGCATGAGAGCTCTGGAGAGCAGTGCTTATAACAGCGGAATTTTTATATTAAAATATTGCCTATGAGCGCAAAAACCCCGCTTATCACTCAAGCTGATAAAATTGTAATCGTCTAATTGCTGTCAATGGCTTCGTGTTGGATGGAATTGTGGTCGATGTGGTGAAGAAAGTTGTAATTTGTTGGACCCTCGCAGCAGACTTTATAGACATAATCAAGAGTTCTGTTTTAGCATTAACTCGGTAGACAACCACGCTGTTGACTCACCCGAGACCTGAACCAGGTTAGATTAATAGAAGATTTCAAATTACGAAAGTCGAACATTGATTCTATCCGGAATAAACTGTGTGTCTGAGATTACGTTGCCTCAGTTGATAATTTCTTCCGGATGGGACAAAGTGCAACCTCTCCCTAAGGAAAATGAAACCATATGGCATAATGCATGGAATTGCAGACTCTTTCTCCTACCCTGCATTAGAAACATTAGTAGTTGGTACCGGGTAGAAGTGCTAGTGGACAACAAGTTGTGCCTTCTCAATATGCAAAAATGATACGAACAAACACCAAAAAAAAAAAAGAAGAATTAAATGTGGGCACTGTTTTCTTCCTCTCTCATGTACTTTCTTAATTTTTTTTTTTTTAGTTCAGGAGGATATCTTAAGAGAACATACATAATAATTTATGGCTTTATAATGGCCGCAATTCAAATCTTTTCTTATTCTTTTTTTGTTTGCTTGTCATGCCAATTCAGTTTCAATTAAATTTTTGTGAAACTTTTTCTTTTCTTTGGCGAATGATGCCGTTGCTTGTTTTTCTCTCTTATGAAATTGTCTTGAAAAGCGGAAATTGTTGAAATTTATTTGGTGACATCCCAGGAAAACATACTTCTTTTATGGGCGAGAGAATACATGCAGAATGAAATGGTAACAGGGGGTTAAAACATTTTCAAGATTTAAATAAATGGGAGCAGGAAAGGGGGACAGACGATAGGCTATAGCAACATGTGTGAGTTTAAAAGAAAACAAAAAAAATAATGGAAGATGTCTTAAGCAGAGATTTAAAGTTGACTTGAATTTTTGTTCACAAATTGTCGGCATATGGCTTGAAATTGCAAAATATCTCTGGTAATATTAATTGCATCTGGCAGCACTATAGCTTCATTGTTAGGATCACATTATTCTATGACAAGTTGTAAGCATTTAAAAATGATTAAAAAATGCGACCAATACTGCCATATTTTGCTTATTCTTTACAGAGATCTAAAAATAAAGCGAAATTGCTGGAAAGGCCCTTCTATTTCATTTCATATGCCTTTCCATTGTACACAAAGTATTGCTTCGGTACAGTGCTGGCTACTAAACTACCTTAAAAAATAATTCACTGTGCTACACTGTATGTTAGTTTTTCTAATCGTGCAATTTAGAACTTTTAGATTAGATAGTTTTTCATTTGTCAGCATTAATAAATAGCCAACCAACACTCGTAAGAGATTAAAAACTTTTCAATTGCTGGTGTTGATCTGGTATGAATGAATCCGCCCCCCGTCAGCATGCACTAGTGATTATGGCCCATAAAAAAAGAGTGTCAAACAAACACAAAAAAAAATCATCATAATTATTCTACTTAATGTGAAACACGAGTTGTCATTTCATTATTTCCTATTAAAAAAAAGAGAGAGAAAAAAAATTTGTTCACACTGATCCGCATTTCAGCGTAATCTGGAAGACATAAAGAAAAATAATTTTTACTGTGACCCACTTAGGCTTGAGAAAGAAATGCGATTAAAATGTTCTGTGCTATCATGAAGTACACAAACGTATGCACTATTTAAAGGTGCTCTTCTATGTGGTCTTAGCCTGACATATCCAGAATAAACTTGTGTTCTACTGGTAACCTACCAATGCTTTTTTTTGAGATCAAAGTTACTGATGTGCAGTTATCAGTTTGCTAAGCCTCAAGTTTCCTAAATTTTGATTAAGTTAACCATGATAACCACGGTTAACCAATGGCACAAGGAAGTATTATGGGGACTGAAGCTAATGAACATACTTCATGGCCTAGGCTCTTGCCTTCTATGATCCTTCTTTATTATAAAGTCTTGACTGTTTTTGTTGTTTCTGCCGTTGTAATCATCTAGAAAGGCTTTTGTGTATTGAAGGATTGACTTTTTTTTAAATTTGATCAAACAGTGTAAGATCTTTTGTGTTTGCCAAGCAGAAAAGGCATCCTTAGTTATCGCACTTACCTAAGTGTTCGTTACAACCCTTCAGTCAGGATTACGGCCTAGCTTCTCATATCACTTGTGTGTGTTACTTTAATATATGAGAAGCGGAATCTACAGTTTAAAGTCGGCACCGAACGACAGATTTTTGAGAATCTTCTCATGGCAATTTTATTTACTTTCAGAGTTTTTTGCCAGAAAACTGCTGACAAGAAATATTGTTTCACATTTCGTTGTGAAAGATGTCTGAGCTGTGGTTTGAATCATGGGTTAAAGTTTAATAAGCCAATATAATATCCACTATTTATTGCATTACATGCATAAATATATAATTGGCCTTTACAATCCTTCAGTCAGGATTACGGCTTAGCTTCTCACACGACTTATATTGTGTGTACTAACTTTATACATGAAAGGTGGGACGTATAGTTTAAAGACGACTCCGAATGACAGATTTTTGAGAAACTTTTCACGGCAATTTTATGTACTTTTAGAGTTTTAGCCAGAAATCTGTTTCATATTTCGTTTTTCACGTCTCTGACCTGGGGTTTAAAACGTGGCCTATAGTCTAATAAGCCAACATTCTGACTACTACACTACGGCGACTTCGATTCTATAGGGGGGTAATTATTTGCCCATAAAACTGCAGGAAATTGAATGACATTTCGTAGGACAGAACAATGCAACATAAAAAAGGAAAAGCCAGGCTGTACCAAGAACCCTTGGAATTATTTCTTTACTTTATTTTATTTTTACTAAAATTTGTTTCCCTCTAAACATATGCTTGTTTTACTGTTCTAGCACTTTCTAGAAAGACAGGGTTGCCATCATTCACTATCTATCAACTATCCCTACTGTGTACGTGTATTGGTTTATTGTAATGTACTTAGTGGTTAGATATTATTGTTTTTATTCATATTATTTATTATGATTATTCAATGCATACATAACATAATAATAATTACAACCCTTCAGTCAGGATTACAGCCTAGCTTCTCACACCACTTATGTTGTGTGTGTTAATTTTATACATGAGTGGCGGGACCTACAGTTTAAAGTTGATTCCGAACGACAGATTTTTGAGAAACTTTTCATGGCAATTTTATTTACTCTCAGAGCTTTTGCCAGAAATCTGCTGAGAGGAAGCCGCCGAAGAAGAAATATTTTTTTTTTTTTTTATGTCTGACCGGGGATTCGAACCCTGGCCTTTCGTCTAATAAGCCAACACACTACCTACTAGACTTCATTATTCAATTCAATGAGTCTTTACTTTTTTTTGAATACATGACACTTCTGAAGCTCCAATAATGTTTGTCAAAGGGAATCTCTTACAGGGATTATTGGGAATAGAATTGAAGTCTCTCTCTCTCTCTCTCTCACGAAAATCGATTTCTAGTGTTTGTTTCTAATTTAAGCCTAGATTACTTGGGTTAATAGTCAGGCATTTCCACTTCCCCGACTACTCTACAAATTACGCAAACATGGCGCAACATGGTAAGCTTTAGGGGTCCTTCTAACAAATTATTAATTTTCCTTTACCCTTTTACCTCATATTACTTTAAGAATACTTTTCTATATCCTAACCATTTACATAAATCACTAGGAAATTTCAAATGCAGAATATAAAGTGCTTAAAGCTCTATAATATGTTAATAAAAAAAAAGTACTTTTTAAGAAGTCTAGGGTGCTTTCTGCAAATATATAATTATCATTTCCATTACTAGACTATGGTTATTACACAGAAAAATGAAAAAAAAAATTTAAAAATGAATGACAAATTTGATTGATTTGTTAAAAAAAAAAAAAAAAAAATACAAAACAAATTACTTTTGAACGTGACCAAGGGCATTAAAAAGTACTTTTTTTTATTATATACAAAATAACACTGATAATTATACATTCTTGATTAGATCTGTTGTGTATTACATTCGATTGTAATGTTTTAAAATTTTTGTTAAAAAAAAAAAGAAAAAAATGAAAAAACAATAAACAATTACAAAGTAATGTTAACAATATTCATTTAATTTCATTTCATAGAGCCATTTGTAGTATTTTTAATATCTTTTTATAGATAAGGTACTAATTTTAGAACAATTACTACGAAAATATGTGTGTTTTACTCATAAACTAACAAACTGTACAACAATTGTTGTGAAATAAAATAATTAATGGCAGTAAATGTTTCAAAATCAAATACAATTTTGTGTTTGAAAAAAAAAAAAATAAAAAAAAAAAATAAAAAACAGTTAATAACGTACTAAATAGGAAAGATAAGTACCACACAGTAGGCCTGACTGCTGATCGAGCAAAAGGAAACACTATTTCAGCTGTCTAGCTAATTCAGCTACTTAGGACTAGGATAAGAGCCTGACTATCATTTAGTGTTGTTCTGTACTTTCAGTTCAAGATTAATTGAGCACACTTTTTTTGAATTAATGATACTGCCTGAAGCTCCAATAATGTTTGTCAAAGGGAACTTCTCACAGAAATTATTGGGAATAGAATTGAAGTCTCTCTCTCTCGAAAATCGATTTCTACTGTTTTTTTGTCTAATTCAAGCTTAGATTACTTGGGTTAATAGTCAGGCATTTCCACTTCACCGACTACTCTACGAATTACGCAAACATGGTACTAAGCCTTAGGGGCAGAAGTGAGCACACTTTTTGATGGCGTAAGCTTTTGTTGGAAGGTTCACTGAATATCCTTGGTCCTGTCCTACTATCTGTAGCTGGCTGCATACCATAAAATTGAACTCCCCATTCATTTTTAATACTTTCTCCTGTTGCGAATTATTTCTTAGAGTTATTGAAATTGCTGGTTCAGTATGGCACATTACGATGGCTACTGATGAATACCGTATTTGACATGTTCTGTTCTGCAGTACCATTTACACCAGACTTAAATTTTGTCTCTAGCAGATCCGTAAGACAGATTCTAATTGTCCCGGTTACATTAATGCATGCATTCTATACAACTTCAATTGCGTTGTTTTTAGTTTCGTCCTGCCTCATACTATCCCGGTATACCTCCACTATATATACCTCTTGGCCGGTATACACAAAACTTTGCTACGAATCTTTAAGGCCTTCCTTAAACTCCTTTGTATATGAGTGGTATATGGATTTAGTTCATTGTCCTGGTATTGTTTCTAAATATTTTGATTCTAACAGGCAACGTCGGCTTACAGTCACACAACTCCTAGGATAATATCACAGAAGGCCAGCTTAAATTATTTTATCTTTGAAGGTGCGATGTTGGTATCTGGCCTTTTGTCGCAAATAACATTATTTGAGGCGGCTTCTACTTATGCTTTCAAGGAGAACGAATAGACCTATGGGAAGTTCTCAGACTATGATTTTATGCGGTAGATTTTATCAATTTCGATGACAAAGTTTTGAAGACAAAGATCAAAATTTAAATTTAATTTAAATGTTGAAATTAATAGGCCACTTAATACCGGAGTTCATAGTAAAAATACAGTAATCTGAACGTACCTTTCCGACTGTTATTTATCGATTTAACTGTAAACAATAGCACGATCTGAAAGAAGCAATCGCCTATAAGCAATAGGTATTGTTCCAAGCTTAATATTTCGGTAGAGACTGAATTAAAATTCTAGCACTTTTGTGGTAAGGCCTTCCTGATTCTGGCTCTGATCCTAAATGATTACCAAATACCTTTAAATACAGACTAATCCATAATGGCAACTAATATCGTATATTTGTACAATGAAATATGCACCTAGAGTAAATTTTCTCAAGCTTTATGGTGAAGATTGAAACGCGACTTCGAAAACAATTAAACTAACCCATTGCTTTAGAACTATGTTGCCCGCATAGCTTGGGTAATAAATTCCTGCTTAAAGCAATTTCATGAAGCGTCACACATTAATGGCGAAAAAAATAAGCTTCTCTTTGACGCTTCTTATTTCGTTAACATCGTTTATTTTCGTATGTCAAGTTGATTAATTCCAAACCAAAACCATTTTTGATACATTGTCCTGAAGAAAAGTATCTGCAGGTTAGCGAAATCTGTTTAGAATTCAAACATAGGTATTGTAGAGCAAAATGAATCGTAAGACAGTTGAAAAAAACTTGTAGTTAGCATTATTTGTGGCCCTATGCTGCAGTAAAAATTATTCGACTAAATATATTAACCCCACAGCGGACTATATTCAAATAAGCTTAGATTACAATGAAGATGTCCCCTCTCTCCTCAATAAATAATCAATTCAGATCGGAACAAGAAAAATTACCACTTAAAGCGCCACTTTATCTAAAACATTGCCATAAAGGTCATTTCTATATAACGACAGATGGCAACCCTATTATACAAGAACTAGTTACTTTACCAATAAGTAATTACCTACCTATCTGGAAATCGAACCAGGGCAATGAAAGCAAGTAAAAAAAGGAAGGAATATAAGCAATTAAATTCGGTCATATTTTCTAGCTGATATGGTATGTGAAAGGCATAAAAAAAATTAAATTATGGACCAAATGTCATTATAATCTTCCATGACACTGAGGTTCACAATTTAATCAATGAATGAAAGCTTGAGAAAAAATGTTGGAAAATGCGCAAATTTATTATGCTGCAGTTGAAGGTTAAACAGAGATAATGTTTTCAATTTTTTTTTTTTTTTTTTTTTTTTTTTTTTTTTTACACACGACATCTGTTAATAATCAACAGGAAGTTTTAAATTATTTTTGTGGCAAATAAAAAAAAAAAAAAAAAAGACAGGAAAAACACAAATCGAGTGCAAACAAATACAACATGAACTATTAAACCTTAAAGGCAAAAAGGTGCACAAGTATTCACAATTAATTTCTATTGAAAATCATAATCTCAACAATTAAAATTCATAAACTTAAGCATTTCCTTAATAGACAACGCCGCTGTTTCAGGAGAACCAGCGAATTATTTGTTTTGCTTATCAATTTAACACACATAAATTTGCATTATTCTTCCCCCTAAAATATAAATAAATAAAGAGGGGAGGGGGGAGGTTGTATAAATTAAAGCTCAAGCATTTCATAAAAATTTCAAATCTAATCTTCGGCTGACAGAAAATAAAAGTTCTTGTGACACCTTCGCACTGAAAGCCAATGTATGGATGGCGTTTTAATTCTAGCAAGCACTGTAGACGTCACCTACAAGGAACATGTGCATTTTGTATTTGATTCATAAGCTTCTAATTTATGGCCATTATCACTAATATTGTCATTGGCATTGAAAGTTAAATTCATTATTTACGTACGAAAAAAAAATTTTTTTATTTTCATTCTGCAGACTCTGCAATTCGTATGTCGTTTAATTCGAAAACGTGTGCATTTGAAAAGCAAAAAAAAAAAAAGTGCTGCGTTTCACTTTTTTCTTTAATCAATTAGAAAAAAAAAGTAATAAAATTAAAGGAAAATAAATTGTTTCTTATCAAAATTGGGTCAAACAATTTAAAATGTTTCATTAGACGCCAGTATTGATAAGAATTTTGGCTATTGCTGTTATCAGCGCTAAGCACTCACTGAGTGTAGGTACTCACTATATTTGATTGCTTGGAAACTGTTGAAATAAATTCAAGTTGAAATTCAGAATTCAAACCACTTCTAATGATTTTGAAATAAATTTTATATGAATTACTCAAGAACTTCGATCTTAACATTGGAGGTGGAAATAACTGATGTTGGATGATGATGGATTAGTTGAATGACACTGATCTATTTCTCTTAAGTGGGCAATAGCTGGAAGAGTATTAATCTCAAAATATAAGGACCTCCCTTCAAGCTGGGCAATTTTATTTGTCCGTAACTTTTCTCTTTGCATACATCTTAGATAGCTTCATAGCTTCCATGAAAATATTCACTAGGAGGATAATATGAACACCGCTAATGTGAGATTTAAACATTCATAGTGACTTGTGATGAGACACAAGACTATAAACCGTTCTTGGCACCTTGTACTAAAAAAGCAAGCAAGGGAAACCTGAATTTGATGCATACATAATTGGCCATTACAACCCTTCAGTCTGGATTACGGCCTCTCACACCACTTACTTGCACATGAGTAGCGGGACCTACAGTTTAAGGTAGAAAATGATTACAGATTCACTGAAAGTCCTAGAGAAGGTGAGACGCCATGTCACCATAATTTTTTACAATTTTTAAAATTAAGATTCTCCCGTGCCCTACAAATAATACATCCAGGCCGTTTCATTACCCAAACAACAAATACAATCTATTGTACTCTCCTCAAACTTAGTACGGTATCCCTGTCATTTCTCTTTCAAGCCTATTGCCTGGGAAACATTAGTACCTTAACGGTTCAAAAAATGTGTTCTCATCATTACCGAATCGACATGTTAGGTCCGATATTTAACGCAACTTAATGCTTAACTCTAATCTCCTAGCATTGTATATTCTCAACCTAAGTCTAATCTGTTTGACTTGAGGAGAATCTTTGCCTTTCTTCACCTTCTGACCTATCCCTACTCCACAGATAGGTCCTTGTCCCATTAGTGGCGTAGAAGCTAACTTGCTCGCAAGCTAAACTATCTGTTCATTGCTCTGAATATCCAGATGAGCTGGGAGCTAGCTAGAGTCTTTCCTCAATAACTGCTTAAATGGATGAACTTGATTAATGGAAATAACGAGAGGTATTTAGAGCGTCCGAAGACCCTTTGCGAGCAAGTATAGATTGTGCCTGCACAGAACGATAATGATGTTAAATATAGGGTGCAAGCAGAGTAAGTGGCTGTTACTGTTCAGGCATACTACAATAATTCAGCAAGGAATCCTTAACACGTTCACACTAGCGCGGTTGACGTGTACTACCGCTAGTACGCAATTGATTATGCTAATAGACGGTAGGTAACACCGATACCGTTGTATTGCTGCAAAACAACTGCCCGTCCCATAGAGCGAAAAGCATTTAGCACAACAGCCTGTAGGCGACAACCATGAATTTAAGCGCCGGCGTGAACCTGTTAAAATATACAAACATTTCAGTGTGAATAAAATGGATATTGCATTAGGGATGCCAATCGAGGTTAATTTGTAAAAATCCCAAGATTTCGGAATTTCCCGTTTGGCATCGCATAACTAGCTGCTGTTGGAAAAATTGTCTGGAAAAATATGGCGGCAGAAAAATGACAGAATCTGGTAAAAGAAAACCTGGAGGTTCTAAGTTAAAGTGTACATGCAGTCGAATGAGGTATGGCAAGGCAGATGAGAATAAAGTCCTGATGGTGGGTGGGAGAAATAATGATGATGTCGTTGACAATATAACCTAGTTTCGGATAGGACATGATGGTTACGGACATTAATTACTTTTTTTAACCTTTCTAATGAAAATATGTGAATAGGGATCACTTTACTTGCAACTAAAAATACGAAAGGGTTACCGAAGGGTTAATTCAAATTCGTTCAGCATTTATACTTTTTGTAGATAAAAATTCTATGTCGAGTACAACAAACATGATGTCTTTCTACATTTTCATGCAAAATGCCAAATTTCGTTCTCATTTTTATAAATAGACCTGCTGATGAACACAACCATAAATGTACTCAATTTATGTTTTTAAGAGATAAAGAATTTAAAATTAAATTTTTTGTGCAAATTTTGATAAAAAAATTAGTAAATCAAGTGGAGCGTGCAACACCTGTCGCTAGATAAAGTGATTGTATGCGTAAGTGAAATATTTTTTTTTTTTTTTTTTGCATTCAGTGTTGTGGGGAAATTTGCAGCGTATTGCTGATTAAAAACAAAGTACTTTTACTTTTAAACAGGCACGTGCTATAAAATTTGGTTGTTAATTAATGTCAAGTTTATTTATGTTTCTTTCGACCACAAATGGTTATTTATAAACAGAAATTTTCTGCATGGAGACCGAACTTAAAAAAAAAAAAAAAATCCAAATTTCAAATAATTTGCTTTGCATTGATAAAAGTTTCGAATAGAGATACAAGGAAAACTTAAGAAATAAGGACGGCCCTAGAACATTTCGAAAAACGACCTAGAAAATCTGTAAATTGGTTGCAACAACCTTGAACAAATACTGTGTATAAACACTCTAACTTTGAACCTGACTTTGGAATACGAATTTTGGAAGAAGACAAATTTGAAGATAGAAAACACATCCTTATCTTATCGAAATAAGATCTGGATTGATTTTAGATTGGATGGTTACTCTAAATAAAATCAAAGGTCATAGTTCATGAATATTTATTATCATCAAAGTATCGGTTTGCACAAATCAGTCTGCCTATGAAATATTTTATCTTTGACAGAACGATGCTGGTATCAGGCTTCGGTGACTCTTCTATAAGTGACTTTACTAGTGAAGGTAGAAAACACATCCTTATCTTATCTAACTAAGATCTGGATTGATTTTAGATTGGATGGTTACTCTAAATAAAATCAAAGGTCATAGTTCATAAATATTTATTATCATCAAAGTATCGGTTTGAACAAACCGGTCTGCCTATGAATTATTTTATCTTTGACAGAACGATGCTGGTATCAGGCCTCGGTGACTCTTCTATAAGTGACTTTACGAGTGAAGGTAGAAAACACACCCTTATCTTATCTAAATGAGATCAGTAATGATTTTACATTTAATCGTTACTCTAAATAAAATCAAAGGTCATAGTTCATGGAAATTTGTTATCATCAAAGTATCAGTTTGCACAAATCGGTCTGCCTATGAACTATTTTATCTTTCACAGATCGATGATGTTGGTATCAGGCCTCGGTGACTCTTCTATTATTGACTTTACTGATGCTTTCAAAAAAGAAAAATGGCGTTAACTGAGCTAGAGCTAGATAACTAATAACTCACATTTGGAAAATTCTTAAACAATTTTGTTGATTTTTTCATTATCCAGATTACTAATAAGGTTTTAAGGAGATCAAAAGATCAAGAATTTGGGATTTCGTTTGATGGTAGAAAATACTGCAACCAGTACTGATAATAGATTGGATTGTTACCCGAAATAAAAGCAAAGTTCATGGCAAAGACACAGCAAACTGTGTTGCTCCGTTGCATTACTGAAGATAACAATCTGACAGATCACTTTGCCATTTCCAGATGGCGATAGTCAAGGGCACCTAGCTAGCATTCGTTAACAAATAATCCCATTCGCATTAGAAATTGGGTTGTATTGCAGCAGAGCTATAATAAGCAATTGTCCACAAATGAGATTACTTGTCTCAAGCTTTACACTTTGTTAGAAACTGCACTGACTCTGACATGAAGTGGTCACCATATAACGTTACAGACACACAAGTCCATAATGGGAACTAATATCGCCCATTTTTCCAATGAAATTGGCTCGTAGATTAAATTCTCTAAACCCTTCCCTAAGGAAGGGAAGAGCATGACCTGGCCACTCTCAGAAAGACAAATAAACCTCCTGTGCAAAAATTTCCGGCAACTGAAAGCGTGACTTGAAAAACGATTATTGAAACGATTTTGTGCTTCAAGTGGTTTAAACCTCAATTTGAAGAATGTTCTCCATTGTGTAATAGACTATTACTGTCCAGCATAGGCTTCACAAATTCAAGAAGAATATGTTAGGTTAGGTTGAAGGGGTTTGCTTTGATTACTAAAGTTCACTTGAGCATGCATGGTTGCCGGATGTGACGCTGCTATCTTGGAAATGGAAAAATAAATTGTGATCCTACAGAAATATGAAATATGATTTAAAGTACAGTGTAGCTACATGCCACATTAAGTTCTTAATCAATAATTCAACGAATATACAACACCAACAGTAGAGTATCAGTCCATGCATACAATGCTAAACAAATTGCAATTGATGTGCAACAAATCCCATTCCCATTTTTTATTTTCATAGCCATGTATGCTGTTAAATAGAATATCAAATTATCAGGTTCATCTTAAACGAATACCAGACAGTAAGATTACCTTCCGTATGATAATCACTAAAATAAAAAAAATAAAAAAAGGAAAACAATAGCAAAATAACTACAAAAACCATAGTAAAGAACGGCTTAATAAAAGGAGCATTAACCACTTCTTCTCTTTCGTTAGTACATTTCCCGGACGAAATCACTAAAAGCATTTCAGATCCATAAATTATATTTGAAAACTAACGTACACGTAATGGCAGGCAAAATATTTAACACCATCATGTAATATTTCACAGTAAAATGTTAAGTTTCAGTATGTGTGTATGTGTGTGTTTGTGTTTTAGGTATAGTTTTACTAGGAATTTGTAGGCATTTAAACATTCTACAGCTTTTCAGATTAGTTGGGAAATTTTCTGACCAATAGTTTCTATTTAAATTAAACCAAACAAGTGAAAAAAAAACTCATTCTGACAAGGGAAAGGAATGAATTCTTTAAAGATAACCTGGCTGTACATGGATGCAGACTTAATAATGTAGGAGATATTGTTGCAGTTTTTTTGATGAAATTGAAAATATGCAATAGCCGCCACATTCTTAAGAAGTCTTCAGATCTCTCGAATCTATTAGGTTTCCAGATTATCATTCGGTTATTCAAGCTTAAGGTTATGTACACCAGAATCTTACATAAAATATTAACCACTACGGTGGTCAGGTCAATTAAGATGAATAAGGGTGGCATAGGAGTTTGAGGCATTGTCAGCAGAAGATTATAGCCCTTTATCAGACTGTCAGCAAGGAGATTGTAGACTTTATGCAGAAATCTGGCCGGACTTTGAAGACCCAAAGAACACTAGTTTTAAATAGGAATGACTCTGAGACCAATTTATAGATCAAGTGTTGAGAAATCACCAGAATACGCACTTGGAACGTGTAAAGCTTATCAAATATTCTTATCAAGTCATTGAGACCGGAGAGCATACTGTAGATCGTCAAGACTACTGAGCTAAGGCAGACGTTATTTATATAAAAACATGCTCAAATATACGCGAGATTAACGTCCAACTCAGTCAAGCTATGCAATGATAATTTGATGCGTCTAGAATCAAACTTCTTAAGCCTGAAGACACTATTTGTCACATGGCAGTCATATTATTCCAGAGACATTCAGAACAATAAATAACATCAAACAGAAGGATTATGCTGCACTTTCTTTCCGAGAAAAAAGAAATAAAAACAAAAAAAAAAAAACCTGCAGAAAAGCAAATAATTTAGAAACTTGGCTAAAGCTTGAAGAAGACTGATTCAATCAAGACATGTTCAAGACATCTAGTTTGTGACAATCTAGACTGGATAGTAGACTGTAACTAAACAATAAATATTATACTGGTTCTACCAGCCACAATCTCTCTTTAGAAACTGTAAAAAGGACAAAAATGACAAGCTCTGGCTATGTAGACGATAAGATTTTTGGGAGTTACATTTGGAAATGCATTAGGTTGTCACAAAATCGTAAATACTATCTAAAAGAAGAGTCGATATCATGAAAATATTTGTGCAAAAAATATCGATAACTTTAATTTACCATAGAAAAATTCGATAACAGAAATTTCTTACTAGAAAACCTTTAGATTTTGTATAGAAATACGATAAGAAT
This sequence comes from Sarcophaga bullata, assembly GCA_005959815.1. Classification (NCBI taxonomy): domain Eukaryota; kingdom Metazoa; phylum Arthropoda; class Insecta; order Diptera; family Sarcophagidae; genus Sarcophaga; species Sarcophaga bullata. The sequence continues at coordinate 199,237 of QOCX01000236.1, forward strand.
AATTTCCTGTGACAGAGGCAATTTTCTATTAGAAAACTTATAGATTCCAGTGGGAAATTTTTTTATAGAAATTTGTTAACAATAGAAAAACATTGCATTCTTTTACAATTCTGCAGTTCCGATAGTTGCATATTTCAACACAAAAAAAAAAATGCAGTAGGAAAGAAAAATTAACGTCAAGCGAAACTATTTGTTGTTGCTGTTTTTTTTTACGATCACACTTCTCATTTGCTTCTTGAGAATTCAGATGCAAATGACAGTTTAACACTTAATTTTGCTGGTGATTGAATTTTGTTGTTGTTTCGTTTTTATTGCAATTTTTCATTAAAATGTAAGGGGGATTTTATTTTTCCGTATTTATCTCTTCCAATAATTGTTTACAATTGTAGAATTCCAATGAAGTAATCGAAATACATTTCTTAAGTTTTATTAACCGGTTACGTTGTTGTTGTTGTTGTTGTTATTGTTATTATTATTGTTGTTGTTGTTTTTATCTATTTCATTTGGTTTATTTGATGTTTAAATGAATTTCTAAGATACGATCGAACGTATTTCAAGAGGCAATGCGCCAGCGCCAGTCAGCTGAGTAATTTACGATTCAGTCACACGATTGAAGAGCCAGCACAACAACAAAAATTCCCCGTAAATTTGTTGTTATTGTTTCTTTTTTTTTCAGGCGTGACTCTGCTAATAATGTTGGTTAATATTAATTAATTTATTAACTGGTATTAAATGAAAAAACAAAGGAACACAGATAAAAAAAGAAAAATTATTTTTAAAATTCTAATTAAACACTATTTCAACAACACAGGGCTGCATTCTTTTAACCCTAAACGAACTAATGGGTGTGATTTTTGGTGTTACTTTCTGTATAAAGGCAAAAACTGCCATGATATGGAGGAAACGGAATCGGTGCAACACCTTTTATACAAGTGAACTGCACCTAAGGACAGTCGCCGTGATCTTGGGTGATTCAAACCCACCCCTAAACTGATCATGATAAGGGGCCGTACCTCACATTAGCTTTAAGAACTAATACTTGATTGTGCCTTAATACAACTCTGAGTTAAAAGGAGATAAAATATGCGATAATATTGCAGATGCGCAATTTTAAAATTGAAAAAATTTGTAAGCCAAGGGGTCTCATTATGGTACACTTAGGGTTAAGAAAAATTTCTAAGGCACGAGCTGCAAGTATTAACCTTCTGTCTTAAAATTTTCTTGATAAAATTCTTCAAGAATTTTATAAATAAAATCAAGTCATACAATATTACTCAAGTGGCGTTTACGGTATTACGAACGAAATTAACGAAAATATTGTGAAATGCTTGCTTTCTTAACCATGGGTAATGAATTTAAATTTTGGCTTTTTGCAAAAACTCTTCAAAATATATAGAAGATGTTGACAATGAATTCTAATTACAATTCTCTTTTGAATGCAATACAAGGGCAATAAAAGAGTGCTGTTCCTAAGAAAAAATGGAATGTCCATTCTAAGGAGATATAAATCACTCTCGGGAAGAACTCACTCGGTGGAATGCCAAATTTAATACTTTGATACTAAAACTTAACTACGTAAAGCTGAAACTAACAGATCAGGCCAAGTTTTTGAAACTCATACGGAAATTGAAACTAAAGAACTGATAGTCGGTCAGCTGGCGGTTTTAGTTCATTCGGTGGTAACTTTTCAGTGGTCATTGCAGCATAGGAAAATGGAAAGAATCAAAATAATTTTCATAAAAATTATCAAAAGAAGGAAACATTCCAAACAGTTGGTTAGCCCAGAGAGTTATTAGGCGGGAGCCTCGTTCTTAAAAGTGTTGCACACGTATTACTATTACTAACAACAAATTTGCCATTCGAATCCACTGTAATTACTCACGATTAGAAACAGCTTTAATGATAGGAATTGAAATGTAATCTACACTGATCACTCTAAATCAGAAGGCATGATTGAAAAACAAGAATTATTCCCGAATGGACATTTTTCTAAGCTACCAACTATTTCAAATATTCCGGAATGAACGATTGATCCTCCCACTAACAGATTCAATCTCTACTTAGTCACGCAAAGTTTTTTGAATTCTCGCTCACGTTGCCATCAAGATAAATCTGGATAATAATGCTCTGAACTTAATGTCCAGTACCGAGTAGTTTTACTACCTAGTGTCTCAAGATTTTTAATCTGTAAATTGAATTGCTGAAATATGAAATGAATTGAAAATGGGCTGATGATCGCAGAAAGTTTTATGTTTTAATCAATATCCTGAGAATGCCTATTAGATTGCTAGAATCACTGCTTAAAAGAAATTAATGTTAGGCAGATAGATATTTTATGAACTGACTTAGCTTAACTATTTGCTTCGGATCAAATACGAATCACCTTTAATAGCAGAAATATCGATTGCTATGCTTAAGATAAACATTTCTATACACGATGCTGAGACTCTTACCCTGCAACACAAGTACAAGGAGGATAGAGTTGCCAAAGCTCTAGCATTAGATTATCTGGAGATGATTAAACGTTGAATGGTATTTAATATGATTGCATGTATTATGATACAACAGTTCAGGACCCTTAATGGAAAAAAGATCAATATTCCGCAAAATTCTCCCAACATAGTGATTGGCGGGGATTGACGGGGATAACCGCTGCTTAATGGAAGAATAGACAAATTACATGCGATAGGAGCAGCAGTGTTTATGCAAAGTAGGAGAATCAAGTTGCTAAATGGCTGTAGTATTTTCAAGGAATTAGGCGGAATATATAATCCGGAAGTCTCCATAGTCTTGTAGGTAGGCTTATTAGATGTGAGGCTACGTTTCAAACCCCCCAGGTCAGACATCTCCAACAAAACGAAAATATGGAAAAATATTTCTGCGGCGACTTCCTCTCAGGAGATTTCTGGCAAAAACTCTGCGAGTAAATAAGAAAACAATTGACTTGAAAAAGTTTCTCAAAAAAATCTATCGATCGGAGTCGATTTAAAACTATAGGTCCGCCACTCATGTACAAAATTGGCACACACACACACACACACACACACACACACAATAAATGATGTGAGAAACTAGATCGTAATTTCGACTAATGGGTTGTCCAATGCATTACATTACATTAAAATAAAGGCAAAAGAAGTACCCCTTTTTTGTATTACATTCTCAGCAGAAACTCTTTAAATAACCGTGAATCAGTTTTCACGTAACCGAAGTAAGCACAGAGAAAATATGGGTGAATTAGAGACTATCGTTTGTAATATTTGTAAAAAAAAAGGAATGCAGAAAAAAGAAATTCATACGCATACCATTTACGTAGTTCTTCTTCTGTATGTATGTATGTTTTATGTATGATCATAATTTTACTGATAATTTCTAATAACCAACTGACAGCTGTCATTTCGCTTAGACAAGTCTATAGCCATGGTGGTGTCATGCGTTGCCAGAAATAGAAATTAAGCAGATAAACTTAGAATTATTTTTTCATATTCTGGAATTTCACAATTCTACAGAGATTTGCGATTTTAAATCAATAAAAAGAAAAAAAAAAATTTTTTTTTTTTTTTTTGAACATTAACCTTGAAAAATAGCTATGCTAACTTGATTCGCAGTACATCAAATAAATATTTCCCATTTGAACAGTTGAACATTAATTTACGCAATTTATTTACACACTCTGATATGGGCGTTTATTACTATTGCTAATTGACGTTAAATAATATCAGCTGTTAATTTGATCTACTGCCTCCTGCTCCCACCACACCACCTTTCTCTAGTTAGCTCCATCAATACGATTAATTTGTAAATTTATAAGGTTTTTCTATTGCAGACACTCTAGTAAAAGGGTTATGACATGGAAGGTGTTATTTTTATGGCACTTTGAAATTGAAGTGTGTATTTGGTTTCACCATAACGTCTCGCTGGAGAGGGCTATTCAGACGAGACTCAACACAAAATCCACATATTGGACAAGTAGCAATTCTTATTCTAAACATAAGTTCGGGGCAATGCCTCTTCGGGTTTTTTCTGTATAGACTTCTACGAACTTACACAGACAGATTCTCTTCTTTTGGAAAGCTTATCTATCTGGTTAACTACCCACTAATTTCTCACGTAATGTGGGATACAGATACAGGGAAAGGTGACCCTAACGGCACTGCTCAGCTAATTCAACTCGTGGAGATTGTTCCATGCTAACATCGAGCCAACTGGCTATCTGACTGACGAATAGCGTTGCTATGTACCATCCTCAGTACAATCTGTTTCAGTTGAAGGCGTAGACTTTCGTTTGCAACACACTTGAGAGCTCCGAATAGTTTAGTAGGAAGACGTAGTAGCCATTGTCTTGGGGCATCCTCTCAGCGAATTACTGGTAAAACTCTAAGAATGAAGAAAATTGCCGTGAAAATGTTTCTTAAAAATCTGTAGGTCTCTTCGTGGTGTGAGAATCTGGGTTCGAAACATGACTAAAATATCATAATGACCCATTAAGTACGTAAGTAAGGAAATCATTTTGACATAAAGATGACGTTAAAGATATAAATTTTTTTGCACATTTTGTGCAACCCTTTCTGATTATCCAACATTATTTACGCACGCACTCATATTGAATTATTACCAACGCTATTATCACGAGTGAAGTGATATACAAATGAAATGTTACTCATACGCACCATTTATCACCTCGTAATCTCGTAATTATCACCATAGAAAAAGAAGCACAAAAAAACCCGAAAACCAAATCAAATATAAAATAAAGAATCTGAACAACAAAAACAAAAACAAAAACAAACCCATTGAAATGAAACCACTTAGAAGTTAAGATTAGGAAAAATAGAAAAAAAAATCGAAATAAAAACGCCAAATTTTTTGCCCAACAACAGAAAACGGGAAAACGTTATCAAATGAAACGAATTGAAAGTAAAAAAAAAAAAAAAAAATCAGTATTTCTTGATAAGGTTCTTGACAATTGTGTTCATTTTCTATAAGAAATTCTATGGCTCTGCGGCTGCTCTTCCCAAATGAAATGAACGAACGAACGAACAACTGTTTAAATACTTGCGTAAATAATAATTAAGGTTTTCTACGCTTTTGATTGTGCGTTATAAAACAATAAAAGTTAAGTAAAAAATAAATAAAAAAATTTTTAATTTACAGTGGGGGCCAAAAAAATTAAGATTTTTTTCAAATTTAGAAAAAAAATTTTTGTTCCGAAAAAATTTCTTTGTTTTTGTACAAAAAAAAAAAAATATTATATAGCGGCACACTTTTAGAAGGTTCCAATCTGCAAATCCTGTGATGAGCAGAATGAATCTTCGGAACACATACTTAAACGTTACGGCGTTATTAAGTGTTTGAAGAAAAATCCGAATGCGCTTCATGCATCGTACATCCTGCATAGGCTCATCAGGATAAGAGATTGGGAGAAGGCATTACGGAGGGCCCGATAACGGTTAAGCATTTTGATGCATCCATATAATACGATGGCGAGGCTTAAGTTAGCCATCACGGCCATAGCCATAGATTATGGCAGTTGACTGAGAAACATTTTTATTTGCCTTAAGTATCACTGTGGAATGTACATACATAAATACATAATTAGCCATTACAACCCTTCAGTCAGGATTACGGCCTAGCTTCTCACACCACTTATGTTGTGTGTGTTAATTTAAACATGAGTGGCGGGACCTACAGTTTAAAGTCAACTCCGAATGACAGGTTTTTGAGATACTTTTCATTTCAATTTTATTTACTGTCAGAGTTTTTGCCAGAAATCTGCTAAGAGGAAGCCGCCAAAGAAATATTTTTTTATATTTCGGTTTTGATGTCTGACCGGGGATTCGAACCCTGGCCTTTCGTCTAATAAGCCAACACACTATCTACTAGGCTACTACTACTGGATTGTATGATTCAAGATAAATGAACTTAAAAAGTTTGTTTGGAAAAAATTGAATTGATTCATCGCGACACTGTTCAGTTGTTAAAGTGGTCGTACGTGGACACGAAACTGTAGGTTCTGCCACTCTTGGGTAACATTAACAAACACAATATGGGTGACGTAAGGATATAGGTTCTAAACCTGACTAAAGGATTGTAATGCTAAATTCAATAAGAAGTAAAACTCTTCAAAACTTTTCTAGTGTAAAAAAAGCAAAAATCTCTCTTTGGATCTATCAGGAGTCACTAATTGTCATGATAAAGCTTCTTAAATCTGTAGAACACCATGTTTAATTGCAGGTGGTGGATGGTGGGAAAAGCAAAGTTGAAATTCTATAGCTGTGGGTTTGTAATTTGAAAAAAAAAACTAATTTTAGTCTAGGGGGACTCTGTTTACATCTATAAAATATAGGAGTACTGAATAGAAACGAGAGTTAATATAACAGGCTCAATAGAGAGAGAGAGAGAGAGAGAGAGAGAGAGCAGCATTCGAACGGCTGCAGCCAATAGGTAAACTAAACTTTGTTGTACAGAAATCAAATCTGTTTAGTATTAGAACAAGTGCCTCAGAATCATGTGCAAAATATATTGGCCTAGTAATATGAGCAACATATCTACACAGATTTGGAACTTTACCAACGAGGATCTCATAATAACATAAAAATGAAATATAACAGCCAGAATCCCGAGGGTATAGCAAGGAATTCTCAAGGCTTAAGAAGCCGTAGCCGGCCAAGGCCCGTCTACAGACGTTGGATACTTCAGATCTAAGACAGTGCAATCTTTTATGTACGGCATATGATCCCAAGGGGGTAATGGAAAAAAGAAAAACTATCAAGTGAAATACAAAAGTTTTCTTCCAATTAAGGCATCCATAAATGGTAATGGGTAATCGCCTGCCGAAGGTGAAAAAACAATACATTAAATGATAGGCATTAACAAATATTCTATGTGGTGTGGTTAGGGATTGAATATTTGCAGATGACAAAATAGGTGCCACGTTCGATAAGAATATAATAAAATCAGCAGCTATTTCAATAGAGTATGAGAGGGCAATAATGAATTACTACCATCATGTCGCCATAGATGCGAGTTTAATTCATAACATCTCAGCTCAGACACATAAAAAATTAGTTAATGAAGTGAACTGGAATAGGAGAAGAGGATTTGATTTTATTTGGGATGCGCATTCTAAAATCCTAATTTTTTTTCCCACGAATAGTTTTTCTCCACACTGTTACCGACAAATACAATAGCAATGACATGTCGAACATGAACATAAATTTACAGAAATTTTAAAAATAACTTTACCTTCCGCAATTGGCAACATTGAAGCAAAAAAAAAAAAGAAAGCTGCGTTTTTTTTTTTTTTTTTTTTTTTTTTTTTTTTTTTTTTTTTTTATATCAAAACTAGACTGAGAAAACATAAAATAATTTATTTAATCCGGTCTGATTAAATTAAATTCAATTCTAAAACAGCCATACAATCGTTATTATATCTTATGAACAAAAAAATTAATTTATTTGTTTTTTTTTTTTTTTTTGGATTATTGGTGTACAGTCTGGTCATCCCACCTGTTATCAGCACCAAGTTTAATGGCAACAAATTATTAAAGAATACATTTTTTTGTTGTTTTCCTTCCAAATATTTGATTTTATTTTTTTTTATCAATATTTTGTATTTGAATTTATTTTGTTGCTAATTTGAAATACAATTTGTTTTTTATTTCATTTCATTTAATATTTGACGAGAAATGAAATGAATGACTGTCAGTTGTATTTGTTTCTATTTCAACGGATTTTTTTTTATTAGAACTTAAATGCTTCTACACTGTCCGCAATGAGAATAAAGAAAAATATTTACACGGCTTAATAAGTTTGGTGGCAATTAGAAAGATAATGTGGGCTAAAGTTCGAGTATTTAGTTAAGCTAGCTAGCTGATAATTGTTTTAAGATAACTATTAGCACGGCTGTATAATGTAGTAAGTAGTAGATTACTATGTTCTGGGTGACGAGGCTGAATTTGACCGATGGTCAGTTTACATTATCTCCACGTGAGATGACCGTGAACTGAAATCGTTTGTGCACAATGTTCTAAGTGCCATGAGCTGCGTTATACGCTGAGTTACATACATACATAATTGGCCATTACAACCCTTCAGTCAGGATTACGGCCTAGCTTCTCACATCACTTATGTTGTGTGTGCTAATTTTATAGATGAGTGGCGGGACCTACAGTTTAAAGTCGACTCCGAACGACAGATTTTTTTGAGAAACTTTTCATGGCAATTTTATTTACTCTCAGAGTTTTTGCCAGAAATCTGCTGAGAGGAAGTCGCCGAAGAAATATTTTTTTCATATTTCATTTTTGATGTCTGACCGGGGATACGAACCCTGGCCTTTAGTCTAATAAGCCAACACACTACCTACTAGACTACGGCGACTTCTATACGCTGAATTATTATATTGAAATCTCATGTCGTTTGTATGCAGATCACTCAACTTAGGCCAAAAGGAGTCTGGACATCGGCGTTCTGACAGAAATATGAAGCAATGATGCTGCCAGACTAAAATTTACACGAAAAAGTGATTTTTTCGGCATACATTGCACGTCTTGGAAGTACATTCGGAATCGTCTTCAACCATAAAGACATTGAAAATCAGATTCAATTGCCAACTGCTCCAGAGCCTATTGAGGTCATTTCAAATGGGAATCGTTTAACATCTGAAAAACTTATTACAAAAGTGGTCAATCAAATGGAGCCACTTTTTAAGCATAACATGGTCATGATTATGGGCGACAACATCTCAAGGATTGTCCAGAGGTCTAAAAATATTGTTTCTGATAGAGAGAGTTTGGCGGATAGTCCGAATTTGATAATTTCACGAAGATTTCAGCAATTCGGCCCTAAACTCACACAACAATTAACAGCGATCGCACATTAGCTATTTGCATGTTAGAGAATGCTAATTTTCCAATCAAAATTTTCTTTAGCTCTGAGGCTTATTTCTCACTGGGGTCGTTACATCAACAAGTAAAATTATCGCATATGAGGCCTAGAGATCCAAGAACACCACGCGTTTGCTATTTGGATGCTAGAGAATGTTGATTTTCCAAACAAAATTTTCTTTAGCTCTGAGGTTTATTTCTCAGTGGGCTCGTTACATCAACAAGTAAAATTATCGCATATGAGACTCAGAGAACCAAGAACATCACGCGTTTGAAAATTAGGTTTTCGATGCTGATTTCTAAAACAAAGTTTTCTTTAGTACTGAAGCTTATTTCTTACTATGGGTGGTAACGTCAACAAGCAAAATTGCCGCATATGAGGCTCGGAGAACCCAGAATTGATCGTAGAAAAACAATTGTATCTGGCAAAAGGGAACTGCCTAATATGCATTAGGGTTTGAGCGACAAATGGGCTGGTTTTTTTTTTTAAATTAACCATAAAAGAACCGTTAAACTTAACTCAATACACTTTACACTTTGACCGAATGAATTTGGAGTTTTGAACTGAAAGGTGTGTGGTTTTAACAAGACTTGGTTACTAGCAACACAACACTACTGATTTTGGCTTTGCAGCATTAGAAATGGCGATGACGTTTAAGACCTTGTCTAAATGAATAACTCCCTAACGTTAAAGCATTTAAAAGATCAAGTTATTGCGAACATATCGCAAAAAAATATGCGGAAAAAATGTTTTGAAACCAAAAAATGGAGAACCCACCCTTTAAATTTCTATTCTTACTGCCTCAAATAAAACATTGCCAATATATTGGACTACCTTATAACCCGCTAACTGCCTGTTGAATTATCTATCAATGTTTCTACCTATTCAAAGCGTTGGGTAATATTTTAAAAATGTTTTTTAAATGTTTTTACTTTAAATGTTTCGCTCATCATTATATTCGTTGTATAATTGAAATGCGTTTCCATAGTATTTTTTTGATAAGAATTTAGGCGCCAAATGTTTCAATTTCACAATTTCACAATGTTTTCTGTTGTCTTTTATTTTTTAAAATATGAAACTGAAAGCAAAAAAAAAAAAAAAAAAAAAAAATTTATAGAATGTAACAATCAACAGACGCTCATAAAAATAAAACGACTAGGTACATAGGTACTACAGTTTTTCTAATGTTTCTTGATTTAAAAAAAAAAATTTTAAAATTGAATTTTTGTTTTATCAGACACCAACAACCAACCAAAAGCACCAGGTAATAATGGTGCGTATATATTGATTTCATTGTCAAAAGAGGGTGTTTAATGGAAAATAAAAGCGACAGATAGGCAAAACATAAATTAAAAAAAAAAAAAAAAAAAAAAATTGAAATTGAAATTGAAATTGAAAAATTAAATTAAAATTTCATATTTATTTATCAAACATCATATTTAATTAAAATTCGAAAATAAAATATTTTAACATTTTAATTTATTTTCTTCTATCATCTGACCAAAATTCAAGAGTTGAGTTGTATTGAAGTATACACAGCGCTTTGTAGAACATGTCCAGCTGAAGATAATGCAGTTCTATTTAAAGTAATCTGACAAAGAGATTATCAACTATAAGGGAGAGGAAGTGGTAAAAAGTGCTCATAGGTAGTATTTTCCCCAGACGTCTAATTTTTTTTCTTTTTTTTTTTGGAGCCTAATTTTTAAAACAAGACTTGGCCGGATATGCTGCAATAGACCGTGTTTCTATAATGGCGGTATTAAGACAACTGGGCAGCCTGTTTTCTATATTAGGCTGCACACGCAACTGCTTCTAGTATCTAGAGTTCTATCAGGCTCAATTATTTTACGATTAGCTTTCGAAAGCATGAAGTCGCCGTAGTGTAGTAGGTAATGTATTGGCTTTTTATGCGTAAGGCCGCCGCTCAAACCCCGGCTCAGACATCAAGACAAAAATATGAAAATAGCAGCAGATTTATGGCAAAAACTCTGAGGGTATATAAATAATTGGCATTAAGTAGATTCGGATTCGATTTTAAATTGAGTGTTCCGCCAACATAAATGAGAGAAGCTGAGTTGTAAGCCTTACTGAAGGGTTGTAATAACCAATTCTATACGTATATAATATAAACAATATAAGCAGATTTGCATTAAGTTAGCTTAGTTAGTTGGTTATACCGGCTGCGATCAATCAGTAGAATACTGGAAAAAAGCTTTTAGAAGACTTTTGCTCCGTATTAGTTGTCAAATGCCTCAACATGCATGAACCACAACCAAAGTGCGAGTGAAAACTAGATTTCATTCAAGTAGGCGATGTACGGTATTAAGGTGTACCTTTTTCTTGGTTTCGAACCTGTGAATGAGTCTAAGTACACAGTCGTGAAAAAAACTGGACTGTTTTAGCGATAAACCGGTGGAAATAATAAACTTTCCTTTAAAGGCAGACTTTGAGCAGAGGGATGTTCAATTCGTCAGATTTAATTCTGGTAGCATGTAGGCTATGACCATAGTCTCTGTTGTATTTTAAGAAATAACGGCAAAACATTTCTTAAATATCCTGCTAATTCAATACCTGCCCACTAGGAAATAAGATTATGATGCATTGAGCTCATATTGAAGACAATCAAGCCAAACCGAAGACTCAATACTAGAGAATAGGATTGTAAATAGCTACTGCCGTCCTTATGATGTTATCGACCATCTTCTGGAAGTTATTTTTATGTCTCTATACAAGAACCACTGCGTAGGTAAAATTTTGGAAAGCAAGTCCACATGTTCGGTCAATACTGTGGTAGTTTGTTTGCTATTTGAACTCTGTTTTGTTTATTCATTCATTACTTTCGATGTATTTTTGCAAATTAAATGCTAATTTCACCAGTTTGCGAGTGGTTTTACACACGATTTTTGAAGAAAAATGGAGAAGAGGTACTAGTAAGCATCGCACATCCAAATATTGCCCATAAAGAGGGATCTAGTTGTGTGAGGCTGGCATTAGTTACTAAGGCCACACGATAAAGTTGTTCCAATAGGAAAGACCGAGTTAGAGAAGACCGTATTGCTACATTATTCAAATGAATCTTAACATTGTAATCCAGTGGTTATGTTAGTGGGAGACATTCCAAAGGACCATTCTCCATATACTGAAAAAAAAAATCGACGCTTAGGGAAGGTGATCTTACAGAAAGCGTTGGTAAAATACCCGGATAGTGGTAAAATAAGAACTCTTTAGACTGTCATCATTATAATCAGAAGGCAGGCAAAATGATGATGAAATCTAGGTCCCGCCACTCGTGTATAAAATTAAGTGGTATTCGGAGTTAGGTCGTAATCCTGACTGAAGGGTTGTAATGACCAATTATGTATGGATGTATGCAGAATGATATATCCTATGCATTCTTCGAAGGTTAGTTCATATATGTGACCATTGTTTGGACAGACAGGACATATTTGAAAACAATTAAAGTGGATTTGGGTAAGCCACAGAGACTGACATGTACTGCTGAAACCCAGGGCAATGGTAACTTCCTAACTACACTAATGCCAGGACCTGGAAGTTATGTTTATCATGAGATTTATAGAGGCAATATTGGGCTGAATGATGAAAAGCTCTTTATTTAGCTGTCCTTTGGTCATAACCATCAAACACTATGCCACAAGATTCGGCATATATTTGGGTCAGAGAAGAATACTGAAATAGTAGAGAAATATTCGGAACTTGCGAGCAACCACAGACAGGAATACTATCTGACAGTAAGGCATTAATAAAAGAATCTAGTACTTAGGAGCTTGATCTGCTGATAAGGATAGCAAAGCAGATTAAATAGGGTCACACTTTGTTGAATTCTACAGCATTTGGGAATAAAAATAGACAAGTTTGATTAGAGGAGAACTTTCACATTGCTAATGGGATCCGAATTTTTTTGTGAAGTGGAAAGAGGAAGGCTAGTTGGGTGTTAGGCAATCTAGACATATGTTGGGTAACTATATAGAGGTAAGAGCTGTAAGCTTTGAATAATCCACAAATAGATTTAAGATAGAGTCTTTACGATAATTTGCCCTGGAATGAGAATCTTTCCTAAGCCCAAAATAACAAAAGGAAACAAACAAATCACCAGAACACATGGTTGTACACTATACAGCGTTAATACATTACAGAAGGAAGAAAAATAGTCTTTCTGAGATAGAACAGCCTGACGGATCTTAGCTTCAATACAACAGGGTAACCTCTAACCAAAGATTCGGAATATTATGGCACTCAGGATTGTGTTAAAGGTCTCTTTCTTTATTGAAGCATCATTATCCATCCGAACTATTTTGTTGATTTTTTAAAAAAAAATATTCTTTTGGGGTCTATGTGTGTTGAATTTCACAATAATTTCTCAGATTTTCCGTATTTTCCAATTTTTCATATCTTTTAATAGCCACCAAAAAGAAATTTCATTAGAATTTTTGTATTTTTTGTTTTTTGATTTTTTTTTTAATTTTTCAACAGTTTTTAGTTGTTGCTGGCGCTATTTTTAGTTTGTCTCGGTGACAAATTTAGTTTAATGCGAGTGACTGAAAATAAAAAAAATTTTTTTTTATAAAAATGAAAAACCAAAAACAACAACAAAAATTTTTCTTTCTTTTTTTTTATACTCAATTAATGTTTCGTTTCGTTTCTGCTATTTTGGGGTTTTTATTTCGCATTAGAAAGTCATTTGTTGGCAGTGTTTGCCGATGTCGCTCACTGCCACCTCTAAAGTGACTGATACCTCATAGTTTTTGGCCGTTTAAAATGTGTGGTGTGAGCGTTAACGAAACTATTTTTTTTTTCTTTTCTTTTCTTTTCGTTTGCCTGTCAAATGTTGTTGGTCGTTCAAACAGCCGGCCTGTATTTGGTCGACAGTAGTGGTCCCTGTTATTTTAAACGCAATGAAAAAAAAAAAAAAAAAATCTTGAATTTATTTTTAAATAAAATTTTCAATGGGTTTCACTCTTTCTAAAGATTTCGAATTTTGTTTCTATTTTAATCATCTGAACATTTAATCACCCCTGTTCTGTATAAGAATACATGCTAAAATATTCAATTTGATGTTTTCATTTTTTCTGACACCTTTTTTTAGTGTCAATGAAGGCAAGAGAAATTTGATGGAATTTTGATTTTTGATTATTTCAGTTCCACCCTTTATACAGAATAGGAATGAAGAACGTTGAAATAAAATCTAAATTACGAGTACTATCGAGACTGATGTAGATGTGTCGGCGGTGTTGGGGTCTATTAAATATTGTTTCAGTTGTTGTATCAGTTTTTAACAGACATTTCTGTTGGCTAAGATCCATTGTTTTTGCTGTTATTGTTTTTAATGTTTTTATTAAAAAAAAATTAAAAAAATTGTACAATAAATTAATGGAAAAACACCAAAGAAATTAAACAATTCGTTCGTTAAAAAAAAAAAAATGTTTTAAAATATTGACAATTTCTACAAAATTTGTGTAAAAAAAAAAATTTTTTTAAAGATTTTACGAGGGCAACGTCAAACTCATTAAGATAAACAGCAGGATAATAAGATTTGTGCAGGAACTGAGATATTATTCCAATAGGATGCAAAATATGTCATTGGGAAGCCTGTTGCCCAAACTGGAAAAGTCTCAACTCAACCTAAATTAAATCAAATGCAAAAGCAGCAGTTTTAATGAGATTTGTTCCTTCTTTTCTGATAATAGGTAATGACTACTGCTATGTCAATAGATTGTTTGACAGTCTATTTGTTGCATTGCATTCGTGATTATTGTGTTTGAGTTTTGGGACATCACTCGACATATTTGCTTAATTGATCTTTCGAAGCATATAGTCAGGATTACAATCTCGATACTTACATCCATGTTAAGTGTGTTAAATTTATACAGGATTGGCTGATCCTGAATTAAGAAATTTTGTCATGGCAATTTTATTTGAACTCAGATGTCTGCTGACAGCCGTTCGAGAGTTCGAGATGTCTGATCTAAAGTTTGAATTAGGGGCTCTTATCTAGTAAGCGAATACACTACCTACTAAACTACTGTGACTAGACACATGAGACAAGTTGTGTAGGCAAGTGTAGGCAGTAGAATAATGCTTGACTATACTAGAAGCAATAATATGTATGTATAGATGTGAAGCACAGAAATTCTTTCGAGATGCCAACCTATCTTGGGTCAATGAGGAGTCCTGTTAGTCCACCGCTAAGTTCATCTGGCGCTTAATGGATAGAAGGTATGCCAATTACTTGGACTTGGTCGTTGTTTTATTTCAGTGATAGTGGCCATGCTTACAGGTCACGCGGCAGAGATGCAGCTCGCATTCAACGACTTCTGCCGTGAGTGCAGATCCGCTGAGGAAGAGGAGACTGTCATCCACTTTCTTTGTCAGTGCCCAACACTTGCCAGGAGCAGATATAGATTATTTGGCTCTCAATTTCTTGTCAGCTTGACGGAGCTATTATCTATTGATGTCAAGAATATAGCCTTCTTTATCAAACTTTCTGGCTGATTTTCCAGCATGGAGTAGTCGTGTTTTTGTTATGCAGCCCTTGCGCTGACCAACTTCCCTGGTCTGGCAGAATTTGGTCAGTACAGAGACTGCGTTTACTACTGCCTGCTCTGGCAGGCTACCGAATACTCAGAAACTTAGGAAAAGTACGAGGGCTTTTTATTAGTGGTAGTAACAAATGTTTGTGGAATGCATTATTACGAAAGAAAACTAAAGAAGTCAGTAACTTTTATCTTCTTGCGAGTGCAATGGCGATAAGCAGGCCAAATAATTTAGTAACGACAGTTCCAGCCGCAAGCATGAACACAAGCGTTTCGTATTAGAATATTATCGTGGGAATTAATTTTTATTAAGGCAAACCACACAATTCATACATCAACTGTTGGTTGCAATGGCCAAACCGCCATTGTGCGGTAGATTTAGCTCTCTCCAATGGTTTTCAAATTCCAAACTAGAAAAAATAGTGCAAAAACAAGGAAGTGAATCTACACTTGAAGATCCTTTTAAGATTAGAACAGTTCTTTGATAAAAAAAAGGAATCGAAGTTATTGAATATCGCAATTGATAAAGAAACTCACAATGAT
This sequence comes from Sarcophaga bullata, assembly GCA_005959815.1. Lineage (NCBI taxonomy): Eukaryota > Metazoa > Arthropoda > Insecta > Diptera > Sarcophagidae > Sarcophaga > Sarcophaga bullata. Next base: position 215,217 of record QOCX01000236.1, read on the forward strand.
CTCGCTAAAGCTAAACCATATTCATGAAAAAATTGCCCAATGTGAAGTCGCCGTAGTCTAGTAGGTAGTGTGTTGGCTTATTAGACGAAAGGCCAGGGTTCGAATCCCCGGTCAGACATCAAAAACAAAATATGAAAAAAATATTTCTTCGGCGACTTCCTCTCAGCAGATTTCTGGTAAAAACTCTGAGAGTAAATAAAATTGCCATGAAAAGTTTCTCAAAAAAATCTGTCGTTCGGAGTCGACTTTAAACTGTAGGTCCCGCCACTCATGTATAAAATTAGCACACACAACATAAGTGGTGTGAGAAGCTAGGCCGTAATCCTGACTGAAGGGTTGTAATGGCCAATTATGTATGTTATGTATGTGAAGTCGACTGATTTTGAAAACTGCAAACGGAGGTAGCAAATTTTAGAGCAATCGCTCTAGAAACCATTTCAAAGATATATTACAGCAGACGAGGTACATTATAGAGTGCAGAAAGAGTTCTCGAATTTGGGTCAAAAATTTGGGACTCAACGTTAATACAATTTTCCAAAATTTTGGTTCAAATTCCTAAAAAAAAAAAACTTTAAAAACACTTTTAAGCGCTATACATACCAAAGAGATTGACAATAGAAAGCTTGAGTTTAAACTTGTAAAAACACTTACCTAGAAAGAGAAGAGAAATAAATAAAACATTAAAAATAATACAAGATAATCTTATAAAGTATTTAAAATAAAATAAAATAAAGAAATAGTATATCAGTCTCAGGGAGTTCTATTGATGCATTTTAAAACAATATTTTCAAATCTCAATGATGCTTGTTTTATACTCAAAGTAAGTAAAAATAAGCAAAATTTTGATCTGGAAATACGGTATTCTTCTTCTTCTTCTTTCTTAATTGGTCATTACAATCCTTCAATCAGGATTACGACCTAGTCTCTCACGCCACTTATATTGTATTCACTCATACATTACGACCAAATAAAATTATAAAATAAAACCAAATAAAATTACCATGAGAAGTTTCTCAAAAATCTGTCGTTAGGTGTCGCCTTCAAACTGTAGGTCTCGCTACACCTGTATTAAATTAGGCCGTAATCCTGACTGAAGAGTTAAAGTGCTTGCCTCCAAATCCTGAGAATGCAAAGAAAAAAACCAAATTGTCTTAACCTTGCTTCATCAGATTGAATAATGCCGAAAATGAAAATGGGCCACTCTGCTGCCACAACCTATTGAGATGAGAAGTTATAGCTCTCAATGAACAAGGTGCGATAATGCTATAAATTTTCGCTAAGTATTTTGTCCTTAAGCAGTGAGAAGTGGGAACCCTATCATCCCAGAGTCAGCAACATAAGCAAATCGCCAGCTTGGTTAAAGAAAACTTTGTTATTAAAACTGAAACAACCTTACGTTTATTTAAGAGAAGCAAAGACTGAAATTAATCAAAAGTTTTGTTTAAAAATTATTATAAGAAGAGAGCTGACTTAGGCATCAGACTATTTAGGAGTAGCCTAAGGTTGGTTATCGGGCTTTTTGGCAGGAAACTATAGAACTCAGAGTTCAACTGGGTGTTGCTTAGAGTCCAACATATAGATTCTGTGACTAGAATGAGAATGGAACACATACCTGGATTCTATGGGGCATTAGTTAATATCAGAAGGCAAAATAGGCAAGGAATTGCCATTGTTAACACGGAGCAGCATCCAGAAGTTTGTTAGGGCAATAGCTCTGGAGGATATACTATAGGCATGCGCTATAAAGTTTAACGGTGGACAATGGATCTTACGATCGCATTGCTGAGGCCCCTTTTCACTACAGTGGTGCCTTTGAAAGCACAGGCATCTCCAATTGTCTGGGTAGCCAAAAGTAACCTATCTTTCTCATCTAACCGAATATCGTTAAGATAGTCTATACCTGGACCTAGAACATGCTATGGTATAACGATTAAACCGCTTGGTTCGAATTCTGGAGAAAGTAACAAACTTTTATCATGGTTTTTGAACTCGCTAAAATGAAAGACATAATAATTAGCATACTTCGTGCTATTGAGATTTTTAAAGAAATTAAACATTATGACACTGTTCTAAAGCCACCTACACCTGGTGTAGGTACTAATAATGTAAAATGAATTAAAAGAATTAATGATTCCAGCTTAGCATACTAATTTAAATGGAAAATAAATTACACTATCGAAGATAATCACATCACACTAGATTCCAATTAAATATTCAATGAAATTAAAGATTTCTCACATCAAGTACAGCTTAAACGGGTGCCAGTTAAGTTTAAATTTTTTTTATCAATAAATTAATTAAATAATTACTATTGTTCGCTGTCATGATTCACGATTCCAAAGATGCAAAAAAAAAATTTTTTTTTTTCCTTGGAAAACAGAAATTCTAGATCAGGGTGAATGTAACGGATGGGAAAAATAAAATTTCCCCACTACACTGCAGTCGTCATACATACAAATCATTTGAATAAATATTTAATGCGGCTTGATCAGATTATAAAGGTCATGGCGAATGTCATAGTAAATAAAGAAATAAAAAAAAAAAAACTCTTGCAAGCGATAAAATGTCAGTAGTTACCAAGTGGCAAGATCAACTAGAATGCAAGACTTTGAACGTCACTAGTAAAATACAAATAAAATATGCATTGCTGTTGTTGTTGTTTTTGTTGTTGTTGTTGCTGTACCAGGAAAGAATTTTTATAGTTGTTGTTATAATAGAAAAAGAAGAAGAAGCAAAATTCTACTGATAATGACGTTCAGGAAGAGCGAAAAAAAAAAACAGAAATTATTTATTGATGAACAAAGTACAACAACAGCAATATAATTGTAAATTAATAACAAGTAAAAATTATTAATTATTTACAAATTATTTATTTAATAGCTATAAAAACAACAACAATAACAACAATTGTAGAAAAACAATAGTAATTATTAATTAATAATAGAATCTATTAAAAAAACAATAACAATGCATAGAGCATAGAGAGTTGAAAATTAATTGAAAATGTAAACAAAAGAAAAAAAAAAACAGAAATATTTTACAGCTGAGGACATACGAGGTTAGGTTGAAAATTATTTATTAATCGCAATACAATTAAAAATTTTATTTTATTATTTACAAGCTGAGTAACTTCAATTTTATGATCGGTGCTATTGTAAGCATCAACAATCAACACAGTCTTTGTTGGGAATTGAACCCAGAACCCACTCTCCAATACTCAAGCACACTAGCCTGGTAACCTAGCACCCTAGGGCACCCTAGCCTGGTAACCAAGAAAATAGTCTTTTTTGTAACAATTTAAAGTAGAGAGATTTAAAGTAGAGATGGCCAATTGGTCGGTTTTAGGCTAGGTAGATACTGGCTATATCCGTTCAAAACTCTACGTATTATAATAAAGATCAACGTTTACTAGAAGAGCGTTTTTTTACCAGTAACTACTGTTAATCATTTTCATGAATGCGTGAATACTATTCATGAATACTATCAGATGATCAGACTATACTTCACAGGATCATTTCTGTAGTCAGTCTTCATTTACTTTCATATAGAAATCATTAAAAGAAAAACTTGTGCTCAAGAAAATATTTAGAATTCTCAACATAATGACAGGGATTCCAGACACCCCGTTTGTCACAATCACAGCATCAGTCAACAATTTCATAGCAACTCTGTAGTAAAGCAACGATACACCTCATATCACCTCAATAGTTTTCTATTTTACAAACCACATTTTTTTAGGGGAAGGCTCCTATTTATGCCGTGAGTTATATTGGAACTAGGCAAATAAGTTGCGGGGAGAAGGAAAGAGGGAAAATGTTTTACGGACATAAGATTTAAAACTCTTTGTGCAGTAGCAGGAAGGATGAAAATGAATATTGCGAATGAGGTTAGAATTCTTTAAGTAACACAATTTGCGGTCCACTAAACTATCAATCACGATTGGTTGTATTCTACGAGCCAATGGAGTGATTTTCGGGTATAAGTCCCCAGAAATCTGTTAACAGGAATATTTTTTCATATTTCATTTGGTTGGAGATGTCCGACCTGGGGTTTAAACCGAGGCCTTACGTTAATAAGACAAGACACTACACATTTGATTACGGAGACTGTCTCAGTCCACTTTGTTGTATAAAAGTGGAACTGCGCTACAGTGCTAGTATCGGGTACAATCATGCAAAAACTACAGGCATTTAATAATAAGTACCGCGAAGTCAAATACAAGGCTTCTAAAATTTTATGAACGACGTGCACATACTGAAGCAAATTAAATGCAGAAAATCGAAATGACAAGTGTAGTAGTATAGTGACATTCTCAAGAGTTTAGAAACTTGGGTGGATCAAAGAACATTTGTACACTGTTCACTGACTGCCTAGTTTCTTTATTGTAGAATTATAGGTAGTTTCCACTCCCTTCACTTAGCGCTATAGATTAAATTTTATTCTTAATTTACAAATAAATGTACGATTTTCATTGACGCGTACTGTATTGTAAGTGCCAAATTAAGGTTCCAAATATTGAGATTTATGAAACTGGTGCAAGCAGTGTGACATTTCATCTGGGATCCCATTGAAAATGGTATACTTCTGTCAACAACGAGTCGAGCGAATTAAAATACGCAAAAATTAATTGCATGAGTATGCGCGACACTTTTTGGACGCTGGTCTAGCAAAAATAATAAACAAAAATCGGTTTTTCTTTGTACTGGCTGGCTGAGCAATATCTCCTTACATGCGATGACAAAAAATTTTGTGCTTTTGTAAGTTCGTTGCATCGTCCAAAGAGGAATTGTATGTATTGGGACAAGGCAATGTGTATTTAGTTAAGAATAAGGCTTCCTAAATGAATGTTCAATGTGATCTGCAATGACTATAAAAATATTTCGGGTACTAAATTAAACGTTGCCAAAAAGACTAGGAAGAAGAACAAAAAAAATGACAAGCGAATAATAACAACAACAATTTCTAATTGTTCACACATGATGTCTAAGAATGCGTAAGCGTGGGCTTAACTGTGGGACATCGTTTGTCAACTAAAAACAGCGATGTGACGACATGCATGCCATGGTGATGGGAATGCGATTCGATCATTTCCATTTCCATCTTTATCTAAGGCACGTGTTGCATTTAGAATATCTTTTGTTGCTTTTGCAGCTATCGAAAATCAAATTAACCCGTAAGGTGTGTTATTCATTAAGATTTCCAAATACTGCCAGATTGATGGTGGCTGCATGGTTTTAGTTTAAACATTGCTAATGGCAAGGCAAAATATGATTTCGAAAAGGTTTTATTACACGGATTTTGATGAAATTTGTTTTTAAAACTCAAATCCTCACGATTTACTGCCACAAAATCAAAAAAATAAAAAAAAATGTTCAAACCCAACAAGGGTTAAAAATGCAAACGTTTACTTTTTTTTTTATTCGTATTTAATTTATGAACATTTTAGCTCAGCAATTAACATAGAAAATTAAAATGAATTTCAATATTTAAAATGAAATAAAATTTATTGATAACGAACGAATGCAAGCAACGTCGTTTTAATAGCAAAAAATTTAAAAAAAAAAAAACTTTATCAAGTTACAGACAGAAGACCTTCGATTTAATTTTTAAATGAATGGAAAAAGCTCTGTTAAATTAAATTAAATTAAATTAAAAAAAAAAATTAATATTAAAACGACATTTTCAAGGGCCTGCATTAATTGATTGAATGCCCTTAAACTGTGTGGAAAGTTAATTGAACGCGTGGGAAAATTGCTGATTCAAATACTTGGTAATAAATTGCGTTTCTATTTCAGATTTTTTTATGTCTGTCTAGTCAGTCAATCAGTCTATTATGCAATGCGCAATATTATGCAATTCGAATAGGCCCGGAACGTGTTATTGCTGATGTTTTACTCCCGTTTTTTTTTGCAACAAAATAATTTTTTTTTTTTTTTTTTTTTTTTTTTTTTTTTTTTTTTTTTTTAATATGAATTAAAATAATTAAAATTAATTAATGAATATATACATATCATTCGGTGAAACTGCTGAATTTGTTCTAGCGTATAGAGGGTTATCCGGGACCACTGGTTGCTGTGGAATCTATCTTGACTGCGTTATCGGTTCACTAGCGATCTCTTTTCATCACTATCAGTGTTTGGCAATTATCCGCCTAGTTTACATTGAAAAATTATCTTCAACGATGAGGGCCATTTCTGGATAATTGGGTACGAAGAAATCAAACAAAACTGTCGACTACGGGACGATATTAATCCATATGAGCACCAAAAACGTCCAATACATCCTGATAAAAGTCACTGGTTGCTGTGGAATCTATCTTGACTGCGTTATCGGTTCACTAGCGATCTCTTTTCATCACTATAGTGTTTGGCAATTATCCGCCTAGTTTTCATTGAAAAATTGTCTTTAATGATGAGGGCCATTTCTGGATAATTGGGTACGAAATCAAACAAAACTGTCGACTATGGGACGATATCAATCCATATGAGAACCAAAAACATTCAATGCATCCTGATAAGGCACTGGTTGCTGTGGAATCTAGCTTGACTGTGTTACCGGTTCACTAGCGATGTCTTTTCATCACTATAGGGTTTGGTAATTACCCGCCTAGTTTTCATTGAAAAACGATGAGGGCCATTTCTGGATAATTGGGTACGGTATTAAACAAAATTGTAGAATACGGGACGATACCAATGCATATGAGATCCAAATGCGTCGAATGCATCCTGATAAAAAAGACACTGGTTGGTGTGGAATTTAACTTCACTGCATTGTCGGTCTAAATTTCCTAGAGAACGGCACTGAACCGCCAATTATTGTGAATGGCGAGCACTATAGATTGATGATTTCATACTTGCTTACTTATTTGGTCAAAACAACTATTTAGACAGAATTACAACCTACCTTCTGATACCATTTATGTTGTGGGTGTTAATTTTTATTACTGAGTGGCATGACCTTCAGCCTATGGATTTTTGAGAAACTTTTCATGGCAATATTTTGATTCCCAGAGCTTTTGCCAGCAAACTGCTGAGAAAAATTCGCCGAGGAAATATTTTTTCATATTACTTTTCGTATAAGACGTCTGAGCTCACCTCTAATAAGCCAACATTTTACTTACACAACAATGGCGGCCACATAGGTCAACTTCTTCTTCTTTTTTTGCCAACTTCTTTTCGCCTAAATTGGATGATCTAGACCCCAACGACCTGTAGTTTCTAACTGGAGAAAGCTATTGGCTATGCAGCTGATGCCACATTGGGATAATTTGCACGAGTAATATGAGGTTATGGTCACCTCACATGGAGATGATGTGAACTAGCCAACGAAACCCAATCAATTTTTTTCCTGTAGATCCATCCCAAGGCCATTTTTCTTCGCTGATAATAAAATTTATGGAATTCAGCACTGCTATACATACGTAATTAGTCATTACAAGTCAGAATTAAGACCTAGCTTCTAATGCCACTTACGTTGTGTGTGTTAAGTTTATACATGAGTGGCGGGACCTACAGTTTTGACAAAATTTTCATTTCAATTTTATTTTACTCTCAAATTTCTTGCCAGAAATCTGCAGAGAGGAAGTCGCCTAAGAAATATTTTTTCATACTTTCGTTTTGATGTCTGACCTGGGGGTTTGAACCGTGACCTTACGTCTAATAAATCAATACACTACCTACCACTAGACTACTAGGCTACTTTAAGTTTTTTCTTGCCGATTTTTTGTAAAGTTGCAAGTGTATGTGGCCCTCAAACCCACTATAAACCATGCCTTCAGGCAAATTCATTCCGATTCGGATGCGTACCACTCACAGAATGCGTGGGAAAAGGATTACGGAGCATTCTTAGACCATATTTGTCTCATTCTTTAATAATTTTCACGTTCACGCCGGCGCTTAAATTCATGGTTGTCGTATACATGCTGTATACTGGTGGCTGCTTTTCGCTCTAACGGACGGCAGCTGTTTTGCATCAATACAACGGTATCGTCTAAAGTTTTGTGTTTTTCTTCGTGAATTCGTCTTATTCTCATTAAATCTTTTTGAATTTTTGATTTCACAGTATTTGTTAAAGATCCAAATATTTGATGTTACCTACCGTCTAATAGCATAATCAAATGCGTACCACCGGTGGTACGTGTCACCCGATAAGACGGTCTAGTGCGGGCTACCGGTGGTATGCGCCGGCGTGAATATGTTAAGCTCTTTCGCCTACGCATGAGATTATCTGTTGTATCACACATAACATAATTGGCTATTACAACCCTTCAGTCAGGATTACGGCCTAGCTTCTCACACCACTTATGTTGTGTGTGTTAATTTTATACATGAGTGGCGGGACCTACAGTTTAAAGTCGACTCCGAACGACAGATTTTTGAGAAACTTTTCATGGCAATTTTATTTACTCTCAGAGTTTTTGCCAGAAATCTGCTGAGAGGAAGCCGCCGAAAGAATATTTTTTTTTTCATATTTCGTTTTTGATGTCTGACCGGGGATCTGTTGTATCAGGTTTTAGAATAATAGTGTTGCCAACTATCGCTTTGCAAAGAGTTAACCGTGATGGATTTATTGTTGTCGCTTCTATGGAAATCAATACCATGTGAAGACAATATAAGGGTTATTATAGCATAATTTTTTTTTTCTGTGTACTTAATTTAACTTAAGCAATTAGAATTTTTAAATCAACAAAATTATAATAAATTCGATATGTTTGTGTGTTAATCATAATTTAATTTAATTTTTTGTGTATTTTTTTTTTAACAAAAATTATTAAAAATACTGAGAGGAGATAAAGTGAAAATATGGGTCAGTTTTTATTATTTTTTTCTATATTTCATGCGTATATTTTTAAAATATTAAATTCATTAGAAAAAAAAAAAAAAACAATGCCTATTGTCCCCATTCTAAAAATATCGCAGATGAAATCCGAAAATGGGTCATACACGCTATTTAAAAATAGATTTGAAGGCATATGTATGTTCCTCCGTATAGATTTTAGTGCCAATAATTTTTTTTTGTTTTTTTTTTTTAATTTTTCTAAAACGGTAGCCACAAAATATGGGTCAAATTTAATGAGAAAACAAAAAAAAAAAAGAAAAAAAATGCAAACAAATCAAGTGATTAACAGCCTATTGAATAATAGACTGGCTTTGCGGTTGTTTCCGTGGAAATGGAAAGAGTGCGACGATGTGCCAAAAAAAAAGCAAAAAAAAAACATGAAATTCTATGCGAATATTACGTCAAAAACTTTAAAGCGTGTGTGACCCATAAAAAGAAAACTACAACTACAACAAAAAGAAAATCAAATTTAATTATCGGAAAAAAAAAGCTAAACTGTGACAAAAAAAAAAAAAAAAAAAAAAAAAACGAAAAGAAAAGAAAAAGAAAGAAATATTGAAATAATTGCATGATATTTTTCCATTAATGCCAACATTATTGTCATCACTAAACAAATACGGCACCACCACCCAAGTCGGCCCAGCGACCTTCTTTTTATGCTTTTTATTTTTGTCGTTGTCGTTGTCATAGTCGTTGTCTATTTCAAGTGGATATTTACTGATGATTTTCTATTTCTTTCAAAAAATCACTTTCGTTTCTTTTTTTTTTTTTTTGTTTTTGTTTTTGTTATGTTTGCTGGCTATTGTATTGAAGAAAACGGCTCATTTGAGTGAAATGGGACCAACGAAATGACATGACATAGAGGAGATAATTTATGAAATTTAATAGCCGACCATAGTTGACAGTCAGTTTTGTTTTTTTTTCTTTAACGATTTGTTGCCAGTACTTGAGGAACGAAAAAAAAATAAAACTTAAATGAAATTCAGAATCATGTTTTGGAAGTAAATTATGCGAGCAAACAGAATTTGGAAATGTCAGTGACGCCATGGTGTGTAGTTAACACCAAATTTACATGAAAATCGGATGTCAAAGCACAACTATCCGAACTTAAATGTAATTGATACAGCCATTCCTTGTATATTCCTTTGAACATTAGCAGTTCAAACAATATCTCTGGTCTCAACATAAATCAGTCTTAGGGCTAGGAATGTGTGCCAGGCTTTGTTGTGATACTATTATCTACGACGTTTATTCGTCCAGTTTTAGCGTCACATGCCGTATGAGAAGTTATCGACTGGTAACGACTAAATGCACAATTCTATGAAAATTCCTGCCAGTCCAACAATAATTTATTCCAATGTCATGAAATCTATGATTATTACAGCCAAATAGGCTCTATATAAATCGATAACAGTTGACATTTATCGGCGTGCTTTAAGATCTAGTCTCCGGAAGGGAAATTTATTAATTAATCTCGTAGCAAAAATAAAGTGTCATTGCCCAGCAATATTAGCCAATGGAATATAAATTTAATTAGAAACCGGTTGGAACTTGGAATAGGACTTGAGAATCCTATGCGTTTGTTCTGGAACCCCTATATTTTTCAAGTATTTATAGTAGAGCTATCTCCGGATTCAACGAACACCAAACGAAAAAAAAAAATTCAAAACTCGCGTACTTTAAAGTCCAAGTCAAATTTGATTTGAATAGGTCATTCGATTCTACGGTTCGCAATGTAATATGCTTTGCACTCGCTTACTTTAACGTTCTGAAGCCACTTTGTATGTAAACAGTGCTTGCCTGTGACGCAGGAACGCTCTTTTTATAGAAACCTTTCCTATCGTTCACTGTTCAAACAGTACTTGAAAACTGTAAGGCATCAATGCGTTCTAAGAAGAAACATCTGGTTGCCTAGCAAGTTCCAGGCAGAAAGTTGACATCAAATAATATCCTCAAGTTTGGCTGAAGGGCAACAGAATTGGAGGAGATATTATAGAGATAACCCGTACGGGTTGAGAGCAGTAAAATTAGTTGTATGGTCCCATTAGTGCAGTGAATCTAATTGGAAGATTGTGTAAAGTAAAGTAAAATAAATTAGAAAAGCGTAGAGTTATTAACAGATGAACAGAGGAACACAGATAGAAAGCATGTAGTCGGTAGAGTGATATAGTCTGTGACACTGAAGTCACAAGTTGATCCTTTTTACAGGCTTACGCATCTCAGCTATGAAACACTAAAGAAGAATTTCCTACAGTTCCAAGGACGTCACAGAGCAAAGAACTACTGCAGAGAGTTTCAATAATTAAAATATACACACACTCTAAGCTTAATTCGTTCTCCTTGATCATTTCTAACTGAAAGCAACTCTAACTCTATCGATTTTAATAACGATTTTGAAGTGAAAAGATTTTTTAAGGTACTAACTATAGACCACAGAAGTATCTCGTGTCTGGTCAACAACAGTCGCTAAGATTTTCAAAAACAGAAAATCGAAATGTAACTGTAGGTCCCTCCCAAGGCTATTTATTCAGCGAAGATATTCGATCCGGCAACAAACTACGAATCTTAAAATATATGGAATCTGGCACTGCTATACATACACAATTGGTCATTACAACCCCTTTAGTCAGAATTACGACTCAGCTTCTCACACCAATTATGTTGTATGTTGTATGTGTTAATTTTTATACACGAGCGGCGGGACCAACAGCTTAAAGTCGATTCCAAACGAAATATTTTTGAGAGGAAGTTGCCGAAGAAATATTCTTTCATATCTCATTTTGCTGGAGATGTCGGATCTGGGGTGATTGAACCACGGCCTTACGTTCAATTTGCCAACATATTACCTACTAGTTACGGCGACTTTTGCTCTACTGTACGCCACAGTATTAAAGGCTGATGCAAATTAAAATCGAAATTCTGGCCGAAAATTTGGATAATGGTAAGGGCCATGCGAGATGCTGATATTAGCGACAGTTTATCTAATGCTGTATTACCGCTTATCTATTGTCTGTACGTGCGTTAGTAGGAGCGCTTCGATCAAGTTTCACTACTTAAACTGTCTTATGTTTTTTGGAATTGCTTTTACCATTTATAAACTGTGGATAGATGTACTGTATGAGATCATATTTGATTTTATCCTGTTCGATAAAAATGGCACGACAAATGGTTTTGCGATTTGCAAATTCTCAGAGTCTGTAAATCTTTTTAAAATCAATTTTTTTAAATCTTCTACTGTCCTCCCTTCTCACAACACTTTAATCCTGCCATCACTCACAAGAAAATTGAAAATATTTACTTTTCATAAGTGTTTTCTTTTCATTTCCTTAACTTAAGTTTTCTTTTTTTTTATTTCCCACTTCCAACATATTTTTCTTTCATATTTTATTCGTGAAAAGAAAAATTCTTCCATTGTTTTGCTATAAAAGTGGGACACAGAAAATGTTCAATTTAAAATTGAATTTTCCTCTTCCATTTGGCTTTTCCAAAAAAAAAGAAAAAAAAAACTAGTCAAAAAAGAAAAACAAATGAATTTTCTTGTGATTCTTAGCTCTACATAGAGTAGCATAGAGAACCAACCAATCTATGGCCGCCGTTTAAGAATAACTTTTTGATGTCAGTCTCTCTCTATGGTTGGATGAACGCCTGAGTGAGTGCCACAGTTTGGTTAGAGAATTTGAAAATGGATTGTATGTGGCACTTTCTAGTGGTCTTTTCAATTCGTTAGTTTCCTTGGATAGATGATGGTAGGGGAGAATACGAAATAAATGCTGCCACAATGGCGGCGCTTAAAATTAAGTGAAGAACAACGGAAATTCTTTAGAAGAAACAAGAAAAACAGAATGGACATGGACAAAGAAAATAGAAAATATTTCTATTAGAATTAAACGAAATTAAGAAGGCACTCTATAGAGTGTAAGTAAAAAAGGTTTTTCAAAAAGAAAGTTCTGAGGACAAAAAAAAACATTTACTTTCAGTCCATGTACCTTGTAGCTCAGGTTGTATCAGCAGTAATATTACTAAAGAAGTTTGGTTTGAACGAACATAGTCTGTTGCAGCTTAAACTACTTCTCTGTGCAATATTTTTTGCAGGTTTTGTCACTGGCGCCATTGCGGCTTGTATTTTAGGTATTCAGCCTTCGCATGAGTAGACATCAGTTCTGAGTTCTACCAAAAGGGAATTGAATCCTTGTTCTTGAGCTTGGAAGGCCTTTTTCAGTATTTTCGCTGTTTTGCCTCTATATGACACTCTATACCTTATGACATCCTAAGTTTTCAGATTTTTATGGGGATCGAACGCATTCGTTCAAGTATGTAGTGGTGTTAGCCTACTAGACGTGAGATCATGGTTCAAACCCCAGCTCAGGCACCTTTAACTAAACGAAATACGAAAAAAATATTTTTCCGGTTACTTCCTCTCAACAGATTTCTGGCAAAAAACTCAGAGAGTAAAAAAAACATTGCCATCAAAAGTTTCTCAAAAATCTATCGTTTGGACTCGACTTTCAACTGTAGGTCCCCCCACTCATGTATAAAATTAACACACACAACATAACTGATGTGTGAATCGAGTTCGTCATCCTGACTGAAGGGTTGTAATGCCTATTTTTTTCAAGTGTACAGCAATGCACAATCCCTTGATAGCATTTCGGTATTTTGTTCACGAAAAGCTTCCTCAACTGAATCCATAAAACTTCCATAAAGTATTTCTTTTTAAGGTGGACACCTTCTTGCTCTTCTAAAAACTCACTGTCGTAACAGAACAGCCTGAACTTTCAGTTGAAATTGCCAATTTTGCCTCAACATTAGCACTTCTCCCCCCTTCCTCTTCCTGTAGCAGGCGTTACAAATATCATGACACTTAAAATATACCATCTCTCTGTTGCAATACCTATGTAAGTTTAGCAGCCATGTGGCAAGTGTCATTTGTGTGTCTAAATGTATCTACACTTGCAAGTTGGTTGAAAAGGAAAGAATGTCTTCTGCGTAGGTTGACATTTACGGCACAAATTTTGTGGGCGTTTTTGGTTTAAATTATTTCGTACAGCCACAGTCAGCCAGCACAGCGCAAATCAATGAACCAGGCAATACATGATGCATACACAGAGCATCAGGCATAGTAGAATTTTTGGAAAAAGAAAAGAAGAAATATTTCTTCAAAAATGATTTTTTTTTTTTTTAAGAAATTTATGTTTTACACACACAGTCATAAACTATACTATTTTATATGTTAATACTACATGACAAACAATGTTTATGTTGTAATAAAATCTTTAAATATTTATCGTCTGCGATTAATCAAGATTAAGAAAATTTAGTTCTAAAAAAAAAAAAAAAAAAAAAAAAAAAAAAAAAAAAAAAA